>VZSC01007692.1:136644-205013 GCA_013398225.1 Steatornis caripensis
CACAGCCCTCTGCGCTCTGCCATTCAGCCAGTTCTCGACCCACCTCACTGTGCGCTCATCTAAGCCGCTCTTCCTGACCTTTCCTGTGAGGATGTTGTGGGAGACAGTGTCAAAAACCTTGCTGAAGTCAAGGTAGACAACAAAACCACAAATTATGCAGTCGAGTTTCCCGCATTTGGGGAAATCGCAGGGGTCAGCACACCCGGAGTGCAGGGGATGAGCCTCGCCCTGGGAAAACCACCGGCCTGATCATGGTGTCTCCCCTGCCAGGTAAGTAAAGGACAGTAAAGGACACCGGGGGTGGCACGCCTGCTCCAAGATGGGAAGCCGGACACCTTGCTCTGTGCCTCAGTTTCCCCGCGCGGCTCTCCTGTATAGACCGGCAGGTTTTCAGGCACAGGCTGGTACATAATGAAGGACGACGGGACCTGGCTGAGATCAAGCCCGGCCTCTCTCTTGGCCAGGACCCAGCCCCTGGCAAGCCATCCCCTCTCCCATCCTAGCCAGTCGGGACTTTTTTAGTAATGCTTCCCTGTAGGCTCCAGCATTTGGCTCATCTGATGGGTGATGACTCTTCTTTTTTATTAAAATTACCTGCTTTCTTCTTTAATATAATCCCACGGGAAGCCAAAATGGAGAGAGCTCTTAGACGGAAAAAGCCCCAAAGAAATGAAACCGCAGCAGAAAGACGTTTCCTCCAGGAGGGACGTACGGAGTGACTCTGCCTTGACACAAAGAAAGACGATATCAGAACTAGTTTCCCTGAAGAAATGTTGTCAATGCTTTTTCGAGACGGTTCGGATCGATTCTCTCACCCTCTCCAAGAGGAATGGTGTTGCTCTCGGTATGTAGTAAGGCTCAAAGGTGAAGATTCCTCGTCTTTCTTCGTTTCCTCTATAGCAGCCCCCGTAAATGCTGCATACCTTTATATTCCTAATTCCCTTCTCCCACTCTCTCCTCCTCCTAAAGTCATCGGAGTGGCTGGGGGAGCGCGAGGCGGCTGCACGTGGTGCTTTGGTGCTTCTCGGAGCAATGGTTAATGGACTGGATGATTCTCTGAGACGACATGTCAATGTTTTTTTTCTGGCAAGGCTTTTTTGTCTCCGAGTTGATATTTTAAAACAATACACCTGAAGGTGTAAAACCTCCATGGAGAACTGGGAAAGGTCGATTGGAAATGCACCTACCAAACACTTTCTGATCTCCTTTGCGCCCCCCTTTTGAGCAGTCCCCTCCGCTTCCTTCGTTATATCTGCAAGAACATGAGTTGTTTTAACAACGTCACACGAGTTGTTTTGGCTTTGCCATTAATCTTATAAACGAGATGCTCCAAGGGAGCAATTTCTCTTGTGCCAATGTGCCAGGCTTTAGAATTTGGGGAACGAACATGTCCCCATCTTCTTTGCTCCCTTTGCCAGGATCAATTTCTTGGTGCAATGAAATACGCTGGCAGTCAGGGGTCTTCACATAAGGGGGAGTTAGCAGCTGGAAATCTATCAGCTTGCATACTACGCTCCAAAACGCCTCCTCAAACCTCCCATGAAACAGAGGAAAAGCAGGACTGTTTATTTTCCTTCCAGCTACTCCTAAATATTCGTGCAGCATCCTCCCACGTTCCCCATTTAGCCCCGGAGATAGTGACACGCTAGGTTTATCCCGTCTCTGAGATGGACAGAAAGGGTCTGAGATGAGACATCTCCACGTGGACACTAAGAAACCTCGAAGATGTTCCTCATGGTGGGTGGTTTTCATGACAATAGAGGGGGTTTTCTCGCGTTCATTGACATCCCATTATGCAGTAAGTCCCCGGGGAACTGCTCCCAGAATAATTGCGCAAGACAAATAATCAGTATTTCCAATTTATTTTCTTCTGCTCTTGCAGAAGAAGTCACGTGGCGCTTCGTTGTGGTAATTGGAAACACCTGATGCTGACCTTAGGAAAAGAAGAAAGAATTCAAAATATTGATCTTAGAGCAAACTTAAAGGGAAAATTGGCATCTTGTGCTTGGAAATCTTAGCCTGGGACAGCTCGCGTTGCTCTCCCCAAGCTCTTGTGCAGAGACCCGGCTTTTGGGCGGCAAATCGGTGCTGGCGTGCAATCCGTTNAATTCAAAATATTGATCTTAGAGCAAACTTAGAGGGAAAATTGGCATCTTGTGCTTGGAAATCTGAGCCTGGGACAGCTCGCGTTGCTCTCCCCAAGCTCTTGTGCAGAGACCCGGCTTTTGGGCGGCAAATCGGTGCTGGCGTGCAATCCGTTCCTTGGCCACCAGACTGGCCACCGCCTTGGCTGCGAGTCTGGCGGTTACACGTCTCCCTGCCAGTCCTGCTCCGTTCATCTCCCCCTTTGCTTCTCCAGGGAAGTTTATCGTGACACCGTGTTATTGCTTCTCGGTGCTCAGCAAAAGGTTCGTTTGGATACCAGTATGACCAGCGCTAGGATCAGGGGAGGCACTGCCTCTGCCCAATACAAACTAGCATCCCTCCCGAGAGCACCCAGGGTCTGAGGCACACTGAGAAACATAAAATGAATTTAGGAGATAGGGATCAAAAGAAGCAGAATATTGTACTGCTCCACACCAGGCGTTGCGAAAAATCAGTTGAGGGCCGTTAATACAAAGATACACCTCCGGCTTCGACAGACTGACCACAGGCTGATAGAGATTAGCAGAGTATTTGGGGGGAACAGTGTCACACACCGTCCTTATTCTTATCCTCTTCTCTAGGTATATGGTTTTATCAGAGCCAGGATATTGGAGAAGACGGGCTCTCAATCTGATTTAATATAGCTACTCGCATAGTCTTATGTGACGCTCCTGACAATCCCCGGGCTTTGCGAAGCGGGACATGCCTGAACCCAGCTGCTTCCCATTAGGCTGCTGGAAAGCGAATGGATTGCAGCTGAATGACAACTCGGTGAAAACAAAATGAGCCGGCGTTTCTCTGCACCGCAAACTACGTGCACGGGGACCTTCTCCGCACCTCTGCAACCGAGACCCGCGGTGTTTGCCGGAGGCTGCTGTTTAGCTTGCAGCAGAGCACACAGGAACTTGCATTGCTCAGCGACCCCTTGGGAAGGAGCAGAGGGCGAGCACGGCTCCCACCGCGCTCGTGACACCGCTTGCCGCAGCAACTGTCCTGCATTTTACGCAGACCAGAAAGACATTCATGGACACCGGCAGAAATGGAGAGTTAACGAATAACCCAGCATCAATCACACTGTTTAAGCATTATGAAGATTTGTGTACTTTTCAATTGGTATTGTGCAAAGGTACATAATAATGAATTGTATCGAAAATGCCATGAGTCAGCTGCTTGTTATCTGCTTGCGTCTCTGCCAGCACCCAGAGCAATCTCCCACCACAGCCCGGTGAAAGCTTTCTGCTTTACTGGATCTACTGGACTGAGGAGCTGGAGGAACGATGCTGCTCTGAACAGCGTGCACCAGGCAGAGCGCAGGGCCTGAGCAGCACAGGGAGCACCAGCGCAAGGAGTCAGAAATTGCTATTCCGAGCAAAAGCCGCGCTCACCCAAACTTCCCAGCGCCGTCGGTGCCAGGGGCAGACAGGATCGCGGGCGCAGCACTGCCAGGGAGTCTCCTCGAACTCCTCGAGGGTTTGCGTCCACTCAACCTTCAGGACGCAGCAGCTCATAAACGAAGCATAGATGCTGTGCTCTGCCTACTCTAATACAGCTGGATCTCCTCACACAGATCCCTTTATACTTCTCCGGCAGTATAAAGGAGACTTTAAAAGCAACACGTGCCTAAAGCTCTGTGAAGCGGCCTCAGTGCGACCCAGGATCATCTCATCTCCAATAGGTTTCCCCAGATGTGCACCAGATTCCCTCCTTGCTAGTGCAAACCTAACGCACCCACACGAGCTTGGTGGTGAAATTCAGATGAGCACATGGCCGGGAGCTACTATCATGAGTAACAGCTTCATGCATCTTAAAAGGGACTGAATCAGCTACCAGAATAACTCTGGGCTTCTATATCCAGGCAGTGGCATATCCGCCCCAGCTTCATCCACGCTTCCTGAGAGTTAGGTTTGTGTACACACGCTGTGCTTGCTTTTATAATTATAATCTCTCAGTTGTCTTACAAACAGTAGCCGCCTTAAGGGTGATAGTTTGAGCAAATTCCCCTGTTTGTTAAGAAAACAATAAGGGCCTGATTACGAGCTGAGCTCTACCTATCGCTAAGCCGGATAACTGCACTGGATCCAGGAGCGTTATACACACGCTCAACCGTCGGGGAGAGCGTTCAGAAGAAAGGTCGGTCCGTAAAGATTTAGCTTTAAGCACAACGTTTCAAAAAGGAGACACAGTTTCTGGAGAACTTCCCGCTGCGCTGCACTGGAGGCCTGGAGAAATCCAGGCAGTGTTGCAAACGCCTCGACAAATGCAGGTGCGCTGAGCAAAACAGGGCAGAAACGGGGATTTCCCCACCTGCAACTCCTTTCCCACAGAACCAAAGCCCCAAAACACGAAGGGACGACCCCAGCGAACCGCAGGGCAGGTGCCTAAATGATTCAAAACTACGCCTCTTTTCTTCCGTTGCGGGGTGCTGGGAGGATTGCCGGATCACCCCTTCGGAGGAGCGTTAAGGTTTACGCCGTGGCCTTGCTGAGTCAATGGTGAAACTCCTTTTTGTTTTCCTGGTATCAGGATTTCACCTTATTAAAAGGTAGACACTAAACGACAGCTGGGCACAGCCCTAAGCACCCCAAGACCATTTGGCTTCAGCAAGTACTTTGGTGGCTCAGGCTTTCCGACACCAGGAGTTACACCCTCGCGTTAGGCTGCTTTACAAGGAGGTCTGGCATCGCCAAGGACGGAGAAGAGCAGGCAGGGCTGGGTGGGAAATCACTTCCCATGCTGTGAGCGTGGCACTTATTTTAAAAATACTTTTAGTTTGGGATAAGTGTGTTTGCGTGCACCTATGGACGGGCACACGCACTGTTCCTTGCTTTTGGGGGGCCTGGGTTTGAGAGACCTGCACACCTTCATGGGATCCCATTTGTGTGTGTCTGGGCCACGACCACTCAGGCTGTACCTGTTGCTGCCTCTCTAACCTACAACCGCTCCTGCCCCTGCCACGTGTGACCCCTTGCAGTGCAGGACCATTGCAATGCCCGGTCCTTGTCGCCGCAGGGACTGCTGCAGCCCCTGCATGGGAAGGGCTCTCCATCGCTGATTGCTCAAGGGAGCAGCTCTTGGTTACACCTCGCCTTGCATTGCGTGAGCACCCATACAGAGCAGCTGGGGAAGCCCATCCGCAGAGGAGAACCGACACCTGTGGGGAAGGAGGTGGCGTGTGGGGCTGGCATGCAGGATCAGTCCCTTTCGGTAGGGCTCTGGGGAGCGGGGCATCTCCCCATGCCGCTTCTCACACTGATAGACATGTGCCATCAGCGCAGCGGCTTTCGGGAGCGGTTTGTTGCTTAGCCCCGGGAGGCTGCAGGTGGAAATGAGATGGATCGAAATAAAAGATTTCCCTTGCTTTTGGACTCTTTGTCATTTTCTTGTTTGCCTGATGTTTTCTCTGTGTTTGGTTAGAGCCTCTCAGCACTCCAAGGAGGTGTAACACGTGGTCACAAATAATCATTAACTCCTCAAGTACCTTCTAGTTTAAACATTTTAAATAAATAGACGTACGTCTCCTGAAATGCAAACTTCTGTACAGCTGTACTACATCTGCGTGCATGCTGCTTTCAATGAGAAAACCCTGCTGAGCAACAGGACTGGCATGGGCTACATTGGTATTTCCTGATCCACAACGGGACGAGAGACTGCTCTGTCACCAGAAGATAAAACGGCAAGATCAAATACGAGAATATTTCGTCTTGCTTGAAAGTGAGCCGCTTCACGCCACGCGCTGATTCTTCAGCTAATAAAACTGGCTGCAGACTCACAGAGTCGCATAACATTAGGCAAGTTGTTGCTGTCAAAGAAATATGACTTGGTTTTGGCAGTGGGATTGAATGGGGAGGGGGGTGCAGAGATCAGGCCTCTCTGAAGCGCTCAGCGGGATGCCTTGCCCTGCCTGGGAGCAGCCAGAGCTCCCTGGAAAAGTGGGGTGAGCCACAGAGGGCAAACCCGGTAGTTAATCTTGCAGAGCCCAACCGGGAGCTCGTTGTGATATTAACAGCCAGCTCTGATCTAGACTGAAACACCCTCAGCGATGCCCTGATTTTAGAGGCATGCGGGCTGACGGAGTTTTCTAGGGGATTTGACTTGCTGAGTCACTTCCACAGACAGCATCATTTCTCTCCTCTTGTGATGAGCACTTTTAGCCTGCCTCCTTATCACGAGGAAGTCTGCGTGCCATCGGTGGCACCAACATTTGCATTCACTGAGATCAAGTTTTTGAGACTGAAGAAAAGCCAGTGGTTAGAGATGGCTTTTGCTTCGAGCACGGCCCAAGCAGGACCAGCCTGCAGCTTTGCTGGGGTTCGCAAAGTGGGAGCTGAGTTGAAACTGTAGCTGGGAAAGCTGTTTCCTGGGCTTGGTCCTGCTGTGACAGCGGGCGCTGGCCAGGCCAGAACACGGTCCACTGATGCCTTTGCAAAACGGCAGGGAGCGTGCTGCTAACCCGATTACGTCGGGGTGAGAGGCTTGGGGGTGCTGAGGCCAAAGTGTCCAGGTCACTCACAGTAAAGTGCTGCGGCTGCCTTCCTCTGCAGCACGGCTGAGCCGGGCCTGGGCGTTACGTCAGAGCAGACACCATCGGCCAAGAGAAGCGCATGCAATTAGCAGAGCGCTGCTGGGTCATTCTGGTGGAGCTGCTTAACAAGCGCAGCAAAGCCCTCGGTCAGGACAGCAAGGTTAAGCCCCGCGAGAAAAGGATGCTCACCTGGCACATGGGAAAAGTCACAAGAAACCACAAAATGCTGATGAAGAACCCTGGGTAGTGGTGACGCCATGGGCTACACCACACCAGCGATGGGCAAAACCAGGGCTGTGGAAAGCAGGCAGAGGCCAGACTGCGCACGCTGCGCTCTCGGATGCCACCCATGTCCCCAAACCTCTTCTTTGCTATCGGCTTCTCCAGGCACCAGCAAAGAGCAGGAGCAAGGAGGATGCAGGCGGAATACCAGCCCTCTGCATGTGTGCCGTCACGCATCTCAGGCGCCGGAGGGCGCGGGGTCCAGCTGAGGGTGGTAGATCAGTGTCTCTTCGCACTTGGTGAAGCATAGCTAGGGAACTCTAGCAAGAAAGACAGCAGTTGCAATAAAGCCACGAAGCTAAGAGCTGCCCTGCAGTGGTGTGCCCACAGCTGGCCTCTGCCTCACATGGCAAAAACCAGTTTGGCTGGCAAGTGAGCCGGGTGCCACCGAAATAAGTGACGGGGAGGCTCAGAAAGAGGAGTTTCTTTACAAACCCATGTTTTATCAGCATGACCAGGAGTTTTAGAGCAGCTGAGAGAAACAGCCCTTTATTTCAGGCACGGTCACTGCAGGACCTGACCGACTCACAGAGCAAAGCAGTGGAGATGGCACCAGCAAAGCCCACATTGGCACAATAAAAACGTCAGTGGCCTAAAGAAAGACAGTGACAAAGCAATCTCTGCAGGAGATGGAGCTCAGCTCTCTCAGTCACTTCGGTAAAGGCTTGTTTAATTTAGTGCACGGTGGTTGAATTAAATATTTCTTGGCCTTATTAAAACAAGGATTTACTCCCCATTCTATTATTCATGGGGCTATACAATAAGTACCAGCCGGTTGGAGCGTAATTAACAAGGAATTATTTACAGGGATGAGAAAATGTTACTAAACCCAAGGAAACGGTGTCTCTGTGCTCTCCCGGAGCGGCGTGGCAGCGGGACGGCTGCACGACACAACCCATCGGGGCAGCACCTCTGCAAGCAAGAGTAATGACGCCTTCAGAGACAGGCATGGGAGGAACTCACAGAAACAGCAAACATGCAAACTGTCAGCGTGATTCACTGAGTAATTATAGAATAATACAGTGTAAACTATTAGGAGATAATAACAATAAGTCAGGATTGACTTGTCTCCTTTAAAACTTCAGGCTGCCTCCTAGTTATTTGTTGTCTCTCCAAGCCTGCTGCACGCGTGAGAGGAGAGCGGAAGGGTGCTGCTGCGCGGGAGCCTGCGCAGGCACCTTCGTCTGCACGCTTTGACAGCAGCAAACTTTGGTGGTGGAGCCCGTAAACGACCTGGCCTGCTGCCTTTGCCAAAGGTCCATGTGTGCTGGAGGCGGCTGGAGAAACGGTTGTGGGAAGGACGGCACGGGGGGAGCGCCCGGTAGGACGGGCAGTGGCGGGGTTATCAGTTCTCGTGCTTTGGGGCAGGCTAAGCCGGGGCTCGGGGGGCAGCTTCATCTGACCTTTTTCACAAAGGCACCTGTAACGTTCCCTGGGTGCTGGTATTTGCTAAAGTTTGCCCAAGCTGAACTGTTTTTAATAAAACTGAACCCAGCTAAGGGGGCAGCTGAACCCAGCTCCCATCAATCCCAACACTACATTTTGGTAACATCGACACGTTGGGTTTCCATTTTGAAACATAACCTTTTTTTTCTTCCCAAATAGTCACTCGGTTCATTTAAATAACTTTTTTTTGTTGTTTTAAAAGCACTTCAGGCTGCAACTTTCTCCTCTGAAAATGGCAGATGGAGCACTGAAATATCTGAGCTCCGTTGCTGCCTCTCTTCTCCCTGTACCAGCTGTCTCGGGGTGGGATAGTTGTCAGCTCCAGCCCTTCACTACAAGCCACTTTAGCTAGATGAATGACATTTTTAGTGAAAAAACTTAATCCAAATAGCCTCAGTTGGCAGCTCTTGGTATTGCAATGCCGAATCTTGCTTACTATGGAAAATCCTGTGTTCCAGAAACATTTGTACAACGGGCGATGCCTAAAGGGCCTGTTGCCTTTAAGGTGCGGGTGCCGCGTGAGGCTTCTGGGGAGCAGTCGCTCTGCTCATAGGTCAGGCTTGAGGATTAGGCATGAATGTGGGGTGCAGATTTGCACGTGTGTGCAGACACACACGCATGTGCACACACGTGTGCAGAGCCATGTGCTTCTGCAGGGTGTAAAGCCAGGCAGCCTGGGGACCCTGAGGGTCCAGCAGCTCATTCTGCCTGCCCAGCACCTGCATAAACGCTCGTGCACGGTACATGGTGACAGGTCTCTGGAACGGGACAGCCTAAATTTAATTTTGTTGCAAGGAATGACCAAAAAATGACATTTTTTGGTAAATCAGGCCACAGAAAGCCACTTTTTTGGGTCTGACGAGCAAAAAAATAGCAGAAAGATGAAGGAGATATCCTGAAGCATGTCTCCAAAGCCATGCCAGCAGGGCAAGGGTAGTGACCAAGACCAATGCTTTGTTGGCCAACAGCCGTAGACGATGCTTGGCGGGTGGTGCACAGACATTTTGGGTACCACATACCCCCTCTGCGAGAGGCTCAGCTGGCAAAAGACTTGGGCTGTCACAAGAAGGCTCGCCACTGCCGGCAGCACGGCATGGCCGTGCTGGAGAGCCCCGTGTCAACGCTCAATCCGTCACTTGTGGTTCTTTATCAGGGCAGGAGAGCAAGCGGCAGGCGTAACTGTGCTTCGCCATTGATCAGAAGGCGACACAGCAGGAACAGCTGTCCATCAGCTTGAAACTCAATTATCCAGGCTACAGCTCTCCTCTGCATAGGTGTGACCAGCTCCTTATACATTAGATCATGCATTCACCTACTGGTTATCGCCCTCTGCCAGGCACTTTCTGGGCAGTTCATTACTTACGCATCCCCTAAGCAGATATCCTTCCCCTCGGTGGGAGCTGCTGCTGGTTGATGCCAAACCCTTTTCCCTCATTGAAGGGCATCGTGTGGACAGGACCTGCAAGGACCTGGCAAGAAGGTGGCAGCATGGACCTAGGAGAAACCCTACAGCCCTTGCCACCTTTGGTTAGACAAGCCCGCGGGGTCTGTGATTGAGATCCGGAGACTCTGCTCTGCACTTAACAGCAGTTCTAAAAGGGAGGAAAAGTAGGCATGGCCCGTTCATTTTTTTCACTCCATCATGATATTTCCAGGAATATGACTCCAGGCAAGTTTGCAGCTTGTATTCACAGTTGAATTCTTTGGTGGCAAGAGCAATGAGCTATGATTTTTGTTCTCTGGGCTTCAATACTCATAACATTTCCATTTTTATGGCATTTGAGTATGTATTAGACATTTAAGATGCATTTATAATATTAACCTCTCAAAAGAGGCCACTCCTAGAACAGCTCTGTTTGCCTAGTTAAAATGCGACTCTCGCTGTTGTCTGTACCTCAAGTGGTCTGAGTTGATGAATCAAAGATCTGAGATGCTACAACAAAATATATATATATATAAAAACCAGAGGGGGGCAAAGCCTTCTTTCATAACAAATGACCTGTGCTGTAACGTCAGCCACTTACTCATTTGTCAGCGGCGCGGTTCTGCTCAGCTGCACCGAAAGTTGTAATTTGCAAATCTGAATCCAATTTGATGCTTTGTCATCTTGTGACACCGCGGCGGGGGAGAAGGTGACTCAGTCCCGCTCGCACCGCACGGCTGGTGGGAGCTGTGCCGCGCTTCCCCGGTGCCTCGCGGTCGGGATGGGGCCGTGCACAGGTGATGCACCCAGCACCCCGGTTTGGGGGGAGGGTTTTGAGGTCTGGCAAGAAGAGGAAAGCACCGAGCAGGCTGTTCGGCAAATGGAAGGTGTCAAAAGATGTGACGGGGTTTGCTCAGGACCCTAGTGGGAGTCCAACTAAATGCAGAGCCTGGAGCAGCACCGGAGTTTCCTCAACCCCACCCAGTGGACGAGCCGTTTGATCAGGCTGACCCTCCCTTACCCTCCAGGCTGGTTTGGACCTACATTAATTGCTCCGTCTCTGTAAGTTATTATTTTGTTTGTGTTGCAGAAGCAGCTCAAGATCCCAGTGGAGCACACGGACCTCTCGGTGCTGAGTCCTGCCCACGCACCTAACCAGAAGAGAGTCGTGACAGAGCAAGGATCTAAACAGAGACTGCAGAAGTCAGACAGCTGTGACAAACACACACAGAGGAGAGTGAATATCCGTCACGCAATATAACACAAAACTGTCCCAAAAGCAAGAGTTAATTATCTCTGATTGTACCGAACCGCTCCCTGCCTCCTTCTCTCATCTCCCGTTATCCACACGGAGATAAGGATGCCATCACATTGCACAGTATTTCCTCAAGTTTGTAAACCGCTCGACGCGACCACGGTGAGAACTGTGGGAAAAAATCAGGAGATAACAACTGTCTTTTTTTCCCCCCCTAATAAGCACATAAGGCCTGAGAACCAACACTGCGCATAATGACGGAGCCGAGGCAGTAAATCCGCTCTCTTTAAATGAGCTCTGCCCATCCTCGCCTGGTACAGGCAGGAGTCTTCCTGAAAGCAGTGTGAAATCATGAAAATAAAGACAGTATCATAACTCACATGGGAGGTGAAGAGTGGAAATGATGAATGAAGAGCGCAGAGCGTATCTCCTATTCCCCATACCCAAAGCATTTTACTTTGCAGCTTTAATGATTTTTTTTTCAGCTTTGTACTACGTGTGTGTACCGTGCTCAGGTTTATATTTAACAGCACAAACAGTAACCGAGATCAGATGCACAAGCCAGACTCCAGCAGTGATGCTAGAGGAACCTCTAGGTTGCTCATACCCCGCTGTTTGTGCTGTTACACGCAGGTTGAAGGCAGCGTAGTTATCTCAATACACACGTGTTATTTTGCTAGGCAGTGCAGGATCTTAATGTATGTACACTATAATTACTTTTAGTTGCTCCCTTCTCTTTTATTGTAATTTCCTTGCTAATTATCGTTACAGAATCTTAACGCAGTTGTTCCCATTAATCTTAAATTAATTATAAGGTAGTCCATGCTAATTTAACACCAGGGTTGGGGTTTTTTTCCTTTTAATCACATGTTTTTAGGCTTGTTGCCGATGGGCTAGAAACAGTCACGTTGGAAAAGCAGCTCTGTCCCGAAAAGTGACGTTGGGAAAACACAACTGCGACCCAGGGGCGTCCTCTTCTCTTTCAAGGACTCGGGACTAAACAGGCTTCATCTGACATGAGAAAGGAGCTGCTCTCTCATCTGCTGCTCTCTCATCTCTCATCTGGACCGGGGGGTCCACGCAGTGACCACGCTCATTTCTTTAATGTCCAGGCGCTGTGTTTTGACACAAGCCTTTCCGATGACTGGCCTCAGGACGCAAGGACTAAACCCCGCGAGCATTGGGCTCCCACGTCCCAGATGTTCCCTTGCAAAGCTCCATCTCACTTAAGCGTTGTATTAAGAGTGCAGGAACTTAAGAGGACTTGTCAGCCTGCTGGTCTGGAGGCACTAATGGGAGAAAAAAGCCATCCCCTAACGGATTTATACCCCAGGGCACGGAATATGTACCAAGCCTCCAGCGAGAAGCATTTCTATTCGTGATTACCTGTTAGGGGACCGATATTTCTGACTGAAAGATTTATAGGAATGCCTGGGTTTCACAACAGTGAAGATTTAAGGTGTATTATTGTACCTATTATATCTCAGCTGGGTAACAAGCTTTGCCTGAGACTTTCTTTGGTAAAGACGGTGACTCGGTGACACCGAGGTTTATACTGAACTCATGTCAGACAGTAGGTTTTCTCCAAAAAACCCTCCCAACCCTCAAGCTCTCCCGAGTCGAGGCACTTTCCTTGAGGTGTCGTCCGAGGAGGTGGCTCCACGTAACCCCCTGCTCTCATCTGCCAGCCAGACATCAGCGGCTCGGCAGGCGTTAGGGCAGGACGCGCACCCCGCCTCCACGGTAAGCACAGCTCAGCTCATGCTCCAGGGGAGATCACGACGCCACGGTGCCTCGCCCACATGCAGTCGCGTACCCCAAAGGACACGTTCAAATTTTTATGATGAAGTATTCTGGCGTTTTCGAAATGTTATGTGAAAGACACGCTCAAAGCTGGAGGGAACTGCTTTCTTTAAGTCCAAAGAGGATGCTACCGTCATCGCAAAATCATTTCCCCTACATTTTTTTCAGAATTGTTCATCAGTTGGATAAAGCACTGTATTTTCTGCAGCTCCAGCCCTGCTTCGTGTCACCCCCAGGTGTTTCAGCGCATTCGGAATAAAGTGCTCTGTAAAGTTTACTGAAAATGCGGATGAAATCAGTAAGATCCTGCAAAACCTTTCTATTTCAGAGCACCCACATTTGCCTTGTGTCCGATAAATTTCGACAAATTCTGCCGCCTCTCATGCCATGGCTAGTTTTTATATATCTGGACTCTGCCCCAAGCATTTACTGGGTACCACCGAAGTACTGAGCAAGAGACGGCGCCGGAGCCAAGGGCCCACAGGTCCTACTAGGACAGAGGAGCCCTGGTGCTGCGTCAGACACCGCTGCACGACATGCTCCCTAAACACCTAGAAACGGGACAGTCCTCTGTCCAGCGGCGCACAGGGACTACCAAACAGAAAATAATAGCCAGCTAAAGAGAGAGCCTACTAAAGAAACAGTATAGCAGCTCTGATCTATAATATATATCTATAAAACCATGGGATGCCCAAGGCTTAAATAATACTGACTTATTACAGACTAAGCAGGCGTACGAAAGGATTGGGGGGAGAAGGAGGCTTTGGCAATGGGATGAAATTATATGTTTTGGTATGCCATTAGGAATTTTGTTTTTTCTCCTGATTTTGAAGAGCTGCTGCTCTCACACGACCCTTGGTCAGCGTAAGCGCAGGATCAGGACGGGGCATGCTGAGGAGTCTTGTGCCCCAGGAACACCTCATATCCGAGAGCTGACGCTCACTTCGATTGCAGCCACATATTGCAGTTTTGTGTCTCAAGGAAGAAAATCGCTTTGGTTTTTGGAGGCGAATGCCAAAGGCTGCCTGCCCGGCAATGTCCCTGACCCCACAAGCCGGGCACGTGGCACCCCGGCACCGCTGGCGGCTTGCAGCAGCGTGCCCGCGGGCAAGCAGCAGGGTGGTACTTGGAGGAGCTCGCTTTGCTGACAGCTGAGGAACCGAGCCCGCTCGACTGCAGCTTATGATGAAGTCTGAGTACTTCTTTAAACCTCTTCCAGCTCCAGTGAAATGTTTTATCATGAAGACGCCCCCTGTAACAAATTCAGAGGGCAATTGTGTTCCCTCCAAAGTTTTCCTGAGAGACGTAAATCTATCAGAGGAAACATCGTACATATCATCTACAACATTTTTCTCCTTTTCCCTGAAGTCCTCAGTGTGCCTCGGTACCTTTGGGGCCACGGAGGGCTTGCTGTTGCCAATAATTTCTCAGCATCCTCGTCTGAAGGTTGCAATGGGACACGAGAGAGTTAGACACAAAGCTCAGCTTTTAAAAATACTCATCTAGGCTCTACTGGGGACCAGCCTCGCTCTGTGTAAACATTTGGTTATAAATGCAGGGATACTCACCCCTCTCCTTAGCAGAACCAGCTGGGAACTACCTAGCACTTCATTTAGAAGAAATGAGGGGTTGCAGCAATACCGCTTGCAAGGCGCGCACAGGACCATGAACCCCAGCGCAGGCAGACTGCGGCGATGCCGGGGCTGGAGGGTTGATAAACACTACGAGCAGCCCATAAAATCCCCTTGCTTTCCCCAGCTGCCAATGCACACAATGCAAATCAACCCACCTGTTAATGCTGCAGCATAAATAGAGGCTGAAAGATATTCGTGCTGCTTACCGCTAGGTAAAATGTCCCTCAGGAAGCTCTCAATTAGCCTCCTGTCTCCGAGCCTTCGCTTGATACACTCCTTGTTAAAAGATACTGCCAGAGCACTGCGGTTTCGGATGCTTAGAAAGAAATAAATGGTAAATAAAAAACCAGGCCTGCTTGCTAAACTGTGCTGATGGAGGGAAGGACCGAGGCTGAGCAGGCAGGGGAGAGGGCTGGGCTCCTGTCGGACACGTGCTCCTCACGCCAGCATCCCCACGACATTGCCACTGTTGCGTTTCTTTCCAGAAATTTTCCTCTAGGCTAAAAGTTCATTTCCGAGCTGATGAACAGAGCAGAGGACAAGTCGCTGCGGGGCTGCGACCAAGGGAAGCCCAGCCCCTCCCTGCCTGCCAGGGGGATGCCAGGTGAGGGTGGCAGCAGGTGAGCGAGGACCTTTCTTTGGCCAGGCCGGGGCTGGAGAAACCCGCCGTGAACAGCAGCATCTGGATGAGCAGATCCAGGTGAGGCATTCCCAGTGCACGTACCAAAAAACAAAGACTTTGTCCCCCTTCTGTTTTCTGCACCACTTTTCCAAGCACTTGCTCTCCTCGGCCTACCTTCCTTGGAGCCCACACCAGGCACCAACGTAGGCCCCACAACCTTTGCATTAAAACCCAGGGTAAGGTTAGGTGGCAAACAGGCGCAACCTTTCAGGGTCATGGCTTTGAGCTCGGATCCTTACCATCCCCAAACAACCATTTCGACGCCTGTTTCAGTACTTTCTCTTCATTTCCGCTATTACCTGTGTTTATTTTTCAGCCACTAAAAGCGCTCTGCATGTGTTTGTGCCCATGTCTGTGCTGTGCTGCGCTGTGCGGGGGTGTATTTGACTCAGGCGGTGTCTCTGGATACTATTCTAAAGCAAGCAATAATAAATAAGTCTACACCACGCTGTGCTAATTAGGAGCACGGCTGACAGCATATTGGATGTCCTCATTTCAAGACAGCCTGAGATGAGGGCCTTCCACAGCTCCTGTCTATAATGGGAGTCCACCAGGCCACGAGTCTGGGCTAAAAATAGCCATCATCATAATTAAAAACAGAATTCAAGGCACAAGCAGAGGTATCACAGGCAGATGTATCTCCCTGTAAATACAATATTTAAACACCTAATAAGCGCTCAGCATATCACAAAGAAAGGAGTTAGGAGAAGGTCAGTCCTTCTTCTATCAGTCATGCAGAGAAACAGAATGTATTTGATTTGTTCGATATATGTCAGACCTTTAATGGGACTTGTATTTACCCATAATATTTATCATAAACTGCTTTGCAAGAGTAAGGCAGGCTGGAGGGCCCCGGCAATATCTCTGCAGCAGAATTGGCTTTGTTTGTGCCCTCTTTACTCAGTTGCTCTTTGAGATGTTCCCTGGAGGAGTTCTGCCAGCAGAAGAGCAACGAGGTTTGAGGCCAATCACGCCCCGATCAAGAGACTAGGGACCCTCTGTAAATGGGTGTCATAAATGTGAATTTATGACAAGGCAGCAGGGAAGTGTCACTATTTGCAACTGCGTGCTGTCGAGTAGAGATACACATCGTGGCCTCCGTCCCGCCCAGGCTGTGCTAAATAAGAAGTTGCTTTTACTGAACGTTTGTCAGAGACTGAAGTTCTAGCTGCTGCACAAAGCCCTCCCTGCAGGGACACACCGCAAGGCTTGTGGGGACAGAAAACTTTTTCTCCTGTCGATCTCTTGCTGTTGAGGAATTTGAGCTGCCTGGATCTATGTCAGTGCTTTTCCCACGCTCAGGTAAACAGATATTATGGGATTTGCCCCTGCGTGCAGTTAGCAATCATCTCGCACGGAGCTAAACCACTCGGCTGCCATTGTCCGGACAGTGCGAAGGACCATGGGCTGCCTCCAGCCCAGGGTGACAGATACGGCACCACGCACTTGGAGATTGCATTGCGCCGCGTTGGACTTTCTAGCCAGTAAATTCATCCAGACAGAACCCTGCACTCTTAGTGGCTTCTCTCCATCTCAGCAGTCCACGAACCCGAGCCGCAGGCAGCAAAGCAGCACTGCTGCCTTTATAGCCATGACCCCAGGAGCAGGAGAAACGTTTTGAGGTTCTCCTATGAGCTCATAGGGGGCAGGACAATCTGCTAAACAGCCAACATGTTAGGGTTTTTTTCTTATTGAACCCCTGCCATCAAGGTCACTCTCTGCTTTAACTGGGGACTTCGGAAAAGTGAAGACTCCAGATCCAAAATCCTCCTCACTGCCTGCCCAGAGCTCTGCAACCATGAAGCCAGCTTGTTCGCAGGGCAGTCTGGTGCGTAGTGATTAGACCAGCACACAAAAGAGCCCGGAAATGATGAGTATCGACTTGGGAGAAGTCCAGGAGCAGAGAGACGTCTAGTAAATACTACCCAAAACCCCAGGACTTGGCTCCATTTTTGTGTCTTGTCCTTGGTGTACCAGCCCGGGGCAGTGTGCCCGATGGACGCGTCGGATCGATGTTCTTCCCAGGCTGTAACCGCTTCATCGCTTGGAAGAGTGGGCTGCATGCAGAATTGGGGTGCGATGGCTGAGGGAAGGGAAAGGGAATGCTTTGCTTTCCAGCTTACCCCTGTTGCTTCGCTGATGCTCTCAGTTTGGGTTCCCCAGTTCTGTTACTGCTCATTAACAATTTCCTCTGGGTGGATTTAGGACTCATTTAAAGCCAATGAGAAAGCAGAGATCCACTGAAGTCGGTGGAATTACACTGCAAAGAGCACAGCAGAGATGCTGGTCCCAGCCCCCTGTGCCCATACTGACACGTCTTCATCAAAGCGACATTTCTTGCTGCTCGCAGAGGGAACAGCTATTATCTCACTGTCTGCTGCTAACGAACTTCACCGCAGTGAGCAAAGTCCTTTGGTGGGCATGATTGGTGCTGCTCGTTCCAATTAAAAATGCACAATTAACATCTCACGCCATCCTCTCCAGCAGAACAACCGTTGGAAAATGTCCCTGATCCTTTCTGTCACGGGATGGCCCTTGTGCTGTCACTGATCCCTGTGCCTGGTATGCTGTTAAATACCTGGGAGTTAGCACCGGGTGGCTCAGCCACCCCCCACCCCGACTNGGCCCACTGTGCCCATAGTGACACGTCTTCATCAAAGCGACATTTCTTGCCGCTCGCAGAGGGAACAGCTATTATCTCACTGTCTGCTGCTAACGAACTTCACCGCAGTGAGCAAAGTCCTTTGGTGGGCATGACTGGTGCTGCTTGTTCCAATTAAAAATGCACAATTAACATCTCACGCCATCCTCTCCAGCAGAACAACCGTTGGAAAATGTCCCTGATCCTTTCTGTCACGGGATGGCCCTTGTGCTGTCACTGATCCCTGTGCCTGGTATGCTGTTAAATACCTGGGAGTTAGCACCGGGTGGCTCAGCCACCCCCCACCCCGACTCGCAGGCTGGGTGACGCACCCGTCACGCGCCACGAAGCACAGGGAGGTCGGCGGCGGACATGTTTCGGCTGAGAGGAGAGACGGCTTCCAAAAACCATCATGAGGAATTATTGGGAGTCACTGCTGAGACGAACAGCAGCGGGTCAGAGGGACGCTGTAAGTGCTTAGTAGAATCTTGTAATCAACATTGCCCAGAGATGGCTTCATCCTCAGAGGATTTGTCTTTTTCTCTCTTTTTTGTTCCCCTCTGGAAATAAGAATTGATATTCTGTCATTTCATCTGGATGTTTTGACATCCTGACAAGGGCCGGGAAGGCTCAGGAAAGAAATAACAATTGCTGTTTTTTTCTCCAGCTGGGCTGAGCTCTATCCTTGCTTCAGCAGGAGTGGGTTTGCGTGCATGACCATGTGTGCATGCACCGATGTCTGTCTGCGGGGCTGTAGACAGACAGGGTGGACTTCAGCTGCCCAAATGTGGTACCTAGCGATGTTCAGGATGCCCCAAGTCAAGGGCGCAGGGATGGGACTGCCCGATCACACACAGGACCTACGGATCTGGAGGCCAGGAGGGATCTGAAACAGAATCTGGACATCTGCAATGGCATCAAACACCTATGTGAAAGCTACTGAATCCTGCCCAGCTGACTAGGGAGCACTATAACCCCTAAGGATCATACAGGAGAAGGAAATGAGGGGGGTGAGGCCCCGGCACAGGCTGCCCAGAGAAGCTGTGGGTGCCCCCTCCCTGGGAGCACTCAAGGCCGGGTTGGATGGGGCTTGGAGCGCCCTGGGCTGGGGGAAGGGGTCCGGGCCATGGCAGGGGGGTTGGGACTCGACGATCTCTCTAAGGTCCCTTCCAAACCGTTCTGTGATTCTAAGAAATCTCCACTAGACTTGCTGGAAGAATTGCTACTGTCCCTTGAATCTCATCCATAAAGAAAGGTGCCTGTGAAAGCACGCTCGAACAGCAAAGTGTGCAGAGAGGGTGGTGACGCTGCCCTGGGAGGGGGAGAAGGGGAAAGGGAGCCGCTAACCGATGTTGACATCCTGTTACTGCTAAGTCTGAGAATTGAAGAACCTGCAAAGAATCAGACCCAGAATGGCAGATCAATTAATAATATCTAGAGACAAAGAGGGCACGGGGTCTCTGATGCAGAGGGAACACGCACGCATAACCCGCATACACAACAAAGAGGCAATAAAGGTTCAGAGTCCTTGACAAATGTGTTTTCTCTGTAAAATCTGGCATGGGAGACTGTTGCTGCGGTTTCACTCCCTCTATAACCCAAAATAAAATGTCTCCTTAAATGAAAATCAACTGTATATGTGTGTGTGTGTTTCGGTGCATTCTAAGAGGCGGACCAAGAACATCCTCCTCATCAGGACGGGTAGAAGGCGGCAATGAATTTTCTGCAAATGTTCATACATCTTGTCAAACGAATTTTCTTTGTCTGGGCAAGGGCCCATTTTGGATGTCCATTCACTAGCTGTTCTAGCAAAGGAATTTTAACAGCGAAAAAAATGTTACCACTGCAGTTACGCGGCAGGCAGGATCTCCACAGCTCATGCCGGAGCGTTTCTAGCCTGGAGCTGAGGATAGAGTTGGTCAGATGAGAAACCAACTTGTTGAGCCTGAAATACTTAATTTGAAAGATCTTAAGCTAAGACTCCCTCTAACCATATTCAAAACAAGTCACTACCGATAGCATTTGGCTGACCTGACTCATATTGGGGCACCGCGATTTTCAAAGACACATGGTTCCCACTGCTTTTTTCCGCAGGTCTGATACACTGCCATTTTAAAGCCCTACAAGGCCATGGAAATCTTTGAAATCGGTGAAATTCCCAAGCTCAAGAGCAACTGCATCACGAGTGCTTATGGAGCACTAGACATAGGAGCTAGACACAGCCCCTGAAGCTGGTGGAGATAAAGTTGAGGTGGATTTGGCTACTGGTAATCATGACGCAGCCAGAGCAAGCCCTGACTGCATGCAGGTGAAGAGATCACCCTTAGATTTCCTGCTAGAAACCTCAAGATGCAATTGTAGAAACAACCCTTCTCCTCTGATGTCTGAAGGCAGGCTTTTTAAGCTTAAAGGGAGAAAAAGAGATAAAAGGAATACTTCCTCGGGAACTCCTGTCTATTACCATGTACCATTCCCTGAGGGCTGAGAACAGAAAGTACCACTTGATCCGTAGAGCCAACGATCTTCCCTGTGCTCCCGTTATTTCTTCACACTTGGCCCCAGGAGTAAAGTACAGTGAGCGCTACAAAGAAGGAGTTTCCTTCTCCATTGATTCACCCCTCGCTCGCACAGGTACGCGCACACATACGCATGCACACACAGCTCTTCCATCTCTCATCCATAGGCCGTGATTTATCATTCATACATACTCATGAGGGATGTTTAAGGGAAAGGTTTAGTTCAGCGCTTAAGCTGCAACTAAATATTCACCCTTTGCTTTAGGAAAATGGTGCTGAAGAAGCCCATAAGAAGAGGTTGCTCCTTGTGGGTAAAGTTACTTAGCTCAGCATCAGGTAAGCTTTGCACCAGCACATCGGCTACACGCTGTCCACCCATTGGGGAGACAACCGAGCTGCTGGTAACAACGGAACACCCTCCAACCACCTCCAAGGGTGCAGGACCGAGGGCTTTCAGGGTGCAGTGGACACGCGATGGTGAATGCCAAGACTACACTGGTATGTACCTTCAGACACCAATGTTACCGACCTCTCTCCACCCAAGGACAGCAATGCCTTGAAATGCACTGCCAGATCTCACTGCTGCCATCCCCAGGGGTGGAGAGAAATAGAGAATCACGTTGATAGGATGTCTCCAAATCACATTCTTATCTCTTCCGAGGGGACAGGATTCACTTGCCATTCTTTACTCTTACCAAGAGGTGGCAATAGGCAGTTCTGTATTGGCCTTAGCAAGGAAGAAACCCTGAATTTTAATTTCCACCAGTCAGTGACACACTTAGTCTCTCCACTGGGTATAGTGTGAGCAAAGTTCCTGGTCTGGAAGGGGGATGGGGAGGGGTGCTGTAATAAAAGCAAAAAAAAGACACTTGCAAAGCAAAAATTACATTGATTTTAAAGAGCAAGNTCTCTCCACTGGGTATAGTATGAGCAAAGTTCCTGGTCTGGAAGGGGGATGGGGAGGGGTGCTGTAATAAAAGCAAAAAAAAGACACTTGCAAAGCAAAAATTACATTGATTTTAAAGAGCAAGAGCAAACTTGCCATTTGCAAAGGGCAAAGCATCTCCAGGGAAAACTGGAGAACATTATCAATAGATGGATACTTTGGAAGGAGCACAAAATGAGAAGATTGTTTAATAATGAGGCAAGGGATGCTCAATTAGCGCATGCTAAAATAACCTCCCATAAGCAACTGCAGCTGATCCAGACATGGTAAAGCCAATCACAAGAGTCAGAAGATCACGAGTCAGCTCCCTTTCCCCCAGGCAGTGATACTGGCCAAACATTGCAATACTATTATCAGATGGGCATATGTATATGCGCAAACATTCCTTTCTTTTTCATTTGACTTCTGAACTGTAGCGGACGCATGCGGGTCACATTTGTACAATACAGACAGTCAACAGCTTAATACAGAAGAAAAAAAAAAAGGCAAGAGGTCCTCTCCCACCACATGGCTCCAGCAGGCAGGGATGGGTAAAGCTAACACAGTCTGCGAGGGATGCCAACACATGGAGAAGGGTGAGCAGGGAGCACTGGAGATCTTGGGGGATGCCTCCATCACTTGTCTACTCAGCCACTGCTCTTTCCAGCCATCTGGGGCTGTTACTATTTTGGGTCATGGATATTATCAAAGCTGATGTCTGTATTGCTGTGGGTCCTCTCTGCAGAAAGCCTACAGGCAGTTTATGAGTGCAGCGGGTGACCCCTGCTTGGGCATGTGGGTGCTGAGTGCTCCAGTGAAGATGCTGCAACCCTGCCTCTCCCTGTCTTTGTGCTCACCGTCAGTCTAGGAGGTATCTCAGAGCAGAGCGGTCCTGCCCTTTCCACTACTGACCCTTCCCTCTGCAACTTCGTGTTATGAAAAAGACCCTTGTTCTCCAGGAGACAATGCTGACATACCAGGCAGCTTTATGAGACTGGTAATCAATTCCTCATCCTTCTGCAGAAACAGCTTTCACATTGTGGACTCTACCTGGCAATTACATTCCTGTGCTGACCTTTAAATCACGTCTGCTTTCCCTGGAGAGCACTGAGCTGAGAGGTCACAGCCACACCACGTGTATGCACTGAGGTGTCTGACATTTTGGGAGGAAACATAAAGGTGATTTCAATTTTGTAGCTCCAAGGTGCTCTTGAAATAATCAGACATCAAATAACATCTCTTCAAGGCCCAGCGGCAGCTGCTTGGTAGTGGAAGTATGGGAGAGAGACTGTTCCAAGGGATGGCCCAAGACCTTAGGTGAGAGGCTTGTTAAGTTCAGTCTTAACAAGTTTGTCCCCTTGGGCAGAGCCCTGACTTGCCTGCAGACAGCAGAGATGCAGGATGGGTGCAGGGTGCTGCAGCCATTGGCATGGGCTGTCTGCTCACTGAACAGCGGCAATGTGTGAGCCCAGCATTGGGGGAGACAATCCAGGACAGCCCTGGCTTCTGGCAAGGTCAGGACAGGGTGGATCTGTCCTGAGAAAGCTCCGCTCAAAGTGACATCTGGGCAAAGCGCTGAATCTATTTGGGGTGGTGTTTTGGTACAGCCAGAGTCAATAGTTGGGGCTCAGCCACCAATGCTTGGCTGCAGGGTTCAGCAAGGCCAGCACGCTCCCTCTGCACAGAACAGCACCTCCAAGGAGCCGCTCAACCCATCCAAAAGCGGCCACACGGGAAGGGAGAGCTGAAACTCCCTTGGGAGGGCTAACTCATCAGCTTAGCTGCTTAGCTGCCATCGTGTTCTGACGTTCNGCCAGCACGCTCCCTCTGCACAGACCAGCACCTCCAAGGAGCCGCTCAACCCATCCAAAAGCGGCCACACGGGAAGGGAGAGCTGAAACTCCCTTGGGAGGGCTAACTCATCAGCTTAGCTGCTTAGCTGCCATCGTGTTCTGACGTTCCAGGTGATTAATGTTCTGGAGAGGGACCTCCCTTCCAGTTTGAGCTATCCACGCAGCACACCGCAACCCAGATGCAGATGTGGCTGGCTTTGGAGAAACCCACGTTTCCAAGCTCTGCTTGCAAAGGGGAAATCACGCATATGAACCACGTGCCTGAGTGCTAAGTCAAAACCACAGCGGGGACATGGTGCTGTAAAGCAAAGTTTGTGTCAGTTGTGAGACAGCAGAGATCTTGGGCTCTTTCTTTGTTTTAATGAAAGGTGTTTTTTCTGCCTAGAATCCTGAATTTCCTCCATTCCTACTTATATTCACCATGCTGCAAACCCCTAAAGCATTCATAAGCAAGGAGCTAACCAAACACAAATGCAGATTAGGAAAGCAAAGAGGATTTGTTGGGCTTTGAGGCCACAGGTGTCCTCACTGGGCAACTGCGCGTTCCTCATTGCTTGTGACTGGAGGTCATTTGAGAGAAACAGCATTGGCTGTTCATTACAGCACATGGTATCTGCCAGCTGTGGACTCCCTTTGCAGTCAGTGGAGATCTGCTCCAGATCAGCAATGGACTTGAGGTGTGATTCCCCTGAGGGAGAGGACGACCCTTCCTCAGATGAATCCCAGCTCCATAGCTGGGGGAGGCAGGTCCACCCAAGGTGCCCTACCCAAGTGGGATCTTTTCTGTGTGTCAGTGCCTTAAGTGTCTGTGTAGACACCTAAGAGAGAATAAGGGCATATATATTTGTGTTCTGAACTGAAAGGATATAAAAAATTGCTGCCTTAGGTTGCTTTTTACTCCTCTTTGTTATTTGGAATCACAAGCGCCGCTGAACAAGACGTGTGCGTTTTCCTGATGTGTTTCAGTGCAGAATCAAGCAGATTAATTAAACCTCTGTTGAAACCGCTCTACCTTATTTTGCAATGATCTCCACAACCTCCACAACCTCTGGCTCAGAAAGTCTTTGAGCTGCATATGCCTGGGGAGGGAGATATCAGCATTTCTATACACCTGATCTGCACTTACACACTTCCCTTAGGCACCCTCTACAAGCCATTATCAGAGATGGGATCCAGGGTTTTGACATATGAAATTTATTACTGTTCTGACTGAATCTGACTTATTTGTATTTGAATGGAAAACTGAGGGCAGTTGCAGGGCCACAATCAGGGGATGGTGACTTCCAGATGAGGTCTCACGCTGAACAGCTGCAGCTTCTAGCTTCTTCAGCCCCAGCGGCAAGATTCACATCATACACCCTTGCAGCAGGGTTTTGCATTCCCTGGCAGTAGGTAGTCAAGAAAATTGTTTATCATCGCACACTGTAGGTAGGTACGTCCTAGGTAGAACGGTGTAAATAATTGATTTTTTGCTTCGCTGGCAATTTCAAACACGCAAATAAAAAGTTGCTTCAGGTCAACTTGAAATTAAAATCCTTGAAATTTTTTTTGGTCAATCAGAAAGTTGGAAAAAATAAACTTTGCGTTAAGTGAAAGATTTGTTTGCCCTAATATAAAATGTTCCATTTTGAAGCCAAGTATTTTCTTCAATCACAGTGTAAATACAACTTTCGGAGGTTTCTAATCAGAGAGTGTTTTATTTGTTACATTTTTACTTCTTCTGATGTTTTGTTTGTGTGTGTCACGGGCAATTTTGCAAGGCTGAAATTCATCCAGGGAACAGTTTGCTGCTGCTGAATCTCTACTCTTTTTGAGACAAAAAGATTTGGCAAAATATTTCACCCAGGTGAAGCTGTAGCTCTTTAAGAACCTTTTCTCTTATGTTCNCTTCGCTGGCAATTTCAAACAAGCAAATAAAAAGTTGCTTCAGGTCAACTTGAAATTAAAATCCTTGAAATTTTTTTTGGTCAATCAGAAAGTTGGAAAAAATAAACTTTGCGTTAAGTGAAAGATTTGTTTGCCCTAATATAAAATGTTCCATTTTGAAGCCAAGTATTTTCTTCAATCACAGTGTAAATACAACTTTCGGAGGTTTCTAATCAGAGAGTGTTTTATTTGTTACATTTTTACTTCTTCTGATGTTTTGTTTGTGTGTGTCACGGGCAATTTTGCAAGGCTGAAATTCATCCAGGGAACAGTTTGCTGCTGCTGAATCTCTACTCTTTTTGAGACAAAAAGATTTGGCAAAATATTTCACCCAGGTGAAGCTGTAGCTCTTTAAGAACCTTTTCTCTTATGTTCTCAAATCACCTTCTACCCGGTAGACTTGGGACATATTAAAATGTCTGTTTTACCTGTGAGGAAAGTAGGCGAAGCCTGCCCTGGGCAGAAAGCCAGCACAGGAGCTATTTGTGGATAAGCCGGGACAGAAGGAATAGGAAGCCATTGCAGGAAAGGCCTTAGAGTGCACTATGGAGATTTTGTGCATTTTCAGCTTCACGAAAAGGACTCCTGAAGGACCTAGACTGAATGATTTACTTCAACAATGCTGTAGAAGTGAAAAGAAGCAATCTGAAGCCTTGACAGGCTTGAGAGGTGGGCCCGTGCGATCCGCATGGAGTTCAACAAGGCTGAGCGCGAGGTCCTGCACAGCGTCGGGGCAATCCCAAGCACAGACACAAGCTGGGCTGAGAATGGATGCGAGCAGCCCTGAGGAGAAGGACTTGGGGCGCTGGGTGATGAGAAGCTCAACACGAGCCGGTAGTGCACGCTCGCAGGCCAGAAGGGCAACGCCATCCAGCTCAGGTTTTGGTGTAGACAGTGTGCCTTACGCAGTGATCACGCTGATCTTTCCACTCGTTCCCCAACCTCCTTATGATGTCAGCATAACACATTTGGTCTGGTCTTGCGAAGAGGCACTGTTGGAGTTGATAACTGAACCCAAGAGACCTGACCGGTTGCATATTTCTTAGAAATAATGGTTACTGTGATATCTAAGTGCCGTTACATCAGCTCTTGCTTCTAAGCACTAGATACAAATCTTCCCTACAGGGACAAATAGCAGAGATTAGAAGAAACAGAAAATTCAGATGTAAGAGAGCAGCTGACAGTTTAAAATGAATTAAATCCTCATTCTTTTTGTGTTTGTATCTTCCAAACTGAGTCTATGTAAGCCTGAAATGAGAAGATCCTATCAAAGCATTTGGAGATCTCATCCAACGCTACATGAACAGCAAAGTCACCACCCAACAAAATCACTTTTGAACTCTGTATGGCAGCAGCCCGACTAATTGCATTTCAGATTAATGAGTCTTTCACTAAAGTCCTAATTGCATAATGAGAACCTTATAGTTCACTTTTAACTACTGAACTGTTTCCAAATTAACCAGGCGATGCACACGCACCCAGTGCAACCTGTAGTTGGGCTGATTTGCATACGATAATTACAAGTGTTTCGCTTTATAAGTGGCTCTCTGCTTTCTCTTACAGAGCGTTTGTTTCTGCTCCAGCAAATTGTGTTCTTGGACATGCGTATTATGGCTGAATCGTGAGTGGTGAAAAGACTGTTAGTGTTGTTTTGAACTACCTTCAAGCTAGAGCACACGGCTATAATCGCGCTGTAATTGTTCCCTGCCAGCTGTCTGTGTGGGATGAGACCATGCTCTCTTCTTGCTTATTTAAAGGCAGCAAGTCCCACTCTCCAAGCTGGAAAAGCTTCTTCCTCGTCCCTCAGTCCCGTTAGGTTGCCTAAAGGTTTAGTGATTATGCCCTGTCCTGCTAGTCCAGGTGTTACCAAGGCTCTTGGATCGATTGGGAGAGGAGGGCTGAGGGTGAACTGCGATGGCTGAAATGCTGCTTGGCAGGGGAAGGGATGTGGGATGGGGCTGTGGGCTTGGACAGGGAAACAACCGGGGGGGGGGTATACATCTCACTGATCCTTTCTTCACGTGTGATAGCGTGGGAAAGAGAAATCGAGAGAAAGAGAAAGAGGATGTGGCACCTGCCTCCTCACCCTCATCCTACCCTGGCCACCTCTCTTCCCAGTTCAGTGGGAAAAGCAGAGAGCATAAAGTATTTGCTTTCTGAGCTCAGCAAAATGAGAATTTCGGTTTGCAACTTTTTCCCCCCCCCAAATCAGTTTGATTTTGTTTGCTTTCAGTAGTAAATGATGCATTGGTAAAATCTGCGTTATGACAACAGCACCTTCCCTAGAAGAAAATCTGCTCTTTCAAGGCTAGAAAAGCCCTTTATTCTCAAGAGTAGTATCTCAAGATTTCTGCATTTTGCCGTAACAATGGTTATTTATAGACAACAATGCCCAGCTTCTTCATCCTCCCTAAAGCAGACAGCACGTTACAAACCCCAGACGCTGTCTGCCAGCCCTTCTGCAAAGCAGGCCGTGCACTGAGGTCCACCATGAGACCTTGAACTTCTCTACCGTGGCTGGCAGAGCGACTCATTTCTCAGTACCACTGCACTTGTTCTTTCTTCATTCATTAGAAAGCCTGGAGGGGAGAGAAACACCTTTTTCGGAGGGCCGTTGAGATGTTATGTGCCATTGCATCTGCATTTCCTCCACGGATGTTACTTGGATGTCACGCAAAGCCAAACCATCGCAGTCCCTTTGCTTTCCCCAGATCTGAGCCCAGCTGGCAGCAGAGCGAATTTCTCTTGTCCTTCAATACCACAGGCTTTTTCTTCCTTCCAAAATAATTATTTTGGCTTGTCTCAGCTGCTCCTCTCCATCGCCTGGTGCTATGGCTGATTGATTGCTGTTTTCCTCTTGGTCTGTCTTGTCAATACAGGGAAGTCATTTTATGTCATAGATAAAGAGCTCAGGTTTGCTCCCTACACTGTTGTCTAGGCTATAATGTGAAGGACTCCCTGCTTTAAAAAGAAATGAATTATGAATCTTTTTAGAGACATTGGAACTGCAGGTGGTCTTGCAGGTGACCGCTCCAGCTCCTTGTCGTGCAGACTCAGCTCCTCCTTGTGCACTGGGGTCTCATCCTGCTCCTACGATAGTTTCTCATCTTCGACATCACATTTTTCTGCCTGCCTTCATCTGCACTAAAGCTCAGCCTGAAAGGGCTCTCCCGAATCCTTTTCACTCCTTATCCCATTCTCTTCCTCCTCTCCCTCTCAGCCCCATTGCCAGCCCAGTTTGCAGAGTGAGTGACATTCTGTCCTGGATATATTAAGCCAACCTAGAGCAGTCCTATGTCCCATCCGACCACAGCTTGGCCCAGCAAAGCCTCTCTCCTGCCTCTCTGCAAGCCCTCTGCTAGCCGCAGAATAAGCCTGCTCGCCCCACCGCACCAAGCTCCTGCCTCACCATCCGTTTAGCATCGCCCTCTCCTTAAAGCCAGACGGACAACTTTGTGCCACAGCACCCCACGTCCTGACTTGTCCAGTGGGGAGGTGTGACGTACAAACTGCCCCACTCACTCTCCTTTTCCGAAAGACTAAGAGGTTTTGACCACACAATTTTTTCCCAAGATACAAAGGGATGCCTGCCAGCACGATAACGAATGGACCTTTCATAACACACTCATAACAACAAGAATAAAAATAACAAGAATGATGTTGGAATACAAGGAACAATGGTAGAGAAAGGTGGATTTTATTATCGATAACTTTACAGTTGAAGAGTGACGTTCCTGGATAACAGCGTATTATAGCACAATTCTTCCTGGCCAGGAAGCAGATTGCCTTCCACATCCATGTTGTATAGATGGGACAAAGGCTCTTGTTTCTATTCAGTACGAAGAAAATAGAATCTGTTTCCTGCAGCCAGACAGACATCTGATTGAGCTCGCTCGCTGCTGTTTGGGATTGCAGGAATTCTTTGTTTCTCATTAGCGTTAAATGTGGCCCGCACAGCATACGACACAAGCACACACACACAACCATCAGCGCGCACAGCAGACTGAGCTGCTTCAGAGGTTAAAAAAATAAATCTCACGAACCCTGCAAATAAGAATGCCATTTCCAACGTTCAGGGTTTGTTTTGTGTTCAGTAATGACGGGCTTTGCGTTATGAGGGGTCTTTTGTCCTCTTCTTTCCTTGGAAAAACAATGATGGTAAATAATCTTACACCCAGCATGTGAAGAACATTTTTGCAAGGGGACAAAAGAGCGACTCGATTAGATGCAGGCATTTTCTTCCTTTCTCTCATGGTACAGGAGCCATATTCCTCCTCTGCCATTAGGAATGAAGACAGATTGTATAGTAGCAAAGACAAAGAAAACTAAATCAGTTTACCCTCTTTCCAAGCTGTGGTATATCTTGCTATATTATATAGATATATAATAACATACATACCCTTTCGTAAGTATTAAATAAATATATATACGCACATATTTGGATGCATGTATTTGTGCATGATCGCCATTGTGGGTGCTCAGAGGACTCGCGTTAGATTTTACAGCTCAATCTAACTAAGATGAATCTCCCCTTGCTGAGCAGGAGCTGGTGAAGAGGAAAAAAGGGAAAACCCACTCAGGTAACTCAGAGCTCAGAGATGACCAACACCTCAGGGTACTTACTGCAGCCTGAACACTGCAAAATATTCCTTTTTTTACCCCTCAGGCAGCTGTCCCTTCCTTTGGAGATGTGGTGGATGCTGATGACGCTCTCATCCTTCCGCCTGCTTTAGTAGAGCCGCTGTGGGTTTAAAGAAGAGTCTGTTCTGCAATTGGGGTCAAATTGCTCAGCCTTTGCAGAGAGAGTTTGGCATGCAGTAATCCAAATACGGCTCTGCAAGTGTTTTCTGTTACTTCTCTAACCGTCAGTCTCTCACTCTGTCCCAAAGGGGGATTTCCCCTCCTCCTAAGCAAGCTCCAGCAAGATTACGAAGAATAAAACCTCTCATTTATTCTTTACAGGCACCGCTTGGCACTCATAGCCCATGGGAGGCGTATTTGGCTTTGTATTACCTCCAGACAAAATTCAAACACGTTTAGATTTCCGTCAGTTGAAAATCTGTATTTTGTTTGCTTTGTGAGAATAACCATCAGGATAAAACTCTGCTCCATTCAAGGCCTTTATAGCACTAAAGTCTTGCTAGACCTGCTAGAACACATTTACCCTGTAGAGAGCATTTAAGCCTACACAGCGCAGAGCCATCGAACACTCACGAGTTCACTTTCGCAGTTTGGTTTAACAGCAACATTTCCCAGCAGGCTGGGGAAACTGAGTCACGGCACCGCAGGGGGATGTAGCCCACAGGACTGATGTGCTGGAGGAGAAGCTCAGACGGGCAGCCTGATCGAGGGACAGCAGCGGGAGCACACGCTGTTCCGACACCAGCCCTTACAAGGCAGCACGGCACCTTTCTGAAGGAATTGTTTTACCCATTCGCAACATTTCAGGTTCGCCTATTTCACCCCAAGACCATGAAATTACATTTTTGCAACAATTTTCAAGAGAAAGTCATGGGTTTTCTGAGTTTTAATGTCATGTTTTACTTTTTAAGCCTGAGCAGCCTTTGTTGCAGTCGAAGGAAAACAGCTGCCAGGTGAAAGAATTAAACACCGATTTCTGGAAGAGCAAGCACAGCGTGTCCGTCGCGCTGAAATGACAGCTGCCCCTCGATCACAAAAACGGCTTTGGAAATGTAATACAAGAACAATCGCAACATGTGAAGCACGTTTCATAGCTGCCTACATCACACAGCCTTGGATAATTTTTGTGGGGACTTTGCTCTATCGCACTGACAATTCCTTTCTTCAGAACACTTGCTTCTTTGGGCATGATTAACTCAACCATCACACCCTGCCTTAGATCTCCCCACCTTGGGACAGCACCTGGGTTTTATCTGGGACTCGTGGCATTTTCAAATGGATGCCTTGGATGCAGCAACCATGGAGAAGATTTTTCCAGAGGAAAAAGAAATGCTCGAAAGAGCTAGCAAGGAAACCAGAGGCACTGAGTATATAAAATCAACGCAGTGTGGCCTGAGAAACAATTTGCTTTAAGTTAGTCCTCACCTGAAGCTGAATTTTGGGTACACCATCATGGCCCTGGAGGGCTCTCTAGCTACTGATGCAACCCCGGTAATGCTGGTGTCAGTCTGTCCCCTCTCCGTGCCGTTTGCCACCTCCTGTCCCCAGTTCCGTTGCAGGGCTCGTGCTCACCAGCCCGCTCCGAACGGACTTGACAAGCTTGCTAAGCCACAGCCCCGCGCGGCCGCCTCTCTCAGACCCCGTGGCAACACTACACAGCACAGCAGCTCTCCAAGGAAAGAGAAGCTGCTCTCTGGGAGGTGTCTTCCCATGTACCTCATTACCTCTGTATTTATTTATCTTGCCTGGGCCGGGCCGAGCTGGTCCAAAAGCACCTTCACAAATACATCAAGCGCTCATGAAATTCCCAGTGACAACCCATGTGGCAGCAAGTCCCTTTTATGCCAGCAAAATTCTATGGATGGGAAAAGCTGACTCCGCAGCAGCAGGATGAGATTCCTGAATCCATCTCCCATGCACGGCTGCAATCTGAGAGGCTGCACTCTTACATCGGTATTTTTATTCTCTTGCTCAGCATTACGACGTTTTCTTTCATTGCAGATTCTCTCCGACTTGTGCAGCACTGATAAAAGTGGATCCACTTCTCAGAAATGTCTTTGTCACGTTTTCAAACGCTCCTCAGGCCTTTCTGAAACGTTGCCTTCTGCACCACGTTATCCTTTGTGCCTCAGTCTAGCCAGTTTGCTAGCGTAGTAAATGTTCCCCAAATTGAATTGCATTACTTTTTGTCCATGGTTTACGATTTAGAAGCCTTGAAAACACAAGAGAGCACACTGTTTTGCTTACTGTGCTTACTGCTAGTGCATTCTGCATTTAAAGATATCTAAATAGATAATTGACTATACAAATTACTTTCCAACAAGAGTTGGAACTGTATGAGCGTTTGGGGATTCTCAGGACAACCTTTAAACCAGCTGATGAGTGAATTTTCCTGCAGAAGTTGGAACACCCCTAGTTTGCTATGCATGTAAGACATCTTTGATAAGTTATCTTTGCTTTACATGCACAAATCCCAGCACTTGCAGCCCCGATGTGAAGCTGTCCTTCACGTGGCGGGGTGCACGCAGCCCATGTCAGCTACCACGAGCCAAGGCAAGTAATTTAGATCAAAGATTTGGGGAAAAAATCTGGCTGCGTGTAGACACTCGTAACATACTTCTAATAAGTGCAGTAATGAGGAAAACAAACACTTTCATTAATAATAATAATAACAACAATAATAACAGCAACAACAACAACAATAATAATAATAATAACAATAATTTTGCAATCAGCATGTCAGCATGTATCTAATGATCTGTCCCCCTTAGAACTGAGATGAATTGGTGGTATGTGATTTAAATACAGTTTAGGCTTTGCTTTGTAGACGCCCGATTGCCACAGAGCATCTCGGAGGAGCACAGAATGAGCACGTGGGATTGCTGAGTGCTGTGTCCCATGACTGAAGTTGCATAAAAAGTTGTTGGGGACTTAGTGGGATTGAAAAAAAATAACATTTCTGTGGCTGTTTCCAGCCTGCTTGGCAGAAAACATAATGCAAGATTTTCCTTGCAGGAGGAGGATGCTTTATCAGCAGCTGTTGAACTCGGAAGTGTTGCTTCCAACACAATCAGTCTCATTTTTAATAGTCATAGGTGATGGCACTTTTATAGCATATCAGAGCTCCATCATGACTAAGATCTTACTGTAAAAGTGACTATGCAAGCGCCAAGCGAAAGACAACCTCAGCTATAAGAAAGATGAAGTCCTGTAATTAATCCGTGCTCAAATCACGCCACTATTCAGCGCTAAGTGATCAAGCACTCCTTTAGATGACCCTTAGGGGCTTGGGGTTCTTTTCATTGAATTTCAGAAGTCCTCAGATCAGAGCAGACAGGCCAGGGTAATCTCTCTAATCCACATATCGATTACTCAGTGGAGACTGGAAGCAAACCGCATCTCAAAGATGCCTTGTCCCTGCGGCAGCTCAGTGTGTGTGATCCGCCTGGGATGGAGCGCACAGCTGCCCAGGGACGGCTGCTGCGTGGGTTGCTCTTCTTCAGCTTCATCCCAAACTTTTCTCTACACGAGGAGACTTGCTCCGGATGTTGGAAAACCAATGGAAACCTAAGCTGGCTGCAAAATCCATGGATAGATGGATGCTTGAATCAAGATCATAGAACGGTTTGGGTTGGAAGGGACCTTTAAAGGCCATCCAGTCCAACCCCCTTGCAGTGCGCAGGGACAGCTTCAACTCGACCACGTTGCTCAGAGCCTCGTCCAACCTGGCCTTGAGTGTTTCCAGGGATGGGGTATCCACCACTTCTCCGGGCAACGTGGGCCAGTGTTTCACCACTCTCATTGATCTCTGAGTAAAACAGCAGCACGAGCTGAAAAGCCCGAGCTACCTAATGCACGTGTCCCTGGGCAGTGGGTCGTTCGGTGACCTACTGCTGAGCACAGCCTTGCTTCAGCAAAGGACGTTTATCCTGAACATCAGGGCTCAGAGGAGGTAAAACCCTCAGCCACGTCCAGCGTGGGGCATGGCTGCTCTGTCAGCATGAAAAGTTGACATTTGCATCCCCCTTTCAGAACGCAGTTACCTGAAAGAGAAGGGTCTCAGTTGAAAAAACGATCCCTTCCTCCAGAAATGTTTAATGGGATGCTTTGGCTATTTGGAGACTTCTTCTCAAGAAGCTTTATTTCCAGAGATCCAAAAACTCAACACGCTAAGTTTCTGCAAAACAATAATTCCTGGCCAGGAAACATTTAGCTGGAGATTGCCCAGCTCTCTAGTAAATAAGCAGCATGCTAAATGTGTAGCAACTCACTACCAAATTGCTGAATTTGATTGCCTGACATGTCCACAAATTCACATGACTCCAGGAAATTGGGATTTAAAGTGGAAAAAAACATATTGTGCTAAAATCCAGTGCTAAGAAACAATGAAATCATGGGTAATGCCGTGCATATTTTATAGCTTCTGGACAGCTAAAAAGAACAGAAAACAGTTTTTCCCTACTCACCCACTTCTCCCATATGGTGCTTTCCCTCCTCCATGCTTCCTGCTCCCAGCTTGGCACCATCTGTCCTGCCCGTGCCTTCCCTGCGAACACCCTTCCGTCCTCCTTTGCCTGGCACCCTTCCACCAGGTTTCCTCCGGCAGTAGATCCTTCCCTAGGCTCTGGTCTGATTTTGCTCCTTCTCTGCTGGCATTTGTGTACCTTAGCCTGGGAATCAAGGGGGACATCCTCTCCCTGCATATCTGATCGTCTCCTTGCAGGACATCAGGAAGGAAACAGGAGGCAAGAATAGCTGGATTTTTTTTTTCGTGTGGGGCTTGATGTGGGGCTCAATCCATGGCCAGTCTCAGCAAGCACGCTGCGCAGAATGGGCTGTTGTGCCGTGTGCCCGGCAAGGTTCAGGGTTTATGCCGTTGCTGAAGTCCTTGTGGAGGCTGGAAAGGTCTCGGCAAACTGCACTACAGCATCCTGCAAGTCCCTGCCGGCCCCGGGACCTCGCTGACCTCCAAAGGCAGAGCCTGGGGCAGGCTGGTGACAATTCAGCCGAGGATTAGCACCTCACCTCCTCAAAGCTCCTCAACAAGTCAGGACCTTGCAATAATCTTGAGGACGAAAAACCAGACTTCAGTTCTTGTAATTCCCACCAGGTATTACTGATGTTCCCTCCCTGACCTCTCTCCTCACCCAGGCTTCCAGGAGCGTTCAAAGCATGTTAACGCCCAAAGCAGATTTCCGCTGCACGAGGCAGCAAGGGAATAGGAAAAGGAATCCAATCTCTGCCATGGAAAAATGATTTCTTTATATTCACTCGCTCTTTACCTTGAAAGGAGTTTCAGCTTACAAAATCAGAAGAGGGTATGGAAATAGGCATCTTCTTTACTGCCTTTTTTTAATGTAGCCCATCTCTCTCTAACAGAAACGCCTGGAGACAAAATGCCTGAGCCCAGCGGTGCCTGCTGGCCCCACTGCTGCCTTCCCTCCTCATCAGGCACTGTCTTTACTGCTTTTTTTTTCCTCCTTGCTAATAAAACTCATCTCTCTCCTCCCTTTAATATAGGCACGGAGGGCACTCGAGAAAGCAAACAGCTCTGATGGGTAGCTGGAGTCCATCCCCGTGATGTGATTTCTCGGTGTGTAATTACTGCCCCGAGGCACCGTGCGATGTTTGGCTGCGGGTCGCTGACTGAGCTGGGCACAGCTCTCGGGTGCCATCACAGCTAACGCCTTCCACATTGTGGAACCGGTGTGGGATCCCAGCCCTCGTCTTCAGGGTGGATGCTGAAAGTCGCTGAAAGCTGACAGTCCCTTTGGAAACAGGCAGTAGCTCCTTTGGACGGTCAGAGCACAACAAGTGACGAAAAGGTTTGGAAATACAGACAGTTTTCAACATATTAAATGTTTCATTTAGAAAAACCGAGATTTTTTTGGATGGAAGGCATTTTATTTTGCTTTTCATGCTGTTCGCGTATCATACGGTGATGCCAGAAGCAGTCGCACAGAGGTAGTGTCTAAACACGACACAGCCTAGCAAAACGCCTACGACCAAGGTCATAACATGGCAGGGGGCTGTGGCTGAAGTGCCGCGGCTCTCGTTCCTGCCTCAGCGCCAGCTCTTGTCGGCGTCCTCCCCGTGGCGTTTGCTCCTGCAAGCTGCTGCCCGTAATTCTGCAAATGCCATGTCTGCGTCATGCCATCCTTTCAGAGCAAAGCAAAGGCCGAGAGGGGTAAAACGTACGTGGACCGCAGACACGCAGTGATGGGATTGCAGGGATGGGGCTGAGCCCGTGCCGTAGCTCAGCAGGATCCCGATCCTGGTTCCCACCAGTAGCCAAGGGATGCTCGGCACACGGGAACATTTGTCTGAGAGATCCTAACGGGGGGAGGCTCTGATTGCATTAATCATCGTTTTCTAAGAGGGCACGATTCCCCAGTACAGCACACACTTTGCTGTATTAAGAATATTGTTTATTCAGATGCTAAACTTCCATCAGCATCAGCAGCATTAGTGTGCCGAAACAGGCAAGGGCTGAAAGAGCATCGTCAAAAGAAAAGGATGAGGGCAAGCTTATACACCGCCCTTAACACCGAGACATCACGGGCTTTGGTTTAAGGGGAAAAAGGAACGTTTTGAGATTGGTGGTGTTATCTGTAAGCCCTGAATTCAGACTGTCATGCAGCCGTGCAGGGGGCTGAACCCTGGTATTCCCAGCACAAGTCCTAACCGCCCCGAAAATTTCTGGTTTGAGCTTTTCTCTCCACATCGCATGCAGGACTTGAGGATATTTTTTAGAAACCCCAACATATTCCTCGTTGAAAAGAAAAAGTAAGTCAAAGTTCTGCATTTGGTGAATCAGCATTTCCCGATGAAGAAAATATTGTCCAAATCCCCCGTGGGCAGCACCTGCCCGGGCACCAGTCCCTGTCCCTGGGACCGCAGGTGTGTGCTCAACACAGCGCGGCTTGCTTGGTGTCGGCTCGTTCTCAGCACCCCAAGTAATGGAGTTTCTACGGTTTCCTGTGAGAAATTAATTTATGGAAATACAGTTCACTGTCAAGCAATTCTCCCTGGTGTTCGGTGTAGACGCTCCCTTTCTTAGCATTATTGCATTATCCCTAGTTAAAGCTCCTTGTATTAGCTTTCCTTTCCCTCCTTGCAGCGTACGTACTTTGCATACTTATTAAAAAATTAGTATTGTAATTTAGTCGTAACTGAACGTGTCCCTTAAGCATCAGACTCCATTTCTCTGTTGGATTTTGTTTCAATTAATCAACACTTACTGTGGTTTCTAGGACTGCAAACACCAGGTTAGGTGGAGCCTCGCTGATACTGCAAACAGTATTACCGCAGGGATCATCTGGAGGTTAATTCTAATGATTTCTGTTGCCCTGGCGTGATATTGTGCAAACCTGAAAGACAAGGGATTGCCTGACTGGCTTGGTTTTATGCAGAGAAGAGCTTACCTTCCACCTGTCGCGGCGCTGGCACCGCGAGTGCCACCATCACTTCTCCTATACCCTCCTTTAAAATCTCCTCTCTTCCAAAAATAAACAGCCGAAACTGTCATTGTGTCTCCCGTCATTTAAAAATAATATAAAATATAATCCGATGCCAATATATTCCTACTTAAAGAAAGAGATAGTAATTACTACGACTCTGAGCTTTTTAGGGCTGCAAATATGTCACATTTCAGAGCTGTTACCCATTCGAACCCTCAGAAATGTTGGAAACACCCTGAGGGGAACCCAGTCTGTTGTGCACATACTATTCAAATATATTTTTATAAGAGCAGATTGTGATTTTGTTTATTTAGAGCTTTTCTCCCGCATATGCTTTACTATTTTGGGTTAGTCGATGAAATATTACTGCCTCTAGACTTTGCCTACTGTATCGTCGTTACCTACACTAAATGTACGTGTTCCAGGAGCATTGTGAGACAGGAGCTCATCTAATTTAGCGGCCGAAGAGGTGGTAGTCACATTTCTCAGAGTTAGATTCCCAGAGGAACAGTGTACTGGACTCGCAGCATCCCAGGCCTAAATTCTTCTATTACTTCAGGCATGAGCGCGACAGACGTGTAGCCTGCGAAGTCTATCAGCCACAAACACTTCCTGGTGCTTTCTAACAAACTTAAAACCTTTAGCGCAAGACCAAAAGCCACACATACAAAATCCCAAAAGAGATGAGTTTTACACTGCATTTGAAGCAAGTGGTTTGCTAGGGAACGAGGCGCTAATTAGAAGGGGTTTTCCCAGCCTGATCTGGGTGTCAATGGAAGAGGTGTCTCCTGTCTGAGTAGCAGACTGTCCCTTAAGGAGGGTCACAGCAAGGAAAGGTTTCTGAGGCTGCAGAATTGCTGTGGGTGAACCCCACAGCATGAGCGACAGGCGGCACTGCTTCGGGAGGGCTTTGTTAGAACGAGACAGAAATTGCAGCTGAAAACAAAAAATGATCTTGGACAGTCGCATCAGAGATGGTTTGTGGGACAAGGTTTGGAAAGCTCATCTGTCAGGATTGTGGAGCAACAGCAGTGGGGCAGGTCAGGACGGGAAGGTTTGGAAAAGCTGTTCTTGTTAGGCACGGCAGGACGTGGGTACGTGTGCCCCGGGCTCACTCTAAAAGCAATTGCTCTGCTATGAAGGCAGCCTCCTCCTCCTCGCAACAGCCGTTCGGGGGCTTTCAGGAATCTCTGCCTCCTGCGTGCAGCTTTTCATCACAAAGGAGCCTAATTCTGATCTGGCTTACTTGGATCAAAGATAACTCCACGGAAGGAAATGAAATGACTCGGGTACTAAACTGGTGATAAAAAGGTGGTCGGCCTCCAAGGACTCTGTAGAACAGATCGTCCCAATAAAACAATGAACTGTTTTATGGAAGGATGGAAGACAATTAATTAAAGGAAGAAAAAAGTTTAAAAATAAATACAGGATGTTACTTGGCTACAGAACTTTGCCAAAGCAAATCCTAATTAAATCCTAGTTAAATCAATTTGGTGGATGTGCCTGTATCTAAAGCAAAACTCTTTGTTATGCAGCTATCTATATAATGAATAATGTTACAAAAGCCTTTGCTCGCACTTGAAAAGACTCCTTTGGAAATGGAGAACTCATTTAAAGCAAACAACAACGCCTGCAAGCAAGTCCGTCCCCAGCACGCGACAAGAATCATGCCCACCCAGTAACAAAGCACGTGTCTCTCAATGATCAACATGAGCTGCTGCCGGTAAGCTGTCTAATTACCACTTTCAAAAATGATATATTATTTTTAATGAGAATGCATTTCTCCCTTCTCTCCTGCTTGTTTGCAAAAGGTCAGCGGGACGCTTTCATGTGCAGGCAGCTTCAACCCAGAGAAGCTGGTGCTGCCTTAAAAAACGCCAAAACAGCCTCCTTAGAAATTGCTTCAGAGAGATTCACGGGACTTAGAAACACTGTTCTCACAGTTATTCCTGAAGGTTTCTTAGATGTAGCTGTCACTGAGTTTCACGGAGAGGAATTACTAAAACCAACTTCTCTTTTTAGCAGCAAATTTGGATTTGGAGACCAACCCTCCTCGCTCAGCCCTGCCGTGCAGTGGGTGTCCGCACAGCCACTGCGCAGGAGCCTCGGCTGCCTTTCGTCTGCTGAGGGTGAGGGAGTCAAACGCTTTGGGAGAGCTTTCTAGCTCTTATTAAAAATGTGGGGATTTTTAGCTGCAGATGTCTGCCTTGCCTCATGTTTTCAATCTCACGTTCAGGGTGAGTTTTCAAGAGTCTGTTCAGTCATTTCTTCGTACGAAGAATTTTTTTCTTTTGAAAGGGAAACACCCACATATATGTTCCTGCTCTTCTGTTCACTTTCATGACTTATCTCTCCACCGCAGATGGCAATTCATAGCCAAGAAGCATCTTCCCGCTTCTCTCTCCTAACGCCAGGTGACCAAGGATGAGAAGGGCCACCTCAAGAGCTTGCAGTGATGACCCTGACGACAGCGATCCCGTGCCTGACTTTTCCCCACAACAAAATATACTCAAATACGGAATCGATGCTCTGCCCTGCAGCCTGAAGGACACAGAGGATGGTCCCTGTGCCCAGGGAAAGCCTGCCTTTGGGTGGGCTCGGGGCTGCAAGGGCTGGCTGAGCTCAGTGCCTGCTCGAGGAACACCTGCAACCGAGGCAGGAACACGGGCACGTGGCACCGGCTAACACAGCTCCTCACGCTAAAGCTTGGAAGAGAAGAGATTTGCTGCTAAGAGAGGATTAATTTTATGAGTCATCAAAATCTCAATTGAGATGCAGGGAAAAGGATTGACGAGAGAACATTGCAGTGAATGAGATTACAAAACGAGGAAATCCATCACAAACTTCCTCAAAGGTAGAGAGCGCATTCTTAATTCTTATTTAATGGCACTGTTTCTTGTATCAATAGCTCAGTTAAAGATTAGCTAGAGGCCTTGTCCATCTGCATACTGAAAAAGAAGCTGGAAATGCCCTTTAGGGGAACTCACAGAGACAGAAATAAACAATTGCTCGTTTAATTTCACCTGCAACAATTTTCGGAAAAACAACCGTGTCCTACTTTTTGGAAAACTCTGCAGGTAACTAATGACTTCATCTGCAAAATAATCCATCCCGACTTCTGGGAACAGGGCAAATCTTCTAAAGTAGTTGTTGTGCTTTCTCCAAAGCATGAACAGCCTCAGACATAAAGAAAAAAACCCCAGCCGCCATGTCGCACCAGGCTTGAATCACAGTAAGTGCTCCCATTTTTCAAGTGGAATGCCCTTGGAAGTGTTAAATTTCCTGACAAACGAAGCTCGGGGTCTCTCAGCATGAACTTCAGAACTGCTTGATTTAAGCTTTGCCAGAGCAGACTACTTGTGAAAGACACTTCATCACCGTGTCCCGAAAGCTGGCTTTCCAATATGCCTACACTGAAGTCTTCACTTGTGTTTCTACATATGTTTTACCATTTCCCTTCTCTCTCTGCCAGTTCCACTTATTCAAAGCCCTCCAGTACCAGTCGGTTTTACTTTGAGCCTGTGCCTGTCTATAAGCTTAGGGACGTGGAAGGAAAGCGAAGTAAAAATCCCACCTATTCTGGAGTCAGGTCACCCCAAGGTCCTTCCCATGAGACCTTCTGAAGCCTTGATGCTATCTCTCAGTTGATACCATCAGGAAAACACCTTGGAGCATCCCATCACACGGAAGCAGAAGAGATTTGTGAACACATCTGGCAGCAAGGAGCTTCAGCTTAGCGCTCCAACTCCCACACAACTGTCCAGTGTGGACAAACGTGGGTGCAAAGTTTTGCCAGAGGATAAAAACCTAAATGCCAGAGGTGGAAAAGACCTGAAAGACCAGTCTGCTCTCCCCATACATGAACAAGCTCTGTTTTCCCATCTGTTTTTAACATTTTTCAAGCCCCCAGGCCCCTGCCCACCCCTCCTGGGAGATGCCTCCACAGTTCGGGAGCTTCTTCTGCTTGATGGAAGGCTCCCAGCTTGGTGCAACACTGTCAGGTCCCACCTAGGATTGATTACTCCCAGTAGAGATGAATTACTCCCAGTAGAGAGCGCGCAAATTCTGTTGCTGAAGTCACCACAATCTCAAATGCTCTGAACACAATAACTTTTCTGCAAAAAGTTGAATGATCTGTTCTAGAAACACTTCCACGCCCCTTGGACACTCACATCCTTCCAGGCAATAGAGCCAAGGCCATGTCTGCGTGCCCAGGCTAGACGCAGCTATGCTCTGGAGCGTGAGGTTGTGCAGCTGATACCCCTTCACGTGACAAAACCACGCTGTGTCTGATGATGTTGGGGTGGAGACGTCACCTCCTCAGTGCTCATGACAAATCCATCTCCAGAGCTAGCTAAATACTGGAACATAGGGGCTGAGCGCTCGTATGTTGAAAACTGTGTTTCTCTGAAATGCTTTGGGGTAAGGTATCATGATATACTAACACTGGGGCTTTTGAAGAGGGAAGGCAAAGCACTTTGATGATGTTGAAACATGATGACAATATCATAATGGAACATTTCAATTTCTCGTTTTGGAATACTCTTATTTTGCTATGCCTTTTTACAAATACATACCAGTAAAAAAATATGATTAATGGTAAATATTAGCATCAGCAGGAAATTTTGAGGTTTTATAAAAATGAACTGTTCAGATTGATCCTGCTGAGAAACCATCTTCAAAACGGGTATTTTTAAAAAATGTTTTCCAATTTCTCTAAATTTGGATATTTTTCACGATGGCTTTTCTGCATGTTTTTTCATGAAATGAAACTGTCTTGGCCCTGCCCTGCTCTGAGGGTTTCAACACACTCAGTCCTCCCCTATCCCCACTCTTCAGTTTCAAATCCCCCGTTCCCACCAGTTCACTGCGAGCTGTTTGGTGTTCGCACAATTGGGACGCGGTAGCTGAGGGCATTACCGCACGCACCCCTCACCAGCTGTGCTCTGTGTCGTCTCTTTGCCTTCAGACAGCTAAGTCTGAGTCTCACCAGGACTCATCAGCCTCTTTGTTTGTCATTAGCTGCCTGTCCAAGCCCCGGCAATACAAAGTCTCTGCAGAATTCATAACTGTTAGCCAGCCGCTGGAAACGAGCAGTAATTTTCTTAATATTGGCTACGTAGAAGACAATGAGAATGAACACTGTCACTGATTGCTGTGAATGCCCAGATAATTTGCCCTCCCATTCCCCAGCCCTTTGCCACCCCCGAAGCCACAGCTGGGGTCATGATCGCTGAAGCCAGCAGTGGTCTCTTCGCACAATGATTTGCAGAAGAGCGGCTTTTGTAGCAGTGTTTATCATCGCCTACGTGTAAATGACTAGCGGGGCCATTTCAGCCACGTGACTGTGCTAGGTTCATTTTGAAAGCAGAGATGCAGCTAGGAATGTAATTTTGGACACAAGATGCCTGGACACACCAAACGCAACAGTGTGAAGTTAGGGGGAAACTGCAGCTTTGGGATAAATTTGGCTGTGGCAATGAGGCCAGGTCAGAGTTGCTGCCGATTCCCATTCCCATTCCCATTCCCATTCCCATTCCCGTTCCTGCTCAAGCCTCTCATTCGTCTACACATTCCAGGACACCAACCTCCTTAACATGTCGAGATACCTGTTTGTGTAGCCATGGTGTAAAACACAATAAACCGCTCTGTGCTAACACAACCCTCCCATGAGCGCATCGCATCGATGCCTATCCATAGCACCCGTGCCTCCTAAAACAGTGAGAGTATTCGGCTCGTAAAATGCAGAAGATGCACCACCAAGACCCAGAAATTAGGAGCTACCTGCATGAAGTCAGCAGGGCAGCTTCATTGCTGCTCCCTTGCGCACGTCGGTTATTGTACTACTGAGTATTAACGGTTCTGCAAACGCCCTGCCTCAGCCCGTGCCCAAGGTGGAGCTCCGTTAGGGAAGCACTTGCGGCTGCATAGACAGCATGGGTTTTTGAAGCCCTGGAGGGAATAAGAAGATCTTGCTCCGCTGGGGCACGCAGGTGTGCACACAAGCGCAGCCCTTTATTTCTTTGCCATTTGATGGAGAACAAAAGCGTACAAAGTGACAGTTTCTCCTCACGCGTTTCCTCCCGGAGCTTTCCGGCCTTCAGAGCAGCGCCGACTTTCTGCAAGAAGCCAGTTACGCGGCTGGTTTGTGCTGTGCCTTGTTTTCACACTCTGTCACAGGGTCCTGATTTCTGAAATGATCTCAGCGCAAGCTCTTGATTAAAGGGTATCTACAATGCAAGTTACATTTGGATGAGCAGAGATCACGAGGCTGCACGTAGATGTTGAGTGCACTTCTCACTGCAGCAGAATCACTGAAGTGAGTATTTTACATGCTTGTACATCTCACATGCTGCCATTCTCTGAGATTTAATCTTGTGCTTGTCACAAGAATTGCTGGTTTGTCCCTCTGCAGCAGCGTCAGAGTCACTCACAGACCATGCTCTGTTCTCCACTTGATGGATGGGAAATATAAAACCAAAAACTTCCTTAATAGAAGAGCTAAGCACTTGTGGATTTCCACCTAGGGATGAATTTAGACATTTCAGTATTGGGTTTTGTCCAAATGGTGGGAAGGGGAATTGAAATTGTAATGTTCTATTTTCCTTTGTGGAAGAGAGTATCAAAATGATTTCAATTTGGAAATGTCAAATGTCACCTACCGGGAGAAATATTTTGTCACTTCTGAAGCTGATGAGAAGGCGTCTTTGGTTTCCAGCCACCATGGCTATAATTTAACCGATGATACCTTCCTTGGGAAAGAGCGGCTGGTCCCTGGAGCAGGGCCCAGCATGCAGGACGCTGTGCACAAACGGACATCAGAGCCGTCAGGCCCTATGCGCGCTGGCCCCAGCAATCTTGCATTTCTTCTGAACAGTAATGCCCACACTGGCCAGAGCAGTGGGGAAGGGCAGAGCCATGTGGCTGAGCCCTCTCAGATAGAGCAGGCGTCAAGCAGCTACAGGCAGGAGCTGCCCTGGAGATGCTTTAGCTCAGGCCAAGCGGAAGAGCTCTGGGCATCCCAGTGGGATTTCTGGCACGCCGTGCCTCACAGAGAAGACCTCCAGGTGCTTCTAAGGCACCGGCTACCCCTAAAGCAGCTTTCCTCTCATTGTTTTCTGTTCATCAAAGTACCTAAGACAGAAAACCAGAGAGAGAGATGCAATGTCTTTTCCAGCCGCAGTTGCACCTGCCAAGTCTGCCATCGCTCTGCTCACAGAACATCTTCCCTCTCTTCCTTCTTCTCCAGCTGCACACTCCCAGGTGATGGCACGTCTGCAGTGAGTTGGTCTGCTCTTGGGGTCTCGGGGTGGCTAATGCAATGCCCGGTATAAAACCATGACAGCAAGGTGCTGTCCTCAGGAGCACGCTCTCCACTTGCAGGGTGGACACTTAATGCAAGGAGGATAATTCTGTGCTTGCGGGGGCCTGGATTTGCAGACGCTTCTGGTTATCTGACCAAATAACTCGGGCACACGGAGAAGCCTTCTAAGCAAGGGCATGGTGGGCTCAGAACATTTTCTTTTACGTTCAGGAGCGTCTGAATCTCACTTGCGTTATGTAGAAGGGGATTATAATGACCACAATCGTGTCTAACTGAGACCAGGGAAACACAAAATGATCTTAAAGCACTATTAGTAGCAGGACGCCTAGAGGAAAATGTCAACAATTTTACTTCCCCTTTCTAATGTGTTTTTTCACCAAAAGCTCTCACAGCTCTTTTTAGTCATTAGCTAAGCAAATCTAGCAGCCCTCCTGCAAGAAAGGCATTAAACTATTTTACTTTTTAGTAGCGTGAAAGAGGGGTCAGTAAGAATGGGGATTGGCAACCCTGAGCTTAAAGACAAGGGCGGCGTAAGGTAATGTAATCCTGCTGTTCTCCTCCATGAGCACATCTAGCAATTTTTCAGTGTACCTATCTATCTTAGACATAGCCTTTCTCTAGTGACAGCTTGACCGGAGCTCAGCCTTTCTTATGCCAAAATTATCCCTGTGGAGGAACCTGTTACTTGTGAGAGCCCTGGGGTGGCCGTCTCAGCTGTGCCGCTTACCGGTAATTCACAGGTTGAACACTGCTACCTGCCAGAAGTGTGTCCTGGGGGCCTCCCACAAAAGACATTCAGAGATTGGCAACAGCAGTGGCCAGAACATCACAGCCACCTCCTACATGCCAGGATCATGCTGAGACGTTCTCCAGATGCTCATGACCTACGGCAGCTGTGGCAGACAGTAGAGTCCTGGAGCATCTGGCTACGTGTATCTGATCTTAGCTCCTTTGCTGGGCGACTTCCAGCCTGTTCTTGGCTGCTTAAAGGCTCCCAGAGAGGAGAAGGAAGACAAAAAGAGACCGTAGAGGAGGACAAAAAAGGAAGATAAGGAATCAGGCAGGAAGAAAGGTACTAAGTGAAGAAGAACGGTCTTGCTGTCCCTTGCAAATTCATTCATCGCAGTGTGAATCGCTGGTTTTCCAGAGTCGCAGTACCGACCGAGGCTGTTCCAAACATGTCCTGACTGAGGCTGCTCCAACAGCTAAAATCTGCCTTTGTAAACAACCTTGTCCTCATCTCAGGTGCTGAGATTCTCCACGTGCCCACGCACATGCCTGCTCTCATGGATGACTGTCAACTCCGACCGCAATCCGAGCGTACTTGTACAAAAAAATGTGTAGAAGCATAACCAAATTCTACAGAAAAATCCAACTTTGCAATTTTCTTACCACTCTCATTAAGCTTCATGATTTATGCCTTGCAATTGCCACAAATGGGCAGGAATCCCTTAATCTTAATAATTTTAAGTATGCCAGAAGTAGATTTCAAAATCCTAAGCAAAAATTAAATGACCATAAAATATGTGTTCACCTCCTGAGACACAGTTCTGTTTCAACACGACAGCTTAATTAAAAGCTCAGTAAATTGGTCACAACATTTTTTAATAAACATTCTTTGTCGACATTATGCAGGAGAAAGATGGTGCTTGTAATGCAGCAGAAGCAACTGAAGTGATCCGAGGTCCCCATTCCTTCGGTGACCTCTGCAGTAGCTAAAATCAGCTTGAACCACTGCTGGGGGAAGCTGAGGCAGGCGAAGAGCTGGAAATCACATTCATATTCCACCATATCCACTCAACGCAAAATCACATTGCCCAGATTTAACAACATGGGAATGCATTTAAACGTTTTAAGGTGTGGTTGTGTCTTTGCAGCTTCAGCGCAGGGCGGGTGACCTGCTCCAGATGTTCACGTGAGGCTCTGGTTTGTCATGCTGGGAAAGATCTGCACTATGTCCCATTGGTTACAGCACCTGGAGACCTGGAGATCGGCATTCCTGGCTCCCAGGGCAGCTCCCTCATCCCTAACGAGTGCGTAAGCACCAGGCTGTTGGTGAGGTTGGACAGTTGGGACATGGGGTCAGGAATGCCCTTTGTAAGGGATTGCCACACATCCAGGAGCCTCCTGGTCGTTCTCACTAACCTCGAGTCCCTTTTCAGCTTCAGGACGCAAATAAAAAAAAAAAATTGTTTTCAAAAGCACCTTCTGTTTTATTCATTTTGAAACAGAAAATACCCCTCGGCCACTCAAATGAAATGTTTCATTTCAGGAGAAATGCAACACTTCGTTCAACCTGAAATGACTTTTTCTTTCCCATCCAGAAGAGCCAGTGAACCAAAAAATTGGTTATTCCCTCTCCTCTACTTGTTCCCCATCTCCTAAACCAGATAGTCCTTTTATAATTTCATCTGAAAAAACACATCCCAGGTCCCTTTCTCATGCATTTAGTCCACACAGTGGTCTGCACAGTCAGCTCACACCCTGATCACATCACACAGAATCACAGAATCACACAGTGGTAGCGGTTGGAAGGACGCTCCGGAGATGATCCAGTCCAACCCCCACTAAAGCAGGAGCCCCCAGCGCAGGGGGCACAGGGACGCGGCCAGGCGGGGCTGAATCTCTCCGCAGAAGGAGACTCCACAGCCTCTCTGGGCAGCCTGGGCCAGGGCTCGGGCACCCTCACGCCAAACAAGTTCTTCCTCACGCTCAGGGGGAACTGCCCGGGCTCCAGTTTGTGCCCGGTGCCCCTCGTCCTGGCGCTGGGCACCACTGGAAAGAGCCTGGCCCCGTCCCCTGGACACCCGCCCTTTAGATATCGATGAGCACTGAGGAGATCCCCTGCCAGCCTTCTCCTCCCCAGGCTGAACAGCCCCAGGGCTCTCAGCCTCTCCTCACAGCACAGATGCCCCACTGCCCTCCCCACCCTCGCTGCCCTCCGCTGGGCTCTCCCCAGCCGTTCCCCGTCTCTCCTGAACTGGGGAGCCCAGCGCTGGCCCCAGCCCTGCAGATGTGCCCTCCCCAGGGCAGGGCAGAGCAGAGGGGCAGGATCCCCTCCCTCGACCTTCTGGCCACTCTTTTCCCACACGAGCCCCTTTGCATTGGATCTCTGCCACAGCATTGAACCTTCTTTCAATTATTTATTTATCTGATGTTTCCTTTCCCTTAGTTCAGGGTTGTGAGAGGAGGTCAGGTAATTCAGAGCTGTGAAGAGAATGCCTCTGGGATGCTCCTTCCTCATGGCATTACGGTACTCGCTGCAACCCTTTGCCCAAGTCCTTTGCTCATCTCCAAACTCAAAACTACGCAAGCCGAGGGCTGGGACAGAGCCCTGTGAAGCAGGGCTGTCCCCTCTCTCACACATGAGACGTGATGGGAAACCCCGCTAAGATATTTGCCATGAGCTGACTTCCACCCATGGCGGAGTCACTCACCTTTGATCTGTCTCTCCTCTGCTTCTTTTTTCGGAGAGCAACACTCAGATCACAAGTCCTCAAAAAATCAAAGACAAAACTTTTAAAAAATCTCTTCTGTAAATGGTGTCACTCTTCCTAACGCTCCAGCAAGAAATCAGCCTAAGGAGTTGGTGGTTTCCAAACCTCCTGACTTTAATTTTTTTTAAAAAAAATTATGGAAATTAACTGTTCCATCCAGGCCAATTTCATCTGAACCGAAATTTGTGAAGTTTTGGCACTTCCCAACTATTTCCACCTTAGTCTCATGAAAGCCTGTGTTAGTGCTCACACTGGATGTAAACCAACCCACCACGCTGCTCCACACCTGATGTCTTTACCCATCTGATGCCTTCGTGCAAAGCAGAATCCATCTCTAGGCCTAGCTCACAGAGGCATCGAACAATCACTGTTGAGAAAAATTCAAATAAAACATCCCCAAAGAAACCTCAAGGTGGGGTTTTGGAAAACATTGCACAATTAATTATGAAATCTTTGTGAATACCCTCCAAAACGCTCCCGAACCAGTTTAAAGACATCTTGCCACCCCTTGCACCTCCACCTGCTCTTAACGATTTGCATCTGATGGGTGAAAAGAATTCACCCATAACACCGTGTTCAAGTAAAAGTCAGAGAATATTTTCGTAATATCCTATCGCAGACCGATGCTGTGGACCAGCATATGTTTGGGGATTGCCATACTGAAGGGCTAACACAGTCACCACTGCGCCTTCAGTACAGCCTGCCATAAAATTCAAGTTAGAGAATTTTTTCCTCTCTTGAGTCTACCAATGTGTAAATATGAAGATGAAGTTTCTTGCAAAAGCTGACTATCTGGAAGGAAGCTATTCGGCTAAGATTTATGAATCATATACAATGCCATCAAGATTGGTTTGCAAATGATTTACTAAACAAAAATGGGGCTGAGTTCATAATGGATGTTACTCAAAACAAGAAATTTGACTGGCGCTATATATTTCATCTATTGGACATAAAATGCATTTGCTGTAATAAAGCAAAGATATAAATGTTAAATATATTCTTTTTTTTTCTTTTTCCCCACACATGGATTTGTGCTTAAGAATTCTTCTTGGCTGCAGGAACCGTGATTGATAACAGCCTTGCTGACAGCTTCACTAACACCAGTTCAGTGGTGGGCAAATTTGCTTTGGAGTATACTTGCCTCCAACAAATATTCTTCGGAGTCCATTAAAACTGTTTGTGAATTTGGGTTTGAAGCCTTCAGCAACTCCAGCAACTCCAGAGCTTTCGGGAAGATAGATTGGAGCATCTGCTGGTTCATAGCTCCTAAACCCCTGATTGCTTGGAGCTAGGAGGGGATAACTGGGAAAAGGATTTTATCCTGCTCGTGGCCACCGCTGGAGACGGGGTGCTGAGTTTCAATAGCTGGACCTACAGCTTATTCCCTAGACTGAAGAGACCAGACTTTGCTTGTGCAGCATTCAAAGACACCCTATAAAAACGATGACAGCAACTTGCCTTCCTCCCTTCCCCAGCACAAACATCCCGGGGGCACTGCATAAACTCATCCCCACCCTGAAATCCAGTTGTGGCAAAAGCTCGTGAGATATCGCCGTCATATCTCCGCTGAACGTCTTCAGTCAGGCTGTTCCGCCCCCCGCTTTCAGGACACAGTTTCCCAGCCATGCTAAATGTACAGAGGTGCCAGCTCCCGACAAAACAGAGGTCCCGACCTTCCCAGCGGCTGGCACACATTTCTCTTCCACCCTCGCGTCACTCACACACCTTCATGGTCGTATCGGAAATCATCCCACTGCGTCATAAATATTTTGTTAGGGACGATGGATTTTTTTGCGGTCATCTCCGCATTTCTGACCGTCTCAGCCTCTTGGGGGGAGAACACGAAGAGGAATCCAGTGCCTCTGATGCTGTGGGCACAGCTGTATCACCGTCACCTTGGTACGAACAGGAGCGTGCCAGCAACGCTACCTGCTGCGTACATGCCGCCTGACACGGCCATGCACCCAGACGGACCCAGCTCCCTTGGAGGCTGTCTGGGCAACGTCTGGCAGCCGACTTGCTGGGATATTTTCACTTACACATCCTAGAACTGGAATAGGTCGAGGGATAAAATTTCAACCCCACGAGGAACAATCCTGTGCAGCCTGTGGACCACAGCTCACCAGAGGGAACGGGACGCCCAAGCACCTCTCCACCCTACAGCACGGTGACTCACGTAGTCCCTGCTTAACCTCACACTGTGTTATTTCACAGGGGTTTTCAGGATGGCTTCCAGCCAGCCAGGGGCCTGGAAGTGATCAGAGCTGAATCTGAGCTCATGGGCTCAGACATACCCTACATCTATTTTAATCACAGCAGAACATCAGATTCTTCTTCTTCAAAGACAATTCTTTAATGTTTCCCTTGTGTGGGGTTCAGAAGGCTTCTCCTAAAACGTCTTTATTTCCAACAGGACAGAAATGATGAGTTTTGTCCAGTTTGTTGGAGAAAACAACTCCTCCAGCCCCGACACCCTGGAGGCACCCCCGTGCCAGCGTGCCTCCCACGGGAGACACAGGATTTCCTCGTACCCGAGGGGCTGTACAGGGCCCGCAGAGGAAGCCTGCTAGGAAATCCCTGATCCGACTGGCTTGAGTCCTGATGCTACTTCACTCAAGGAGGCAATGTTTTCAAAGACCACGCACAATATCACATCTCCAGGCTTGGCCTCAGACCTCTGGAATCAAAAAAGGCAGCTGTGCTGCATGAGAATGAGATACTAATTAGCTAATAATCTCTAACGGCCAAAGGAAAATGAATATGACTAGCTGTCATTAAGATGGTTTTGAAAGCCTTTCTTTAGCGTATAAAGCACATTAAAATTATTTCATGATCCATCATGCCATATGGTTTCTATGGCATAAAAGAGGAATTATCAGCAATCATAAAGCATACAATGACCATCATTTAGCCTTGTCATTAACTACAGCAGCAAGTGAATCAAACTGTGGCTGCAAATAAAGAACAACTTGCTTTTATTTTTAGTCCCTAGCGGTTTGCTTTGTGCAGCCTGCGGGACCACATTTCACAGCAACCTCTTTTCACGGGTGACAGCTAAACGGGACTCCTTCCACGCTCTAGGAGCTGCCTCTTCGGTCCTTGCAGGGACCGCTGCAGAGCGGCCCAGGGCAGTTGCAGTCGGGCCGGAGTTCGCCGCCCATCCTTACAAGAGAAGCAGCGCACCGCTAGGTCATAGAACCACAGGCTCACCGAATGGTTTGGGATGGAAAGGACCTTAAAGATCACCTAGTTCCAAGCCCCTTGCCGCAGGCAGGGACACCTTCCAGTAGACCGGGTTGCCCAAAGCCCCATCCAACCTGGGATCAAACCTAAATCAAGCCTAAACATTCACGAGTCCCTTCTGCCAAGCGACAGCCGGCTCCTTCCTTGCAAGTGAAGAAATGCGTGTCCTTCAGTTTAGCCTCATTCTGTCTCCAGCGTCTCTCAGCGCTGCTCCTGCCAGACAGCTACAGCACAGGTTACCCGGCTCCAGTTCGCATCCAAGTTCACAAAGGAGCTGACAGCGTGCCAGGCTTCGGAGCCTAGTGCCTTTGAAAACTCGGGGCCAAGAACTGTCAATGAAAGTGTTTCATTTTAGACTGTGAACATCAAGAAATGTCTCAGTGGGCAAGAGACAAGGAAAAAACACAAAAGAGAAAAGAAAGGTCAACGTTTCCTGCAAAAATCCTTCAGGTGACACTGGTCCCCTGTGCTTTCCAGCACCAGCTGTAAACTGACATTCAGAAGGCTCCAAACAGCCTGAGAAGATCCCTCTGCAAAGAGCGCTCGGTTTAAATAGACCACGGCTTTCCCTCGGTCAGGGCGGCTGCAGGTGTAAACAGGCACAGAGGGCGACCGTGGGCTCACAGCAAAGTACCCGAACACAGACGATTTGGTGGGCTCCGACAGCTGCTTTTGCAGCATAAACAAGTTAGGAACGCACCCTATTAACTCAGGGTTTTGGTCTAAAGAGACTTGTTACAGTTCCCACAGCGCAGGCAAAGGGCTAACACCAACTGCTGCTGTAGCTGGTGGCTCCCTTAGACTGACGAACAATAATACCGCTCAGGTCTCAAGACCAGCACAGCCACAGCGGCCCTGCGGCGTAACTGCACCCGGGTTCCAGCAGCACGGCTTCGAGGAGGGCCTTCCACAAGGAGCCACCCAGCCCCACGCGGTGCTCATAGATCACCTCTACAGCCCCGTGCCTGGGGTTAGCAGGGCAGGATGAGGGCAGCTCTCCTGCCTGCGCTCTTCCCAGCTTACGCTGGGAGGGGAAGGCTGGTTCCCACAGCAATACTGGCTCCAGTCACAAAACTATTTTTGCTATCACGGGGTTTCCCTGCATCAGAGACTCCCTAGAAACGCAGCTGGGATAGGTCACACATGCACTGTATAAGTCCTTGCTCAAACTGTCACCTTCTGGAGTCGGATTCAGTGCTAAATCTTGAAGTGAGAGAGAAATCCTCATCAGGATGGAAAAACCCCACGGCCTGGCCCAGCCAACCCTCCACAAAACCTACACAGCTCACAGACCTAAGAAGAGTACTGCGAGTATCTCAAGGTCAGAAATGCTTTTCTGCAGCCTCAGTTTCTTTTATTAGGCCTTTTAGCCCCATTAAAATGTACTAGGAAGGCTTTTATGCAGGAACTAGCAAAATTTTAAGTCCAGTCTTTTTCTATTACTGCAACTCTAATGACTTCTCTGGAGTTACCGCGAAGTGGAAAGCAGGTTAGTCTGCTGCTCCCTTACTAAACAAAATAAACCCCAAAGCCATCATTATGCAAATGAACGAGGAAAGGAGCAGTTTGGCTGTGTTAAAGAGAGGACAGCCTTGCAGGCTAAGGCTGGGAAGAAGAGCCAGGAGCTGGAGAAAGAGCACCTTGCGTTGCCAGCAGCCACCTCTGCGATGCTTCGGACGCCGTGAATAGGGACGGACTGCGGCTGGGGCCGTCACGGGAAGGTGGTTCAGGAGCTGATCCTGGCTCGCAGAGGAGGAGGCGGATACCGAACCCCTGAGCTACAGCCCCAAGGTGGCATTGGGGTACCCAGAGCCACCAGGGCTTCGGAGCACGCCGCTGCGAAAGAAACTTGCAGTTTGGGTCTTGCAGTTGCCAAATTAAACTATTTCCACAGATCAGTGAAAAAGTCTGGCATAATGTTTCCCCACAATAGCACCCTGTTCTCTGCAAGCGCCCGAACACAAAGAAATCCCTGAACCGGCTGAAACACCGTTTCTCTGCATTAGATAAAACTTTCTCCAGCACAGGGCCTAATGTTGCCCCATACAGGGCTGCTCACGACGGACTTGGGGATCCGGGAACACCAGAGCCCGTGGGAAGGCTTGAAATGAAACCCCTGCTGACGCACAGTGGGTTGTGTTTCCAGGAGAATATTTCTCTCCTGGCAGGAGAGGACAACTGCAGCTGGATCGGGGCCCCGGGGCGGAAGGGGCTGGGCACCAGGCTGCAGAGGTGAGCGCAAGCAGGAGGCAGAGGCTGGAAAGGGGATTCGCTTCCACGCGTGTGCCCAAGCCCATGCGTGCGACGCTGCACAGCCGCTTCAGCTGCAAGAAAGATTAAAGGAGTGAGATTTGCATCTGCTCTGGAGCCTGCAAGGGGTCTTCTTTTTCACCTTTTGTGTTGTTTCTGGGGGGGTACATCTCCCTTCCCAAACCTTAAAGACCAACCTTTCAAAGATGTTCTGGCTCCGCAACGACTTTGAAGTCCTGGCCCAAAGCCTTCAGTCAGGGGCTACTGGAGGCAAGAGAGGAAAATATGTTCTTTCTGCAGGGGATGCAAGAAAAAAATCACCTTGTATTTGCTCCGCTCTTCTGAGCAAATGAACTGTGGTCTCTTGAAGCAGAAGCGTGGAAGGAGGCAGGGCTGGGCTGGGCACAGGGGTGGAAAGGGAGGAGCGGGATGTCGACGGAAGGTTACGGATCTAATAGCTGGCAGCACGCCCCCAGCCCCGCTCTGACACTTGAAAGAGGATTTTATCCAGTTTGAACACACTGCCTGCAGCCTCAGTGCGGATCGCGTGGATTAATGGCTTGAAATGAAACCTCTGCTCATGCAAAAGAGCAGTGTGAGCTTCCAGCAGAACACTTCTCTCCTGGCAGGAGAAAGGAGGAATCCAGTGCCTCTGATGCTGTGGGCACAGCTGTATCACCGTCACCTTGGTACGAACAGGAGCGTGCCAGCAACGCTACCTGCTGCGTACATGCCGCCTGACACGGCCATGCACCCAGACGGACCCAGCTCCCTTGGAGGCTGTCTGGGCAACGTCTGGCAGCCGACTTGCTGGGATATTTTCACTTACACATCCTAGAACTGGAATAGATCGANTACCGAAGAGAAAGGAAATCATTCCTTTCCCAGCTGCAGTAATACTTCTCCCCACTGCACGTTTGCAGCTGAGCTCTCACTGCAATGTCTGAAACTCAATGAAGATGAACAAACCGAGAAGTGCCTGCTCCATGCTGTCACCCGGATGCCAGATCAGCTGTGCCCAAACCGGCATTAGACAAGACGAATATTCAAACGCCGGTTCTACGTACCGAGACATTCAAAAGCTTCACCTTTCTGCTCTGCTAACGCTAATGCCTCCTGGAGCAGGAAGGCCACAGGAGAAAGAGGGATCGCTCTATACAACATGTAACGACCGTCAGCCTTGAGCCCTGCTAATCCATGTCAGCTTTTTCCCCGTGGTTTCTGCCGAAAAAAATGCCTACAGCTCTGTGGATGCATCAGAGATTGGCAGGGTGATGGCTTAGCAAACGCCGCCTAAACAACTGCAGAGGGTGTTTTTCCACCACAGCTACACTCCCGGGGAACAGTGTGTTTGCAGCAGTGACACCGTCTGTGCCATACCTCACCTCCGTGCCCGTCTGCAGCGCCCAGGACAGAGCAGCAACCAAGAGACAGGGAGAAAGGGAGAGCGAGACTTGGGGTTTTCCAGCCCAGAGAGAGACGAGACGAAGGATCTACCCCAAAATACAGTTTCGGGCTTATTAAATCCTGAAAGGGTCTCCAGGTACCGAAGACTGTATTATAAAGCTCTTCTCAGCTATTCTGTGCTTAAAGTAGATGGTGAGGAGTAGCGGAGAGCGAAGGTGCAAACGTGGTTGCAGGGACCTTCCCGCGCGCTGATGATCCCAGAGAGGCAGCATCCAGCAAGAGAAGACTCTCACAGTGTTTCTTAGCTCATCTAAAGCAGCCCTAAACCCCAGCGACAAGCATGAAGTGCCACGCAGAGGCCTGAGCGCCGTAAGCAGGAGCCTGATTTCTTTTCACTTACATTAGTTAAGATTCAAACCCACTCCCCAGAAGCCTGTGGTGGGAAGCCAGATGCAGACCTGGGCACCTCCGCAGCTACCCCTGCCGCTGTCACGCCACCGAATAAACCCGGCTGGGGTACTTAAAAATAACTGCAGGGTATTTAAAAACAGTTATTAGATTGCGAGGTGGAAGCGCCTGTGACCAGCACTCGTTGCAGAACGAGAAGCTCTTGCTGTTCAAAAGCTGAATCCCAAAGGCAAGAAGCAACTGCAGGCTCTATTTAGCAGGAAGAAATATCTAATAAGGAAGAACACGCATGATCATTTGGATGCAGTTAGAAGTGTTTTAACAGCTTTCTCCAAAACATGATTTTTGCCCAAGGCTGACAGATTTCTTCTCAGACACGGGAACAACGAAGCAACCCGAGGGAGAGGAGACTCCCCGGACCCGCAGACATGCCTCTCCTCTGCCTCACGCCAGCTACAACCAGGAGTAACTCTGCTTTTTCAGACTTGGGGATTGTGCTTGTGTGTTACCGTAAAACTGCAAATGTGTTTCTGCCTTCTCATGGAAGAAGAATAACCATATTTCTGCCTACTGTCTTACGTTTTCTGTCCGCACGTGCCGTCCCAGCTGCCCTGCGGGCAGCACAGCCCTGTGAGCACCAACACAGGGCTCTTCTCCATCCCCTCCTCCTCTCCACCGGCTGGAATGCACTCAGATAGGTTTTTGTTATGATTACTTTAATTTTGCTTTCATCAAAACCAGATGAAAACCCTTCCCTGGAGGCTGCTGGCAAGGACAGAAAGGGAAATGCAGACGCATGGTATCTACTAAGAATTCCATGGCGTTTCCCAGCCAGCCGTTCCCAGTTGCACCACGGAGCCGCGCAGCCAGCAAGACGCGTTCTCAGGATGTTGCCTGGGCTGGGCAGTTGCTGTTTAACGCCTGGCTATGTCCTCTCTGCTTGCAGCGGTTTGTTTGGGTGTTTGATTATTCGTTGGTTTCCAACTCCAGGGATGAGCTGGGATTTTTTTATTTGTTTGTGCTGGGGGGGTGGGGAGGGTCGTTTGGGGGCTTTTTTTAGAGATTTCATCTCTAGGATTTAGTGTTTTCCCCAATAACAGGGCTCTTTTACATCAAAAGAGATTTTTCCACTGCTCTGAATTTATATACTCTGAATCTATTGACCCAATACAGCTGGACCAAGAGGTCACCCTAAATATTTCTCACCTTTTCCTCTTGCAGAGAGAGAACGAAATAGGAATCAAATATTTATTTTAGATCCCAGCGATCTAACAGAGATGCCTCAGGTTTACCAGGGGCTTTCAAAGCCCTTCCAAATAAACTCCCAGATATTTTCTTTTTGTTTTTCCCCCCTCGTCGTATTTGGAAAAAACACAAGCATATGCAGTCCTTTTACTGTGGCACTTCCCAAGCTGTTTCTGACGGCTTACTCTCCCTGCAAACTTCCTAAGCAATGAGAGCATCATAAAACCTCCCTCCATCCCTCCCTCTCCCGTTCCTCCTCCCCCCATCCCACCTTGCCTTCACTTGCAGGTGCCTCAGAACAAACCATATATCATGCGTTTAGCGGCTCCGGGCCATTAAAACCCAGATCTGGTATTAGTGCTGTGGAAACAAAGAGCTTTCATCGCCAGTCCAGAATGGTTTTTTATGGGTACTTGATGGGAAGCCACAGACGGCTGTTGACAGCGGAGAGAGATTAAGCAGTTTACTGCGCAGGGGAAGCCTGGCCACTCCACCCGCCCTGCTTCAGTGGCCAGTCTCTAAAGGAATAAATGATGCTCATAAACACATCATTTTTCTCCGAATCATTATGCACTGCCTTGCTACAGCGTGGTCTGCAGGCAGGGCCTGATCCAGCGCCCACGAAGCCCACGGGAGCCGTTCCTGCCGATCTGGCACAGATGCACAAACCACCCAGAGTCAGAGCGGCTGAGGAGCGGCGGTGCCTAAGGAGGAGCTCGGTGAAATTTAGACCCTCAAATGCAAAATTGCAGTTAGAAGGTGCCAGGTGTTCAGCTTAACTCTCAGTGTGCTGGACCGCGATGTTTCCTGGGCATCTGAAGTTGTAGCTCTGTGCTCCCAATCCTAGTTTCAAGCTCACTTCAGCCCCTTCTCGGTACAGATAGGAGAACAAAGCTGGAGGGACAGTTACCTCCGTTTTCTGAGGTACCCTGCTGCTACGAACACCTGCAGAGCCAAATTCAAGATCATCATTCAGCGAAATTCTTACTGCATTTTCTAACAGAAACACAGAGGATGTTTTCCCACCTGCCCTTTTGCTGCAGTCCTGCCGTCGCGCAGGGAAGCTTTTAACATAAGCAGACCAGAGGAAGAGGGAGCAGAAGAAGCAGCAGGACTCCGCTGCTGGGGACGGGCGTGCAGGAAAGCAGCCCTGTGCTCCTCAGTTTTACTCTACTGGCTTTATTGCTGCTCATTTAAAGTCATGTTAGAAACGAAAATAACAATAACAAAAAAATAGCAGTTACAAATGAAGACTCTCAAGTGTCGGAGCAGATTTAACGGGAAGCTGGTTCGTAACAGCCCTGTAGCATTTGGTGCCTGACTTGTCTGTGCAGGATGGGGTACACTGGGGACTTCTAGAAGTTGAGACCTGGTAGAGGTTTAATGAATAAAGGAGACAAATTCAGTCTCTACAATCCTTTTTTGTCCTCTGATAAATATTGCCCTTGAATTTCATGCTGCGCACTCCACCAGAAAAAAACTAATGGTCCAAGATGTAAACATTTTATTTTCCATCTCCAAAGCCGAACACAACTTTAACCCTTGCCCAGCAAGCACCAGCAGCTGTCAAGAAGGCTTTTACGGACTTAAAGGGTAAGATCCCGACCCTGCTGATGTCAATGGGACTTTTGTCATTGCCTTGGGGCATTTTGGGAAAAAAGGCATGAGGAAACCACCAAGGACAGAAACGTAATTGTTATTAGATCCTCCCACCGCAGTAGATGCACCGTGGCTGCAAGCAGAGGCCCCGCGAGTCAGGATGCCCGAGACATTCAACTTGCAGTTACAAGGAGACACAACATCCAAACGGGAATGATTAATTTATCAGGCATTTTGTCCTCCAAAAGCAGGCAATCCAAGAGGAAGCAGACGCTTTCGATGGAACTGGGAGGATGCTCAGAGGGAAGATGCCTTGCCTGTGCAGGGCTTTTTTTCAGGTCAACAGAAATCAATTCAAAGTCAGTATTGTCCATGGGGTCCTAAGGCTTAAAGGAGAAGCCTTCAGCTGGCCAGATGATTCCCACCCTAAGCTCCACTGGCTCTGAAGGCAGCTAAGGATGACTACCTGAGATAGCGTTATATGTCTGTAATGGAGGGGCTTTGACGTGAGATGAATCTGACCCTTTGGGGAAGCGGAGGATTGAACTCGATGTTCCATAGAGACATTATGACGGCTTTAATTTGTCGCTCCCTTTTCTCTCTGTAATCACCCGTGGGCCTCCTATGGATGAAGGGGCTGTGACAGTGATCATGCGACCAACCGCTTGGAAAAACATTCTTTGGGCTTGGCCAGAAGCCACAGCACTGAGGTTAATCCTGAATACAGGATGATGCTGTTGCTTTCAGCCTTTCCCAGGTTTTGAGGATTTTCAGCACACTGGAGGTTTCAGCAGTTTGCGCGTGTACACATTACGGCACCTTCCCTCCATCTGCTGTTCTATTCTCAGAGATGTCTGAGAGCACGAAGGATGAAAAACGAGCAGCCAAGCCATTTAATTCAGTCCCAATCATCATTAATAGAAGCAAGGCAGAAAAAAATGCCATTGTATAACTTAAGCAACTGTTTGCTTAATGTTTCTGGTCATGACATGAAAGCATACGCTTGATTATTCTTAGTAGCTGCAGGAATATTTTTGACCTGAGGGATTTCTTGCTTATTCTGCAACCTCTATCTCAAGCATCGAGTCTTTCTCTGCCTGTCTTATACAGATTCCTTTAAGGATTGCAGCCCAAGTCAAGACTGAGCAGTAATTTGTTTTTGTTTACTTGGCCAATTAGGGTCAAGTTAATGAAGCATCAGGTGGAAAACAACATCCCTTGTTATGTTGCCACAGCAGCAATTACAGTTCTCTTGAAAGAAGGTTAAGGAATTATTTTTAGTCCTTCTTTACATATAAAATATAAGCAGAGGTTCTGTCTTAGCTGGTTTGAGGAAATCACTAACCCATCTGGTTTTGTGGGCAACATTTATTGACAGCACAGTGGAATAAGCTCATTCTTTATTCAGACCTTGCTGGTGTTTGAGGGAGGACGTGTTGGGAAAGGAGGCAGCAGCAGAAAGACAAGTGCTGGTACAGTGATGGACACGTTTTCTGGCCCTTGGCTGCCCAAATCTCAACAAGACTGATGGCCTGCTGGGTAAGAAACACCTCAAGAACAGGCTGAATGATTTAGAGAGCAAACCCAGGATGATCATGTCCTGGCCTTTCAAATGTCAAGTCCAAAAGTCAAACGACCAACGGGAGCAAACACAGGTGGAGCAACTTCTCCAAGTTGCTCTGCTCCACCCTCTCTCCAACCTCCTCTAGAAACCTGGGCTGCTTCTGCTGCACCGCTGGAATGACATCGGTGCCATCTTTCCCCTCCCCCTCTGGGTGCATTTTAACTCTGATGCAAGCAGGTGATGGATGAAGTGGAACCCTGCCTGATCAACGACTGCTGCTCAGCCGGTGAGGCCAAGAGGAGACTGCTCTTACTTTACTGCCTGAACAAAATGTTCTGTCAAACTGGAAGTTGAGCTAAGAGTTCATGTCAGGGGCTTCCAGGTGAACCAATCTTACGGGATCATTTTAATCTGGAAAAAAAAAAAGAGACATCCTGGGAACGCAAGAAATTAAAATGGAAAAGAAAAGGCATCATCTGCAGGGGTAGAAGTAACCGAGGTGCCAGGCCAAGGGCCAAGGGCATGAGCCTGGTATGCTGGGCTGCGACGCCTTGAGGAAAGAGACAAGTTGTGTCACAGGAGATTCCCTAAACGTTGTTGGCAGTACCAGAATTACCCGGTGCAAGTTCATCCTCTCCCCACAGAACTTAGGCGCTCATCTGCTGATTTGGCTCTTGATGCCAGATTTGAAGGAGAGGACATGGGAACGGGTGAGCTTCCCTAACTGGGGGGAGTTTTTACAGCCAGCAATGAAAAGTCTTCAGGAGAACCCTCCAACACACTGAGGGAGACAGTGAGAGGATGAAGCTATCTCATTTTAAATATTACAAGCACGTTGCCTAACCTGGAACATTTCCAAAACTCTTTGTAGAGATTGGCACCAGAGAATTTTACCCTGCAGGTAGCTTTAGAATAGATGGAAAAGCTACACTGTCAGCCCTAAATTACATTTTCCTTCTTCCATCAGCGAAGTTACACCACAGCAGTGTCCCAGGGTCACTTCGAGCACGTTGGATGTTTTCTTCATAGAGGAACTTGACAAAACCGGCTTGGTTTGATTGTGGAATTCTCTGCTGTGGTTGATTCTAACTCAAGTACGATGGAAAGGGCTCTTCTATTTAGAAAGCACTAAGGATTCACCACATTAAAAGTACGCTTTTTTAAAGTATCTTTAGGTAGATGCGTCAAATTGCTAAATCCCTAGCTCCTTGATAAAAACCAGCACTGTTGCTAATGCTGAGCCTCAGCCCAAAGCCCTTGGAACTTTCTGTCCTAGCCACCACAGCTGCAGAGATGAGATTATCCCTTTGCTCTTTGCAGTAGCCTTTTTAATATTTAAGGACTGCTAGCAAGTCCCTCCTCAGCCTTCTCTTCCTGCAGCTGAACAGCCCCGCTTTGAGGAGGGTAAGGACGCAGGCAGGGACGGTCTGTATTTCCACCCATCACAAAATACTGCATTAAACAAAACAGGCGCAGAGAAGCAAACGAGCGAGCGAAGTGCCACTGGGCCCAGCGACTTCATCCAAGGCCCTTTGTGCCTATTCCCGAAGCCAGTCCTTAATTATATCATCATACGCTATTTCTTCCTCGTGGTCTCTGACTCAGCGCGCAAGATGAGCCTGCCCTGGGCAGTGATGGAGGCTGCTGCCTGTAGGATTCTCTTGTATTTAAAAAAAAAAAAAAAAAAAAAAAAAAAAANTCATCCAAGGCCCTTTGTGCCTATTCCCGAAGCCAGTCCTTAATTATATCATCATACGCTATTTCTTCCTCGTGGTCTCTGACTCAGCGCGCAAGATGAGCCTGCCCTGGGCAGTGATGGAGGCTGCTGCCTGTAGGATTCTCTTGTATTTAAAAAAAAAAAAAAAAAAGAAAAAAGAAATAAAAAAGGCATGTTTAAAATGGAGGAGATATTTTTGAGCAACCGCAATCAGTGTTCTCCCCTGCTTCTCTTGCCACTCGATACATTATAAATGTGCTTCCTCTGCCGAATGGATGGGGAAAGCAGCTAAGTCCTGCTGAAATGAACGGCCTGTGTGGCTTACTTTTATGTGGCAGGCTTTGTTTCCCAGAGATGAGGAGAAAGCCATTCATTTTTTAAATCAAATAGATAAATAGACGTTTCTGGGTTGGGATCAAAAGCTGTGAAAAAGAAGACTTGCACAGCATGGCCACGGAGATGACCTTCGTCGTTTCTTATGTCCACTCCATTTGTTGCTTATCGGACTTCATAGCGTGCTAAGCACCCGTAGGTATCTCTGCAGTGACCTTCATGGCCTAAGCCGTATCAGTCATCTGCGACAGGGACTAACATTTGCAAGCTACAGAGGTGAATCCTCGCTTTCAGCTTTGCTCCTCTCTCCCCAAGGAATAAACTTTCTGGGTAATTTTCATAATCATTATGTTCGGCTGGAAAATGGTATGTAAATAAAATTTCAACATGCTTCAAAAAGCGTTTATTGATGTTGATGAATTTCTCGGGGAATGTAGTATTTCCTAAACCAAATACTCATTTTTTGTTTCAGTTGTTCATTTTCATTCTCATACCAAAGTAAAACCTTCCTCAGGTCGGGAACTCCGAGCTTAGGCCGGGTCCATGTGCAGACCCTGCTTCCCACTCAGAATCTCCCCTTCTCCCATGAAAGCATCCCTCAGCAACGGCCTCCCTGGAGTCTAAATTCACTGGCTCCACTTTAATCCCTCCCAGCCCACGGCCTGATCCCACAACTGGTCCACTCTCACCTCACTCCTACTCTACATCCTCATTTTTATTATAGACAATCCTGTTGCTCCAAATTGCCTCCTGCCACTTGGCTGACGCCAGCACTGCCAAGAGCCTCTTGGTCAGGACGTCGGATGCCTCCTTCCAGCGCACTCCGAGCAACTTTGAGCTAAGATGTCTCTCCTGCTGGGTTTTATTTCCTTGTCAGAAACCAATCCTCTCTTTCCTTTCCCTCACCGTTCTTAACCGAGCTTGAAATTAATGCACTTCACTGCCATTTGCCGGCTCTGCAGCACCACTGCAGATCTCCCCGTGGTTCCTCGGGGTGCCCGGCACACGGCTCTCCATGCACCGTGGTTGCCTCAGCTCCTGGGGCACACCTCACCCTGCCCGTGGGATGGGAGATCCCATGACCTTGAGCTTCCAGATGAGCTGAGGTGCGTCTTGAGGATACCATCCCTGCCCTAAACGCCCTTCAGGACAGCAAGGCTGCTTCCGTGCCAACAAACGGCGTGGTCCCAGGGCTCTTTTATGGCCTCAAGGCGCTCTTTCTATCCAGAGGGAGATGGCTTTGGGTGCTGCCCAGAAGAGTCGCCCCTAGTAGCTCCCACCTCAGCACACAGGGTGCACGTGGTCCAGCGAAGGGACCATGACTGGGAGGCACCTTGTCTGAACCTGCCCAGGGAAACACACGGGCCCCAAGCTTTACTGAGAGCCCAGCTGAGCAGGGATCCCCGTGGCGGGATAAGCTAAATGCGGAAGAGCAGAAGTCATTGACAGAAGGAGAATATTTGAGTAAAACTCCCCAGGAGCTGCTGGAGCAAATTAGAGTAATACCAAAAAATGCAATTTTCCTTGCAGGAGTGACTGCCTGTACAGTGCACAGGAGCATTTGTGTGCCAAAACACACCTTGGCGCAAAGTTTACTCTGCAGTAGTTTTCAAGAGAAAGCACGAGCATGTGCCCAAGTTGCAGAGCTGGGGAACCTACTAGCTTCCTTTGGCCTTCCCAAAAAATCATATAATAAGAGGGAAGAAAAACTATTTTCTTTCTTGTGACAGGAGCACTTCATAGTACCTCCCCTTCCTATAAGCCGGGTGTCCCCAGCCGGGCTGCGAGGCCCATGATGTGGCCTGGCCATGCTCCCTGTTCTTAACTGCCGCAGGGCTGGCGATGGAGCAATCGCCCTTTTGGCTCAGGGGGATGGTTTTAATTCTATTTTGAAAGAATGAAAAGCCACCTCGACCAAACAGCGCTCTTGCCCATTTTTAAAACCAAAATAAGAACAGGAATAAATTGGCTGGCAAAGCGTTCTGGGGTGGTCTCCGAAAACACTGGCTTTGCAGAGCTCATACACCGATTAGGACAAGAATGTTATTCAGAGGATAGGAAAACAGGAAAAATTTCCCTCTGAAATGCTTCACGCTGCCTCCCCTAGACCAGAACATTGCTGTTTTGTTTCTTTTCATAACCTGTGCTGTCTGGTTGGGTTGGGGTAGCAGTCCTTTCTCTGGCACCCACTCCAGCCTGGCACGGGAGGGTGGGCGCTGCTGCATCTCCCGAGGTGCATCGAGAGGAAGACGTGCTACCTGGACATGGTGTCCGTTCTTTCCAGAGCTGCTTACTAGTTGACCCTCTGCCCCTCCGTTTCATGATGCGTTTCCTCTTCTTCCTTTGGGGCAAATCGTCATCTGAGCAGGTCACACCCCGCTNCCGTTTCATGATGCGTTTCCTTTTCTTCCTTTGGGGCAAATCGTCATCTGAGCAGGTCACACCCCGCTCTTGCCTCTGCCCTTGGCTGACGAGGTGGCCGAGCGCCCCGTGGTGTGCGGGGACAACACAGGGTGTCCAGGCCCTCTGGAGCTGCCAGCCGGAGGGCTGCAGCGTCGCGGGAGACGGGCTTCACTGAATGGAAATAAGAAACAACACAAACCCACCTCCCGTGCGACACAACAGCACGCTAAGCACGCTCAGGTCGGTGAAATTAAATGTTTCAGGTCAGAGTTTGGTGTCCTAGGACTCCACAGCTTTCTGCAGGCCGGGGAGCAGGAGGCGTGCTGGCAGGGAGCGTCCTTCCCTTTGCCCTTCGCTCTCGCAGGGCGCTCGGCTGGCTTGCCATGCTCCCGTGCCTCTTGCCCTGCCACTAGCAGCGACGTTTGTCACAGGCTTGTGACGGACAAGCCCCTTCCTACCTCTCCCCATTTCCTTTCTCCCCTCGCAATCTATCTTCCTTCGCTAGGCTGCAGCCAAGAATTTAATGCGCTGACATTTTTCTGTTTGTTTGAGTTTACTGTTCCAATCTGTTTACACTTCTCATTGAACATAATGGCTTGAGAGATTAGGAAAGGAGTTAATCAGACCTAGGTCCCCAAAAAAATCTCCTGAAATGCTCCAGCAAGTTCATCGAGTTTAGAGTATGGATTTGAAAGGACCACGCCAAGCTGTCTGCTTGAAACGTGTTTGCGGTGCTGAGTTCACTTCAAAGCAAGCACGTCTGAAATTGCTGGATGCGCCCAGCGGGGGACGTGTGAAACCAGTGGGGAACTGATGATCAACAGAGCCTACCTCAGAACTCTCTCTGGGCTGGATGGACAGGTTCAAACATCTTCATCAAAACACAGAGCAGATTTAAGGGTGTAAAAGTGGGCACGGAGGCAGCTGGGATCTGAGGAAAGCAGAGATGTTACAAACATAACTGCGTCATGTTACCCAGGATGTGTAACAGTCTGCACGGGATTAATTTGAAGGATGAATGGAGAAGCAACAAAATCCTTAAAATTCTTCTCCTATACCCCCCAAATTAGTCCACACCCGAAAACCGCTGACTTTCACAACCTACTCTAATATAAGCGGATTCTACTAGGAGACAGACCGCCACTTGGACACTTACATTAAGCCATGCAAGTTCCCCCTCCTTTGCTTTACCTAAAAAATACTGTTTCATTTAGATATTTTTTATGCAGACTATTTTCTTGGCTTGAAGAAGTGTCCTATAGCAGCAAGTGAGAAGCAAGCATTCACAAACTCATCACGTCCCTGAGCAGAGAGACGCTAGCTGGAGATGGCCAAAAAGCAAATTTGTAAGAACTTCCTTTTTTTTTTTCCCTTTCGCTTCTTGATTTTGGTCCAAGTTGAACCGAAACCAATACTATTTTTCGAAATTTATCACAGACTAGAAACTCCCACGGTTTTGCAGCTGCTCCCGTGAAACTACCATCCCCATCAGCTTCACTGAGGATAAAAACGGCGAAGGCACCGGACGGCACTGGAACGCTGCTGGGGAAGGTCCTGCATGCTCCCAAAATCCCTGGCCCTGCCGCAGACCTGCTGGCCCGGTGGCTACCAGCCTGCAGCTGCCTGTACTCTTGGCCCTTGAGGTAACTGGAAAGAAATTTCACAGAACCCGGCCTTGGGCTTGGCCAAACAAACGTGAATCTCAGAAGTGTTAAATGAGATAATTGGTGCTGCACGAAATGGTGTTTTTCATGAGGATATTTGGTTTCGCTGGAGAGTTTCTGACTGGCTCTAACGCGAGCCCTGCCATTGCCAGCTGGGATGTGACTAAACTGGGTTTTTACAAGCAGCTCAAAGCACCTCGTTATGAGAAAGACTGGAGTGAGATCAGAAAAATGGGAAGGAAAAAATAATTAAAGCATCGGTGGGACTGAGTTAGGAGGGAAGATTAAAAGAGTGGAATAGCTGTAGCGTGGCTAAGCAGCAAGTAGTTTGGAAAGGTGAGAAGTGAGCAATCTGCGCTTGAAGGCTGCAAGTATGCAGAAGGGCAGATTGGTCTGGTGGATGCTCCAGATCCTGAGGGTAACCAGGAAAAGCAAGGCATCATGAAATGCAGGGGCAGAGGGTCAACTAGTAAGCAGCTCTGGAAAGAACGGACACCATGTCCAGGTAGCACGTCTTCCTCTCGATGCACCTCGGGAGATGCAGCAGCGCCCACCCTCCCGTGCCAGGCTGGAGTGGGTGCCAGAGAAAGGTCTGCTACCCCAATAGCTCTTCCTTAAGGCTTCAAAATCAAAGATTTATGGAGAAATCCATTAACTGCTCTGGTTTACATCTGCCTGGACTTGCAGTTCCCTGTGCTGCGGGGATTTTGCAAAGCATAATCCACCCATGACCTGCACCCTGTCTGCTGCAGGAAACCCGGGCCCCATCTCTCTTTTCCAGGCTGACATCAAGCCTCCACCACATGTCCATAATAATTTCCTGATGTTTCCTAGGTAAATGTCAAGCTTGACTTTCAACTTGACAGTACGTTTCCTTCAGGTCACTTGTACCTTAACTGAGTCGCCTGTGGCCAGCATAAGCCTCCCTTTAGAGGGGAGAACCCACGTCCCCCGCTCATCCTTCCAACTGGGCTGCAACTCCTTCGCTCATTAAACTGCAATGGATCCAAACACAAAGAGAGTGCGTGCATCATTAGAGCTAAATATGTTTTCGTCTTTGGTTTTGTTTTCTAAGGGATATGTTTGGGGACTTGTATAATGAGGAGCTCGTTGGCAGGGCAGTTAGAGAGCTGAAGGCAATGAGGCAAAGAGATATAAAAAGAGAATGGATCAACAAGCAACACCCTTGCCGTGCAGGACTGCGGTGAAGCTCCCTCACACCTGTACACATAACAACGATAGTCACAAGAGGTCACGACAATCTCTCTTGCTTAACTGGCCCCATTACTATGGTGCCTGAGCATTTCCTGATCCCTCCTGTACTCACACGGGGTCCTGGGGAAGGGCACTGCTGTTAACTCGAGCCAAAGGAGAGACTGAGCTTTGTCCCAGGAAGATCTCTAACGGTGAAACATTTTTCTGTCTTAAGCTGTGGCAAAAGTGGTTGTGAATTCACTAAAACCAATGCAATTCCTCCTGCAGTGGTGCAGTGCGAGGGGCTGGAGCAAGAATCAGTGAAAATGCTGTGGTTTGTTGTGGTTTCAGCTTCTTAATTTCTTTTTCCTGGTCTAAATAAACTAAAATTTTTGACCAGAAAGCCCCCGACTCAATACCCAGAGACTCCTTATTTAAAAACTGAAATGTTTAGACTATGGCAGCATTTTTCTCAAAACAAATTTCAATTCAAGCAAGGCTTCAAATCTGTGCTTTCGGGTGTCACAAACTGGCGTTTTTCAGTGTTGACAAAAATGACAGGGGAAAATTCACCAAAAAATTCCAGGTGGCCATAGCCTTCATTTCCAGTCTGTGACTGTTGAATGTATCACTGCCATGCAGAAAGTGTGTTGCAGTGCAAATGGAGAAGCCTTGGTGTTTAAATGAGTAAAGAAATGCTAAACATAGATTAAAAAAAGCCCTAAACCCTGCCGTATCTTCCCCTCTTCTCCCAATGTCCTGCGTCATGCTAGGGTCCTTTGGTCCATGCTACGCACCTTTGGTCATCTGTAGCTCAAACTCGTATTTAGGAAGACAGAAGCTCGTGTGCAGCAATCTGGGACAACGTCAGCAGTTCCCACGAGCCGAAGTTTATACTACATGCAAGTGGAAGTCTGCAGAACAAGCAGTGGTAACAAAAAATTGGATTGAGGCATCACACTGTAAAACTTAATCTCCCATATAGAGACTTAGTCTACCATAAAAGAAACAGTGCTGGAGGATGTGAGAAAACACGAGACCCTAGGGATGATTTAATGTCCTAAAGACATGAAGACATAAGCCACAGCAATGCAAAAATGAGCTCAGTAACATAGAGCCTATTACATTTCAATTGGTTATGTGTACTCTACATAAACCACAATGAAAACACTTGTTTTTAAAGGATGTAAATGCCTTTCTCAGGCTGAGCAGAAGCAGTGTTACTTATCTAGAATCTTAAATATCATTTTAGGCTTTAAACTTGAGTGATTTGACAGGGAACTACTGGAGAGAGTCCCGCGGAGGGCCACGAAGTTGATGAGGGGAGTGGAGCATCTCTCGTATGAGGAAAGGCTGAGAGAGCTGGG
>VZSC01007692.1:205493-217164 GCA_013398225.1 Steatornis caripensis
ATTCAAAACCCGCCTGGACGCATCCCTGTGCAACCTGCTCTAGGCTAACCTGCTTTGGCAGGGGGGTTGGACCAGATGATCTCTAGAGGTCCCTTCCAACCCCTACCATTCTATGATTCTATGATTCTATGCCCCTTCTATTCAGCCAAACTGCCCAGTGAATCTGGAAGGGACCGTGCAAACTGTGTTTCGGCAGCAATAGTGTGAGACCTGGCAGCTAAGTCGGGAAAGCCAGGTTCATTTTCTGTTACAGACTTTGTGCATAGATTGAAAAAAGAGCTATTTAATCCCTGGCTGCACATTTATAGGTTTTGCTGGCTGGGCTCTGGGCAACTCCTGGCTGTCCTGCTTGGAGGCAGGTCCTGTGTGGGTTATCCCACCCACCTGGAAGGTTTCTCCAGGCGTTGAGATGATCAGCCCCAGGACTGTCTTTCTAAACCGAGCAAGTTGCTCATTCAGCTACTTTGAATCCCTCAACCTGTGACCTTCTCAGGGCAGAGTTTACACCATTTGCGCCTTTACTGTGTTTTTGTGCACCCATTTAAGCAGGAGTCCCTGGGCTTCTGGCTTTTGGGTGGGGAAGGCCTCCTCAGGAAAGACAGGTGATGGAGTCTCTCCATGGAGGGCCTCCAGGCAAGGAAGTCTAAAAGGTAGTTGTTGAGGTTAGGAAAGACTTCAGTCTTTCCTCTCCCCTCTCCTCCTTTCCTTGATCACCCCACATCTAAAATTATAACAACAACCCTCCCATCCTGGATGAACATTTCTGAGACCTCTTGCTGGGAGCACTGAGAACTGTACCTATTGCGACAACCTGGGAGGGACGTGTAATGAAACAGTATTTCAAGAAAAAACCCTTTATTTTTCCAAAATGGGAAGACCTAATGAGAATGAGTCACCCTTGGAAAGGGAAATGATCTGCAGCCAAAACGGGGCACTTAATTTCCAGCGTCTTGTTTGATTTAACTCCGGTTTTACGCTATTGTTTTAATGTAAGACAGTGAGGTGTAATAAGAATTTGAATAATATAGAATGTGATAAATATTTTATAGGTTTTAATATTTATATATTACATTTGCTTTTTCAAATCATCCTGCTTCAGTATTACAGAATGAAGCATTTCCAGAAAGGGGTTCTGACGTTTCCGAAATTAAATTTCCGCTTGGTGAAATATTTCTAAATTTCCCCTTTCATTCTGATGTGAAGGGAACATGAATTTCAAAACGTTGAACCACCCCAAAGACAGGAGTTGTATTTTGTTTCCCATTTTGTAACACAGCCCTTTTCCAGCAGGCTTTGAGAGAGGCCGTTCTCTGTACGGTCAAGGCTTCAAGAACACTTTCGGAGGGCTAAGCCAGAGCCATGAGAGGTGATTAGTTATCTAATTGCCACAGATTTCAGTAGGAGAGGGCTGCCTGAGCACCTCTTTGGCTACAGCAGTACGAAGGTACTGGTCCCTCCGTTTCTGCCTTCTAGGGAGGCATCAGGTTTACATTTTGGCTCCCTTACCCTCCTACACAACCAGGCCTGCTCAAAGACCGTGGATCCAGCAACACTTCGGGCCACGTTAGCATAGGGCAAAAAGGTCAGCACCGCCTACATTAGTCTCCAGACGGCAGGGTTTCTGCTCCTATGGCTGCTGGGAAGCAGGATGGGTTTGCAACCTCTGATGCTCCGCCCGGGGCTTTGCCACCCTCTGCGGGGACCAGACCAGATCTGGGTCCCCTCCACGCCGGGGCCAGCAGCCCTTTGAGCAAAGCAATGCACCCTCCTCTCCCGAACCAGCTGCAGAAGAGCTGGTGTCATTCAGACCTGTGCCAGGCAAAATCCTCCCCGTGTGCTGCCTTTTGCTTATCCATCGTGGCTCTGCACGGCCAGGCTTGGTCTTGCCTTAGCAGAGTGGTGCGAGCTTGGGTTCGGGGGCTGCTTTGTGCCACAGCTGCGCGGAGGAAGGGCAATCCCGCACCACGAACAGCTGTGCCAAAAGCAGCATGCCCAGCACAGGAGGTGCAACCTCGCACCCTTGAGCAAGCAGGTACGTGGGGACGGCACAGCACAGACCACACGCAGTACCCTGAACTCGGCCCCGCACGTGTATCGGCTCCCTTGCACCAACTTTGCTTTGCTGCCCCTTCCAAGTAGCCCCTCCGCTTTCACTCCCTCCCTCGCCACCCAGAGCCAGTGCTGTTACCAGACGCTGAGACACATTAATTCCGTTTTCTGGTGCTGGCTTTAGTCAGAAGAGAATAGAAATAGAAGGGTTTGTGGGGCTGAGCAGCACTGTGTGTCCCTCAGTTATTGCTCAGTCCCTAATTTTAACAGCCTCAGCATTCGCCTCTATGTGCTGCTCCCAAATGCATGGAAAAGACAGATGAAACATTGAGCAAGGAGAAAAACTGGAAGAAAAAGCATGATTAACCCTCAAAGGGAGATAGGGAGATTGGCCTGTACCCCACAAACCCAAAAGGTCAGCAGATACCCCGGGGAGCAGACGGGGCAGAAAGAGCAGGCAGCGAATCTGAGCCCTGATCTTGGCAAAAACTGTTCCTGAATAATTAAACAGCTAGGAAACACCTTCAGAGCCAGAGGAATGGCCCAAAGCTTGTCACGACTGTCTGCCTTGTTTTACATAACCCCATCCCGAACTCGGCAACCCCTTCGGACACAGCGTGCATCATTTCATCCATCGGCAGCGCTGCAGATGGGGCAGGCACCTGCAGTGAGCCCCGGCCACGCCACCGAAGCTGCGCACACGTGTGGGGCAGGCAGTGATTCACTTCTGACGAGTGCAAAAACCTGCTGTTGCAGATTTCTGCCCGGGGAGAACTTCTTCCCTTCGGATCTTTGCCTGCTGGAGGATTTTGTTTTCAAATCAAAATGCAATAAACTTAAGCTGAAAGATTAGTCAGGCTCTGGCTCAACCTAGAAGGGATTGCTGATGCTCTGGGAAGTTCACGGAGGTTAAAACCACAGCAAACCTCCTGCTTCTGACTGCTCCAGGACCAGGCTGTTGCTCCCAGTGTGTCACATCCATCACACAGCTTGTTCGCCATCATTTTTATTACTAGGGCCTTCTGTACAACGAAAAGCTCCTGGATGCTTGTTCTGAAGGCACCCCAATCCCCAGCCAGGTCAAGATCCTCTTCACCCATGGCCTCAAAGGATTCCCCCAGCCACTAGCCAAACTTGATTTATTCACAGAAAGAAGAAAAATCGACAGGGATTAGCTGTGTCTGAGGTCCAGCGATGAAGGTGTCTGGGCTGAAACAGAGGATGCTCTTAGATGCTTCATAACCCTTCCGAACAGAGGAGTTACCTGAATTACAGGTTATTTCCATGGCGGAAATTACACATCTCTTTGCAGAACTGCTCGCTCCATTCTGCAATACCCAGCACATGATTTCCGTACGGAAACGCTCTTTGTAAATCGCTCCTTCACCCTGATTTACGTCAGGCAAATATTTGATTTCCTTCTTTTCAGAAGGAACAAAACGCATTAGCGCACATGGGAGAAGATACAGGACGGCGACAATGAAGCAGTAAATCGATGTGCAGCGCTCAGAGAATGGGAACGACAAAAGTGCATTTAGGAGCTAATGCAGATCCCAGTCGTGCTGGAAGAGAGCTCGTTTGTGTTTATCTATTTTCTGGGATTTTGGAGAATTTCATATTCATGGATTTCTCTTTCTATTCCAGAACTTGGCAAGCAGACAAGAAACATGAAGAAAGAGAGAATAATAAGTCAACCACGAACCTGGGATTTCAGCTTTTCATACTCCTAAGAAAAGTACAGAAAGCAGAAACCAATCCTTCTCTTTTCAAGCCTGAGGGCAGTCTCTGCTTGAGGATATTTTCTATGGTTTTCATGACAGAAAAAAGGGACATTTCATCATTTCTGAGCCCAAGAATCTGCTGCCGCATATTGTCAGCTCATGGCTGCCTGTCTGCCCACAACTAGCCACCATCTGTACCCCGGTTCTCTTGGAGCTGCGAAATCTTCTCATTCCTGTGCTTTGACTTATTTTTGCCAGAGGAAAGCAACAAAAGGAATTTGTTATCTTCTTAATCATATTTATTACAAGAATGCCGATGGATCAACCAGGATGAAGTCCCTGTTGTGTTCAGGGCTGTACGAGCACAGAGCTGTAGGACAAGGCACCGCACCAAACGCTCCTCTTCCTGGGTTCGCATCGATGAAGCAACACGTTACGCAGGCCCCGCAGCCCATCCGGTGTAAATGAGGTAGGACAAGGAGCAGTCGGTTTCATTTCTAACAAGGGAGATTTTGGTTAGACTTTGGGGAAAACTTTCTTGCGATGGCGCCAATTCNCACGTTACGCAGGCCCCGCGGCCCATCCGGTGTAAATGAGGTAGGACAAGGAGCAGTCGGTTTCATTTCTAACAAGGGAGATTTTGGTTAGACTTTGGGGAAAACTTTCTTGCGATGGCGCCAATTCAATATTGAAATAAACCACGCGGCGAAGGTGTGGCAGTGCCATTGCTGGAGCTGTGCAGAATGGATCAGGCACGCGTCTCTCAGGATGGAGCAACCCGGACGCTCCTTTCTTTGGCAAAGCAAAGACCACCCGAGGTCCCTCCCAACCATGATTTTCTATAATTTTAATGACTGTTTTTAATTTAATTTAATCAACTAATGTTTATGTCTGTTATCATTTATCTTGCCCCTGTCTTCCCAACATTGTGAAACCGGCCTGGCTGAGCCGGGCTTAGCAGAGCTGTTTCCAGCCTTCTCTGTGGGTTTCCCCACGGAGCAACACACCATAAACCTCACGGTTTTGCTCTGTCTATGCAATTTATTAAGCAGATCTTGGTCTGTTCCCATGCCCTGCTTTCGTATGCCCAGTCTCCAGGACACAGGAGAGAAAAAGCTTAGCCCCTGGCCCTCCTCACTGGATGTTTATGGGCAAGGACAGATCTACCTGGCAGAACAACACACATGTTTTTGCTAATATAATCAGTTTTGGCACCTCTCATTTGTGTTCCTGTACAGGGATGCTCCATTATCTGCACCACAGCCACAGGAAGGGTGTTCATCCTCCAGAACTGCAATACAAACCGTGGTGGCTTTCACCTGCTTGTTTCTGATCTTAGGTCAAAGAAATAAGGTTGTAGAAGGAATTACCAGGTCAGAATTCATTATAGTTAATGAGCTGATGAATTTGCAGGATTGCTGAACATCTGGATTCAGCAACCAACAAATGGCAAGCAAGTAAAAATGATCCCTAGAGAATACGAACCTGCAGATCGCAATGCCAGCATGGGCATTTGAAGAGCTTGACCTTGCCTTTCTAATAGCAGAGAAGAGAGCAGTTTCTGTGCGAGCATCTGCGCTTAAGAGCACAGAAAGAACATGCAGGGATCCTGTGTGCGAACACAACTGGTCACGCTCCGTGCTAATACTTTGGGCCGAGTCAGTGTGCCTTGCAAACCTCCGCAGGAGCTGTGCACGCCAGGCAGGCTTCGCTGTTTGCAGTGTTTTGTTCGAAGCAGTAAGCAGGTGGAAAACTCATCTCTGCCAGAACTGCTGTTCTGCTCCCGAGAGGCCCTCATTGAAATTCAGAAGAGAAAATCTGTATTTCAGCCCTGAGATGCAAAATGTTGAGAAGTAAGTGGCCTCCGGTGGCTGAGCTCTCAAAATCTCACCTCTGCTATCCCGGCTGCAGCAAATGGTGGCGGTTTGTTGTTCCAAAGCCTGACGCTGCCTAAGAGTTTAACCTCACCCTCCTCTCTCCGTGCGGGAAGAAAAGCACTGAACGCTTTGGGGAGGCTGATCTGGAAAACCACAAGGTGCAATCAAACAGAGCTTGGTCCAAGAGGGAAAAGCAATTCCATTGGCAAAGACATATCCTGCTTTGCCCTGATCCAAAAGGCCCCTGATCCCGTGTACGTTAATATATGGATCCCTCTCCGTGCCAGCACTGTAGCGTGACTGGTCTGGGCTTTGAGGACATGGAGAAAGACTTCATCCAGAAGGCGAAAAAAGTCACTTTCAAAGTCACCTAACCAGAGGTAACCATCTGTTTTAGGACGAGATGACTTGTGCCTCTGAAGTATGTAAATCATGGTGATAAACTAAGGGACAGTGGTGGATCAAGGACAAAAACCCATAGTAGAGATCAGCTGGAGGTGTGATGTGACCGCAAATTCTAAGATTTTTTAAAAAATTAAAATAAAGGAATAAAGCGATGATAAGAAGAACCAGAGCATCCCCTCCCTCCCTGCCTTACCAAGAAATAGCTAATTAGCACTTCCTACCTGCACTGCGTGAAGCGTGCATTCAAACTCTGCTTTTACTTAGATCCTAACTGCGCGTCTGTTTTGGTGGAGTTCAAACATTTCCAGGGACTGCCAAACTATCTGAACGGTCCTTTGCGAGCTTTAGGCCCACGGCCACTGGCACTCTCCCAAGACATTCGCAGGCGCAGACCAGCAGATGGGACAGCCCCGTGCCGATGTTCTCAGGGCCGTTTGCATCCAGCCTCCCTGATATGAGGGCTGTGAAGCGTCCGGGCATAGTGACCTCGTAAGGACCCGTCTCAATGCTGGAGATCATTCCAGGCACATCAAAGGCATCAACGCAGGCAGAGCCTGTACGTGTTCAGTGGAAAGCAAAGCCTCTAACCACCATGCTAGTGCAGATGTTTTCTTTTTGGATCTAGAAACGCCAGTCTGGCTATGACGAGTGGTAACTTCAAATGATGTGTATGAACGAGAAAAAAAAAAAAAGTGTTTTCAAAGAGTTAGAGCAATTTCAGGAGAGTGTTTTGCAGTTCAAGCTAAGCTTTCGAGCTGGCTGAGAGCAACCAGACGTGCAGTGTCTGCTGCAGATGCGTCTGCTCTCTCCGGGCAAGCCTCAAGCATGATATTTGCTGAGCACAGCTCTTGTAAGAACAAGAAATCTTGTTGACTTGGGTTGGATTACTTGTGTACGCATGAAGATTCGTACCAGGAGAAAGGAGAAAGGTGCTTTCTCTTCCACTGACGTTATTTTCTTCTCCTACTCCCCAAATTAAAAATTCACCGATTCTAGGTACTTCAATTACTTCTTTTTCTAGGATCTCAGGTAGGGAAACACACAAGTCCAAATGACTGCCAGTCATGGGAAAACCAACTAACTAGTTATTGTCTTTTAATATTTCCCCTGCCTCATCCATGTGTGATACATCGCACCACCGAGACAGCGTTTCTGTACTAAACCTTTGTTGTCAGTTGCTTAAAACAGTCACACCAGAAATACCTTTATGGGTTTGACATTTCTCAGATGTTTTCTGCATTTCAGAGGAACTTAATCAGCTCCTCTTGAGTTATGTGATCATAAAAAGTATCTCCAGCTCTTAATTTTTTTTTCACATCTTTTCTGTGATCAAGTAGCTGAAACCCCTCTTTGTTCTGAATAGAGCTGCTTGGAAAATGTTCCCTCCTACCCCTTCTTTCACTGTAGATTTTTGCCTTTTTTTTATTTGGGTTTTGACTTCAGGGTATTCTGATGAATATTGAAGAACATAAGAGAAGCAGGTGCTTCTTCTGGAAATACACAGGCAAATCCGAAACCCGAGTTTCCATTTCCGTTGGGTTCAGCTGGGGTTTTTTGGTCTGTCTCGGGTTTGAACTCCAGCTCGCTTTAGGGATAAGTATAATTTTAGAGTCTTAAGCTATAAATCATTTCTAAATGTCTGTTTCCTCCCCACAACCTGCATCAAAACCTCCTCCCTTAGACGGCCCATTTGCATGTGGAGATATTTGGAATGAGAGCTTTGTTTGTGGTACATTGTACAAAGGGACTAATAGCCCCCAAATCGCGCAGACCTTCTACAAGGATGGCCATCTGCTGGGGAGCAGATGTTCTTGTCCCACTAACGATAGTGCCAAGCTACCAAAGAGTGCCACGTTGTGACACTTCACTTTATGGGATGTCAGCACGGTGCACCCTCTGCTCCAGCCAGGAACAGACCAAGTCTCCTTCTCACTCCAAAGAGCTCGTTACCAAACCGATGCTGCCAAATTCCCTTTAAAAGCTTGACTCGTGCGAAATCTCAGCAGTGCCCGGGACTCGGGGAGGGTGCTGTGCCAGGGAGCACGCTAACGACATCAGTTTGAGGATGAGCACGTTTCGGTACCCAAAAATGTTCCCTGGCACAATGTTATTTACCAATGTAGATTTAGCCAAAGAAACCGTGTGGTGCCTATAAATTCCCCCAGTTTCTATGGCTACAAGAATATTCTAAGTACATCGTAGAGAGAGAGAGATTCGATTGCCCCAGTAGAAAACCTACAAGACGATCACTGTGATTCTTGCTGGCTTTAAAATCAATTAATGTGTTGTAGCAGGAGGTCTGCAGGGCAGACCTTAGCAAGTTGCCCGGAGGCATGCGACTGAAGCAAACGGCTCCACGTGCAGCCCCAACACATGAGCTGACTCCAGCTCGCAGGTCAGACTCTCCCACAGCAGCGCTGGCTCCACAGGTCTCCTTGGAGAAAGCGATACGTGAGCTGCTCTGGCTGTTGAAATCGAGGAGCTTTGATTCGGCTGCAGCTACCGAGGAGAAGGGAGGGGACCGTGCTGGGTTGCACAGGGACTGAGCAGAGCAGCTGGCTGGTGGCCACCATAGTGAAGCCCTGCTTCTCCCGCAGCCTAAATGTCACTCGAGTACCATCACGGTCAACATGAAAAATGGTTCTCTTTACAAAAGGAAAAAAGAAAAAATAAAAAGCAAAGAAAGTGCTCAGGATCGCCCGCCAGGAGTTGCAGAGCAGTCATATGCTGTTTGGAGACTTTTATGATCAAAGAGTCCTTCCCAGCCTCCTTCTTCTGCCATCACAAAGTCAGGCCCTTTTTCAAGACTAACAATATGCAGACATTAAAACTGCAATACAAAGGAAACAGCAAGGATTATGCGTTTGATTAATCTTTACATTATAAACCTAAAGGGTAGGATACGCTGTCTCTCCCTGCCTGGAAAGCCCTGGCTACTGCGGGCTCTGAAAACTATAGATTTTCTCCACTCGTTAAATTTCCATTGATAAGAAAGTACAATAGACTCTGCAAACATTGCTGCTTTTTCATGCTCTCAGTCCCCCTGCGCGATTGCTTTGAAATCCCGTGATCTTGGTGGTGCTACTTAAGGCGTTGTCTGTACCAAATGGAAGACCAAAAAAGAGACCGACGGGTTTCTGATGACCTTTTATTATCTTTAGTACAAACATGCCGGTCATGTAAAACGAGCTTTCTGGCAAACAAGAACCGCATACAAAACAACACTGGATGCAATTTCTCATTCCAAGACTCCTCAGCACAGAAGTCTCCCTGCACGGCAGCTACAGATGATAAATGTACTGACTCAGACGAAGCTGAGCTGTACTCAAACAGTCTGGTCTCATTTAGTCCTCTCCTATTAGCACAAGTTAGATTGAAGCTTAAAACTAAACCGAAGAAAAGATCTTAGCAATCTAAACGTGAACCACACCTCTCAGATAACAGATCTCAAAGTCAGCAGAAATAGGCTCAGCTTTTTTGCTGATTTAGCAACAAAGTCCAGTTTTCTTGTAAGGGCTCTTTCAGCGTAGACTTTGAAAAATGGGACCTGTCTACCTTGCCAGCACCCTGGGGAAGCTGTGTGGCCAGTTCATGTGAGCAAACAGAGTTTTATTTCCCCTGTTCTGCCCAAACTCCCACCTGGTCTCCCTCAAGCAGTATTCGCAAGCATGGTAATTCCACCCAAGACGCAGCTGCATCTCAGGTTCAGCCTCTGAGCTTTGCACAATTTCATAGTCACGATCCTCACATTTGAGCCCGTACAAATACGGAGTATTAATACAACGGTCTTGACTTTTCCAAGCAACCATCCTGAGCCTTCATCGGAAATCCCAGAGATTGCTTTGGAGGGATCAGCTCGGCGTGAGGGCTCACTTCTGGAACTGGCAGCACCGCTGGCGATTTTACCATTAAACCAAGGCTCCACTCCAAGGTTAAGCCAGAACATCTGTCTGTCTCCAAATAAGACAGGACTGTTCCTACTTCCCCTCTATTCTCACTGCTTTTTTTATGACTGTGTTATTTTTCTGCTCATTCAGCGAGCTGAGTCAAGGAATACCCAGCGAATGAGAGCTTGCAGGAACGGGACCCCTGCTTCGTGCAGCGGCAAGTTGGTAGATTTGTTCAGCCTAACTAACTCAGGGAATCTCACATTTTCATTTTTCAATGCTGGAGCTAATCAAGACCCAACCCGTGTTTTCCCTATTATGAGCTTAACTTTATTGATCTATGGAAATAATTTGGGGGGGGCTGCAGAAAAAATAATCACAGGATGCCCAATAAAATCTTTGCAAATAATGGTTCCTGTCTTTGTCTCATCCGTCATCTGCCCCTCTCACGGTCCATTCGTGATTCAATATCTTAAACTTTTTAAGGAGGCGAGAAATAAAAAAGAAAAAGGCATTTCCAATTCTTCTCCAAATACAAAACCTACACACAACAAAAACTCAGCTGCATTTATTTATATCGATCGGGAAGGTATTTACTTCAAGCACTGAACAAATGTCTCTGCAAACATCAATATTGGTATTAGACTCATAAATGTCGTCTATATTTCATAACGCGAGAAGCAATGACTTTTGGGAATGCTCAGGCCTTCCATTCATTCCACCTTCTTTTTTTTTTTTTTCCTTCCCTCTCTGGAAGGAGGCTGCAGGCCTGAGATATATTTAGTCCCATACTTCTGAGTTTGCTGCTACAGCTGCCAGCGAATACAGATTCAGCCAGTTGGCTCAACCCTGAGCAGAGTCTGTTTCAGAAACTGGACGGTGATTTTAAAGGTTTCAGTGCAGTTTCACGTGACGTGAGGTACATGGTCCCTAGGTACATAGGAGGAAATGCAATAGTCGTGATACTGGGTTCGTCCTAGCTTTGAGCTTTGGGACAACGTCTGGGTACCTTTGCTCCAGCATCCCAAAGCAAGGGGCATACAAGAGCTCATGCATTATTTCCAGTCTGCAAAGGAAATGGAGGCTCTGAAATGTAAGCTGCTAAATTTATGGTCAAGAAATTAAATAGACACTTCAGTAGCTGCACCAGCTCCAACAGCTTCTATCTTTAGACCAGTTTCTCTCCAAGATCCCATTACTTTTCCTCCCGTTCCTTCATAATTTACCAACTCTCTTCTTGTCTTACAGCATCGGATCTGAGGACATACTGATGCAGTTGAGGTGAGGCTTGGGCAGAGAGCTTGAGCAGAAGGGACAAGCGCTGTCACCCCCAAAGCTGTCCTGGGAGCCTGTGTCTATTGGGGGTGTCCCTGGCCCGGCTGCTCGAGACAAACTCTTTGCCACCACTCTTCTTCAAACACTTGAGAAAAGCAGACAGAGTACCATCCCTTTTTTAGAAGTAACTCCCAATCGGTTGTTTTAAGAGCTGGATAAATCAAGTCCCCCTAAAAGCCCACCACTAAAGCTGCCACTGCCTTTGTCCCAGCCTTATTTTCAAGTGAAACTGCCCAAAGCAGTTTGGGGAAATGCTTGGGACCACAGCGCAGGAGCCCTGCCTGAGGCTGCGCTTTGGTGCCAGTCAGGCATCCGTTATCAAAGTGCTGGAGCTGAAACAAAGCTCCCCTGCACACTTCAGAAGCTGTCAGCCAGAAATGAAGGAGTATAATACTAT
>VZSC01007692.1:217341-233398 GCA_013398225.1 Steatornis caripensis
GGGGGGGGGGGGGGGCGGGGGGGGAAGAGGGGGACACACAAAACCACTTTCTAGGCCAAGAAGGGAAACAAATATGTTGTTAATTTAAAAAAAAAAAAAAAGAAAAAAGAGGGAGGGGGAAGGAGGAGGACTCTGTTTTATTTCTTGCTTTGCCTCAAGAGACAAATGCCATCTTTCATCTTCTTTCTCTCTTTTTCTTGGTTATTTCCTTGCCCTCCTTTCCTCTGAGTTTCCAAAGAATTAGGACCAGCCATGCAAGTATCAGCCCGGCTGCGATGTGTCCCAGGGGAACACAGACGACGTGTGGCCATCCTGGCCTGCGTTGCAAAGGCCACACCAGGCCACGAGCAGGGCTAATCCAGCCTGTGTCTACCTCAGGAGACACCTGAGACGACAACCGTGGCTGCCCTCACGCTTCACCCAGGCACTGGGAGTCTGTGCACAGACTTCTCCAGTCTCATAAGGGGTTCAGCTTATTAACGATAGTCAAAAACCATGGGCAAGATCCAGTTTCAACTGCTGAGAGGCAAGAGAGGGAGCCTAGGGAGGCTCTTCCCCACCAGAAGGTCCTGCAGAGCTCCAGACACCATGGGATGTGGTTCAAGTCAGCCCATTGCCTCAGCACGGGAGAAAGCAAAAGCCTCTCTCCGCTTAGCTGAGATTATCCTCTTGAGCGGTCACGCTCACCAACTGCAGAGTGGGCTGGTAAGGTGCGTTTGATGTCTACAAAGTGCTCTGAAATCCTCATATGAAAGGAGCAAAGCCTTATTTTGATGAGGTGCTTCAACAACTAGCACCGAGCATGCAAACTGGACGGGCTGTGCTCCGGCAACACCGGCACACACGAGCGCATCCGGTGCCGCAGCTCAGTTTGCTTTTCTGACTGGGATGTCTGTGTCCGTGGAAGAGTGAGGAAGGTCACGGAAAAACATGGGAAGTCATGTGCCTCGGTTTCCCTACAGTAAAATGAAAATGATACAATCTTCCTTGGTAATCTACTTTATACTCCAGCCAAGAATTTTTTAAGCCCTATGACTGCCCTCGCCTCCTCTCACCTCTTCGGTTGTCTATATGAGCATATCAGGACGCTGAGCTTATTATATACTCATCCTCAGACTTGGGAGAGTGACAGCTTTCCAAGACCATCTTACAGTCCTTATACTCCTTATTCCCTTTACATTCCTTACAAAAGGGATAGATTACATGACCAAAACCCAAACCTGAAATCTCAATATTATTTGATAGGATCGTCCCTGGTGTCCAGAGAAACTTAAAGCTGGCAGAAAAAATAACATTTAAGAATTTAGCAGAAGGTTTCCTGAGCTGATTCATGTAGTCAGAGATCACCTCTGCAAGTTTCATCGGGATCTGTGGCGTAGCTGGGTTTTTATTAAACTTTCAAGACTCAAAGGCATGTGATGAGATTCAGCTTTCAGTTCGGTAACTTCCAGCGCTGCTGATAAAATCCAGCAACTTAAAAATAACACCTCCTCTCCAGCTTCAAATCTCACAAAATAAGTTAAAACACGGGAATCTGACAAATTTTCCATTTGAAAAGTCACATGCTTCAGAAGACAACCTCACGATTTTTTAGAAAGTGACTTCTGCAGTTTTGGGGGTTGCCACACTTTGCAGGTGGTTCTCGGATGAGTGATTTCAGGCTCTCGTTCCCTGAGCAGAGGCCAGCACAGGGGCAAAGTGCTTCCAGGAATCCAGGCTGCTGTAGGGTGATGCCCCTGGGAAACAGCTGTGTGGTGTAGGCAGAGCTGAGTGAGGAGTTCTGGATGTTTGCACTCGATAAGACTGAAGTAAAAGCAATATTAGTACATCATTGCTTCCTTCAGCTTCAACACCCCTGCTCCCCAGTGTTTCAACAGCTCCTCTACTCCCATCGCTGACGAACGGAGACAGTCAAACTCCTCAGAGGATCTTTAGAAGGGCACGTAAGAAGATTTCAAGTCCAGTTCTGGATCTACAGTACATCAGAAAGCAGGGGATGTTCCTGGAGGAAACAGCTCCTCCAGCTGCGCACGGTAGCTTGAAGAAAGGGACGTTTCTAGTTTCTCAGCACCACGAAAACGCCAGCCTTCAGTACCTCGCTCGGAAGCGTACGCTGTAGTAGCCCTCATAAACAACAGTCCGTGATGCTTACCCCTGCTTGGGATACACCAGTTTCCTGGTCAGGGAGGTTTGCCGGTCTGTGGGTTTGCACCTGTGCTTTGGGTTCTCCTTCTCGTGTCCCCAACATGTCCAGAGTCTGCACCTCAACACAGGCAGTGCCCGAGGGCAGCGGGAAGTATCCGTGCGCTGCCGTTACGTGAGCAGATACTGGTACTGCAGCCCGTAGAGGACAAAGGGACAAAGCAGAACTCCTCTCTCTTGAGAAGGAGCATGCTTTGTCCTGAGGAGAGATGAGAAATGCGCAGCACTTAGCTAATAAAATAAAATGGAATGGAAAGCCCACAGCCCTGCACGTCATTAGGCTGCGATTCAAAACCCAAACACAAATAAAACAATTTCCCTGTTAAGTGAAGCTTGCAGAATGAGAGTCCTGGACAGGTTTGCGTATGCTGTGGCTTCAGATGAAAAAGAGAAGGAAAAAAGTCTCCTTCGAAATGGGTGAAGTGATTTTTCTTTGTAATTTCTGTAATTCATACAGCAACAGAATGCACAACGAGGTCAGCGTAAACTGCAGGGCAAGGAGGAAGGCTGGTTACACGAGGGCATCTCATGGCCCAAGAGATGATTTTTAGCATTGCAAACCTCCCCAAGAGCCCGGTGCAGACAGACTGTGCCCCTGTGCGGAGGTGACGGCAGGCAGACCGCTCAGAAGATGCTGGAGGAAATGCCTCAGCGAGCGGCTGCGGGCGGCTGTGTGGGCTGGGGCGAGACTGTGCCGGGGCGACGGTGAATCCCCAGCAAACACCGCTGGCGTCAGGGGCTGGGAAAGGGTCCTGTCCCCACCACCCTGACCGTCAGAACTGATTAATCAGAGGAATTACAGACAAACAAGTTTTTGAGGTAGAAAGCTCACTCTAACAACCACAATATTTGGCCCTGTTTTATAAATTATGGCAATAATGATAATCCAATGATCACTCCTATAATTATGAATAACTGCAGATGTCCAATCTTTTATCTAAATAAAATAACAATAATACTAATATCTGATTGTTATAGCTAATGACAAATATACGTGCAATGCAATAACAAGCAATTAGCACAATCTGTACGTTACTAATGTCTCATGTTTTCACTGATGCGATTATCGCACGAAGAACATTTCAGGAACATTCATTTTTCAGAGTGACCCGGGATTTCTTTTAGGGAATTTTGTTTGTTTTAAGCTGAAAGCAAATTACGGTTTCCACTTCCACTACTGAGTTCTGGCTTTTTGAGATGGGCAAAACTTCCAGGGTTTTTCAAGCCCTGACTTTGCACGGAGATAGGGTCGCAGCAGGTTTGAGTGGAACTGGGGCAGCTCTGCACGGTGCAGGAGAAAACTGAACTATCTGGCCTCTTGGTCTGCTGAAAAATCCATTTGTTCTGACTGGAAAGCAAAATATGGCAATGAATGCGGGTTGGTGAAACCGGTCAGGTTTAACAGAATCTTTCTTATTCAAATAAAATCCTCCCCGACTGATTGCAGCAGCGAGGGAGGCTGGAAAATGCCAGCTGCGAGAGAAGCATGCCCACGACGCACGGCTCAGGGACGGCACGGGAAGGGGCACCGCTGGGCACGTTTCTCTCTGCCATTATCCAAAGGGGACGGCCTGAACCAGCTGCTCCATTAGCTGTGACCCAGGGCAGCCCTCAGACCTCTGCACCGGAAAGCTCAGTCCCCAGCCGCCGCTGGGTGCGAAGGACACGGCTGAGCCCTGCTTCGTCCGTGCCTCAGCCAGGGAGGCTCCGACCCTGGCTGCTCAGTGGCAGGGCATCCCGGCGAGCCCTCAAGGGACAGAACAAAGACGGCACCCCAAATTTGTCACATGGCTACACTTGCAGCCCGGTGACCCTTTCCAGATAAAGTACCTGCAACCTCAGTCCCATTTGAGGAACAGGGCTGCTCTCCTTTTACTACCTGGCCATGTCCTTTTACCAAAAGATCTGTGAATGCGACTGTCATTGGAGCAAAGGGGATGTGGTGCCTGCTCCAAACAATTAATCCACCTTGTTTCTGATCATTTAACGTGTTCTTTCTCCCCTAGTGGGAAAAAAAAAGAGCTGATTATGCACAGTCTATCCGTGCAAACACAAGACATCAATTGGAGTACATCAGCTAGGCATGAAGGAGAAACAAATCGCTGGGCACTGGAAAGCTTTCAGTCAATGTAACAGAGGAGACGGAGGAGGAAGCTGCTAGATAAACTGTCAACCGCAAGTAGTTGGTGCAACTCTGCTCCTCGTTGCAGTACATATTCTTCTCCATTTCCATTCACACTTGCAGCTTAAAAATAGCAGAGTCTCTGTCCCCGGCAAAGAGGTGTCACCCTTGGGTGCTAGATTCACTCAGATAACAAGCCTCTTCCTGTGGAAAAGGTCCTCTCAGTGTGTTTGGAAATGATGAGCTCTCCCGAGGAGTCTGTCCGAACTAGAGAACCCTCCAGAGAGGCTCCAAACCCACTGCCTGGCCCCAGAGGTCCCTGGGGAACCTGCGCCCTCCATCCTTGCTCAGCTCCGTGGCTCTCCTCTCTGCTGTCACACCTGCATTCCCAGAGGTAGGATGAAAGGGACCTAAATCTGCCCATAACAGGAAGGATCCACCTGCAGATTCAGTGTCTGAGCCCTTGCTCTGCTTTCCACAGGGAGCTGAAATGCCAGCGCAACACTGAGGCCATTCTAGGTGTTTGCAAGACTCCCTCCTCGTCACTGTCACAAGCTTTTCTGCCCTGGGGGACTGTGTGCTCCTTTCTGTCACCGTCCCACCCGGCACTGCCCTGCGAAAGAGTCTGGGCCGCTCTGGCCCTGAAGGCACCTCTCTGGCAGCATCGGCGGCTGGGCTGGCAGTTCTGCAAGACAGGATGGCAGCAGGCTGGGAGGCAGAGCGCTCCTGCCAGATGCAATCACATTGGAATGAAATATGAAGCATGAAGCTAGCTGGGAGGGGTGCTGGCTTCTGGCACTCGTGTCCAGCGCTAGATCTGCCGGCAGAGGATGAGGAAGGCATAAAAGCACCTGAAGGTGTCACACAATGAGCAGCTCAGCACCCAGACTAAGGCAGAGCTTGGCTGGCTGTAAGAAGAAAATTAGACAGGGAGAATGAAAGAAAGACATCAGGTTTTGCTGCAGGTTAATTAACCTGGGAGGTCATCGGTACCTTGGCTGAGCTCTCTTCAACAGCTCATTAAGAGGTTTTTGACAAATTGGTTCCTTCTTTGTCCTCTCTTTCTTCTCAGAATGGGAGAAACTGGCTCCTGTCCACAGTAAGAGATGTGCCCCAGAGGTCTGGCCAGCCCCCGGCCCTGCCCGGCGCTGCTGGAACGGGCCCTGGAAGATCAGGGCAGCTGTGTACAGCAAGCTGTCTCGGGAGCAGCAACGGGAAGAAAGCCCTCCATTTAGATGAAAGTAAATGGGCCTTTCATTAACAGATCTAGTTCTCGATGAAGAGCTGAGGGACGGACTCCTGCCAGCTAAATGCCCATTGACAGCCCCGTGTCTCTCCCAGCCCCTTCTCGCAACTCTTTCTCCGCGCTCCGGCTCTCAGGCTGGCTGCAGCAGGAGGATCCCGGGCACTGCCATCGGCCGACCTTGGCTCACCCCCCTCCTCGCCTCAGGGCTTGACCGTCCCCTCTCTTTGCTTTCGATCGACTGCTGAAGCTCAAGTTGATACCTGTGTCTTTCTCATCAGAAGGGATCCTGACTTTGGCATTCCCTGTTCGTGTTTCCTGGTGCAGCCCTACTCAGATGGCTTCCCAGGCACAATGCCAGTTTGCTTATTTTATGTATCATTTGATGAGCGGCTATGAAGTTTTTTTCCTTTAATCTCTGTAATTAAAGCCCCCAGCTGCCACAGCTATAGAAGCGACACAAGTAACAGCAATCTAATAATACTCCGTAATTCATGCCCCACCACCTTCTTCCTCTCTCCCTGCCTCTCTTTGTTGATGCTCTCAGGTGCAACACTCCATCTGGGCGGTGGGACTTGTGAGGGAAACAACAGACCTTTTCCTGGTCTAGCCCAATTCCAGGAAAGTCACTGGTACAGTGGAGATACCCGCTGAGCCCAGAGAGAGAAGATCTAAAGATCATTTCTGTGTCTGATGAGTTCATTTGTGCCAGGATGTGTCGTATCTCCAGCAGCAAAACCCCTTCTTTCCCAAACCTCATCAACAGCCACACATCAAGCAAAAAGAAATGATGAAGAACCAGAGCTGAAATTATACTGACGCAGGAGACAGCAATTTAATGAACTCGGTTCGTACGGCGTTGGAGCCCTTCAAGTTCTGCTGGTCCAAATGAGATCGCCCGCTCTCCTGTCCTTCTACTTTACTTCTTCATAACGAAGCCAGTGTTAATCAATGGGATGTGGTGAGGGGAGGATTACTTCTCCATGGCTCAAGCAATACGGCAAGTTCACACAGAATCACAGAAGATCATCTAGCCCAACCCCCCTGCTAAAGCAGGTTAGCCTAGAGTACGTTCATCCTGTGCAGAAGTTACCGGATGGCCATGTCTCTGCCTCGGAAAACACAAAGAAACCTAAACTCTCCACAGGAACGCAGTGGGGCCAAAGGCACGCAATAATTTAACGGCGAATTTATGATGCAGCTGTTCCTTTGGTTTCTGTCAGCACAGAGGAACACGGCATTCATCTTCCAGGCAGAGGAACGCCAAGCAGAGCCTGAGCCCCTGTCTCCCACGGCCCAGGTGCCGCAGGAATGGAGGGGGCCGCAGGGAACGGCAGCACGTCACACTACGGCACGGTCCGGAGGGACAGCGAGGTTATTGGCCAGCATCGCCCAGCGGTGCCAGCACTATGCTGCGACAGGCACTGCTGAGGCTGCTGCTTCAGGCTGGTCCCAGGAAAAGCAGCACTTTGCAGAGCCATACGGCGTGGTTCTTACCGCAGGGCTGCAGCCTCATAAAATCCTATTGCTTTCTCCCAACTGAAGTTTGCCGCTTTCCTGCCTTAACGCAGCCCACAGTTCCCTGAAGGCTTCTTTCCTTTCCCTCTGCCTGAGATCTAACGTCTACCTCCTGTCTCCCTCACAAGGAGGAAAGGATCACAACACCTCCCTAGCCGGAGCGGGCGTCCCGCAGGGGCTGGGATATGCAACAGCCGGCAGCAGAGGAAAATCTGGGGCCTTTCCTTGTGTGCTGTCATACACTTTACCTCTTTTAAAAGATTAGAGAATTATTTGCCCTGCAATCCTCTGGGTGAAGAGCTGAGTACAGACCCGGCAATGCTGATAAGGATCCAGCTCTTCCGGGTGTTCCCACAGCAGCAGCTCCCGAGTGGTTTCTGTCCCTCGGAGGCGCTTCACGCAGTTTGCACGGTTTTCTGCCCAGCCTCCACATCTCAGCCAGCAGAAGGTACTGCGGTCTCAGAGGTCTGGCCAGCTGGATGGCTCTGAACACCTTTTTTGAAATGTCCTGCTAACACGAACTGGGAGGCGCTGGCACAGCTGAGCTGCTCCTGCTACTGCCGTGAAACGACGGAGAGGACAGGGATGAACGTAGGTGTGTGTGACAGAGAAAGATGTCTGGAGATAAGGCTTTAACAGGGTTGTATTAAATGCCCGGACATTCCCTATATCATAATCCTTCTTTCACTACCCAAAATAAGATTTCTCTGGAACTGAATTGTAGGGGTTAAGGTTTACTAGAGCAGGTCTTGGTATCACAGAGAGAAATGGGTCCCAGGGTGAATTTATCAGGAGGAGAGCTCCTCTCCCAGGAACACCCAGGGAGGGATCCTCGGTCGTAGTTTAGGCTGTTTTGGGAGCCCAGCAGCTCCCACCGTCGCCAAGGAGCCCAAAGGCATCAACCTTTTTTTCGGGATAAATACAGCCCAACCAAACCAAGCCATCTGCATTTCCAGATGCACCTTTTCTGTTTTCTGTTTTATATATTTTTAAGAAAAGCGCACATTTTCAGCAAAGGAGAAACTCGTTCTGATAAACACCTAATGCAAATCCTCCCCAATTACCCTCGAATGAGCCTTAAGGATTCTGAGACTTTCTTCCTCCTGATCAGCTCCAAACCCTCCTGCTAATGTCTGCTTTGGTCTGCAACCTCCAACACCGGAGAGGTTCTTCCTCTTGTGCCATTTATCATCTCTGCTTATTGTTTCTGCTTTCTTTCCACCTTTTTAGTACACATATGGCTCTGCAGATTACACACGGACATGCTAGGAAACGTGTCACAAGGGAGACAAGCGGTTTTGTTTCATCCAGGAGCAGCCCAGCTAGCAGAAAGTGGAGTATAATTTCAGCTGCTGAAAGAAACTTTAGTGGTTTTCCTTCCTGGAGAGAGGCATCGTGGCAATTAGACTAGGTTTGATATAAATACGCGCTGTCACATGTGACTGGCTGAAGTCCTACAGCTTTATTTAAAGAAATGATCTTATTTCAAGCTCAGGATTTCGTTTTCGGGTAGGGAAAGGAAAAAAAAAAAGGATATGTTCCTATTTTAATAAATAAACAAATAAGTAAATCACAGAGTTTTCACTCCAACCTTCAAAAAAATCCAGAGCATTGGAATTTTCTGCTTCAAATCTCTTAAAGCATATCTTGCCTGTGCGCTGGCTTAAACATCTAGTTCGTTTTCAGCACAATAATTTTGGATTTCTAAATCTGATCATCTTCATAAAGACAGCCACATCCTGCTCTCTCTGGTAGCGCTTTTTTATTTAAGTAACATAATTTCAGATCGATTTAATTGAATGTGTAATGAGCAAAATAATTGTGCCAAACTATGCATGCTAGTGATAAGCTACACATGCGTCATATGACATTTCTAAATATTTCTCCAGTTCTTTAAAAGCCATCATCAGCCACCAGCATCGAAACATGCATGTTTGCTTTATGTATTTGCTTGGACCTGTCAAGACAAAGCTAATGACTTTGGAGCAGTCGTTGCATGAAATCCACGGGCACGTTAACCACCTAGCCGTAATGATGGTAATAACTGCCCTCGGCTGCCACCCGGTTCTGAAAGCCTCCACCCTGCGGGTGAGCGGCCCTGACGCCGAGCATGGTCCTGGCATGATGGGGACAGGATGCGATGACAGGGCAGGTCGGTGGGTTCAGTGTCAGCGCCCAGAAGAGAGCTGGAAAATGCATCAACCAACACCACAGTGGTTGCTGCATAGAAAAAGCTCCCTGGGATTCTGGAGCCCTCCATAGCTGAACAGGTGAAGGCACCTCCTCTCTTCTCCTCAGCCTTAACATACATGACCTTTCATCCATTGCCAGCTGGAAAATTGGCTTCCTCCACTCATTTCTCCACTGGTTTCCCCTTTCTCTCCATTCCAGTCATCCTTCCCGAGCTCCTCCTTCCAACCCCCACCCCAAACTCCAGATCTCCTGCAGGCACCTGCACCTACCCGAACCACGGAGAAGGAATAACAGCAGTAATTTTAGTCTCCATACAGGGCATAGAAACTCTCAAACAGAGCTGAGCTACGTGCAAAGAACATCCAAGAAACCCAGCGCTCTCCCTCGCTGGATCAAGGCTTCCAATTATTTTTCAATAAAGGTTTCTATGAGCTGTAAAGAGCTTTACATGCAGGACTGTCTTTACAACATCAAAAACTAGTTAAATGCTAGGAAGAAAAAAAAAACCACTTCACCCAGACAGAGCCTTGTGTAACTCGGTGCTGTCTTTATGCCTATAATCCTCACATACATACATATATCTTAATTTACTGCCACTAAAAGCCTTTTAGGAAAAAGAAAAGTCGTTCCAGTCTCTTTGTCTATTTTTGATAACTGCACGAGTATATACATTAGCAAAATTGCCAAAAAAAAAAAGAAAGAAAAGTTTTTAAATTATTTTAATTAAAATGTGATTGTACAATTGTTTCAGGAGATAAAAATAATTCTCATTCATTTTAATTAGTCTTCATTTTTGCATGCCTGGAGCATCTTCTCCTACGCTGAGGCCCTTGAACGCTCACTCCTCCAACTCCTCCTGCCTCTGCCGTGCGCACAGCTCCTTCTCGCTGCCCCTTCGCAAGAGGCACGGCTGGGAATCTGGGGCACGGGCAATGTAGGCCGCACAAAAAGAGAGGAGAATTCCTCTGCCATCGGGAGTAAAAGCGGTCAGTCTATTCGCCACAATTATAGCTGCAAAAAGACGGTTGCAGGTGCATATGCCGCAACAAAGGAAAGAAGAGAATGGGAGACCTACAGGTGGGCATGAAGGGTTGCGTTGCTGTTGGGAGAGAGCAGAGGAGCCAAGCAGATCCAAAGGATTTGTAGGACGGCACTTCGGGTTTTGACAAAATAGTTTCATTTGGAAAACAAGGCTTTGTGGAAACTGCACCTTTACCCACCGCCTCTCCGAGGCAGGGCTCGGGATCTCTTCCTTTACTGGCAATGGGATGTCTGGAAAGCACGGCTGTAGCCGCAGTGTGGAAGCGGGTATCAGAGGGGAGCAAACTGTGCAGCGCTTGTGGGCTTCGGGGAACCCCCCGTGACAGAGGCTGAAGGCTTCACTTCATGGGTGCCCAAGCCGTCCTTCCAGCTTCACGGCTGCCCCTCTGTGCTGGGCAATAAGGATCTGAGGGTTGGGGGTGTGGGGGGACCTGTCTGCGGAGCCTGCCCCTAAGCAGTCAAGGACCAAGCGTGTCACATTCAAAGGCCTTGACCCACTTGGCTGCAAGGCAAAATCCACTGTTACAAACCACAATCTTTGATTAAAGACACAGAAGAAAAGAAACATACACAAGCATGAAAAAGCAGAGCATTAAGGCTTCATTATGAACAATAACCCTTAATGCCTCTCCCTTTCACGACAGAGTTTTTAAGATAAGAAAGCATTCAGGTTTGTCAGTCTGTTAGCTGAGATGAGCAATTACTGCTCTTTTTACCGGACAAAACCAGAGAGCTGAGATAGCTGTCAGGTCTGCTGTCTGTTGTTATTACAATCTGCTCCTGCTTCACAGGAAACATATCAGGGAGAAGAAAGGATTTGCCAAACCGAACAACACAACCAGGCAACAAGAGTAACTAGGAACACCTCCATGCCCTGTGTGCAGCGCTGCCGCTGCAGGTACTGGGAGGGAGGACGCACGGGCCAGTACAGAGCAGCCATCGTTAGGACTGTTATGATATCTATGACGTCGCATTATTTGTTTTGTGGCCCAGCGCTGTTCAAGGAGTGGGCAAAAACGCAGCTCTCCGCCGTTGCCCAATAGAGATGCTCCACAGTCTGGAATCCGGCATCCTTCTGTCATCGCCTTTCACACCTCCCGAGACGGCTTTGTTCGGCTTTGTGCGCGGAGCTAATGGCGCTGGGATCTGCATGCGCCTCAGATGATTTCGCAAGTTGCCACGGGCGCTATGCACTAGCTGCATGATGGGGCTGCTTCACCAGTGAACTTAGTGCCAGGAGGATATTGCTTTTGCTGGGATTGAAATCAGAAAGTAGGTGCACTGAGAATGACAGAAAAAGCGACACCCAAACAGCACAACCCTCCTGCGGGTGCAATCTGGGCAGCTTAGGCTGGGGCTTCAGTCTAAAAAATCCTCTAACTGTTTCTAATTAGGAATTAAATACTTGCTTTCAGGTGGGGAGCACTGTACCAGCGGAGGGTCTCAGGTGTAAATCGTCCCGCTACAAACAAGGACTCCTAGACTGTAAGGTGCCAATGCCACAGAAGCTATTGCAAACCAGGCATCTCGTTCAAAGTTCCAGTGTCTAAGCAATGCCTCCCTGGGCTGGAAGGCTCCCCGAGGCATCCGTGCCTGCAAGGAGACGGCCAGCAGCGGCAGCCACAGTGTCACGGGAGTGAGACGGACGAGCCAAGATGGTCTTTCCCAACAAATCACTTCCAATGTTTAACTCAGATTGGACATAGAGATAACAGTGCCCCCCCATTCCTGATTATGATGGCTGATTTGGTATCTCACATTCCGCTTCCCCAGTGGGCACCTTAGAAGCACTGCAGGAGACGACGAAGCAATGATTTTTTTCTCCAGGTGCTGTCCTCCTGTGGCATTCTCATTTCCTTCCTGTTCAGAGCACGGCTCCCCACGACCGACACAAAATACCGACGAGCTTTGCTAATATCAGGGAAATGGCAGTGCTGCAGACTCCCCTCTCCCCATCCAATTTCATTTCTCAAATCATTCTCCCCATTGCAAATATTTTCTGCTTTGTAACAGCTGAGGTTTGAAAACAATGCTACGTGCACAGATACAACGTCTTTCTCTTGTTTGCTTTTATTCCACTGGAGAAAATAGAACTGATTCATTTATTCATTGCATATAAATTAACCAACTGTTTGACTCTTCTTTTTTTAATTATTGTGTTGCAAAACAACCCACAGTTTGATTTTTACAAGTTTACTCGTTACTCATACTTGTTAACCAGGATACGTGAACACTAAGGTGCTATTCATTTATTTAATAATCATTAATCTTCACTAGAATTTCTCATCTGTTTCTTGTGGCATTATTTCCACTTCTCAATTTGACGTCTCAAACTTTTCTTTAACAGGAGAAGGACAGATCGTTAGCGGTAAATAATAAACAATTAAATTGTCCTTGCTTTCAAAAGTAACTGTTGTTTAGCCAGAGTGTTTACATTGCTTTCCCTTACATGAAGAACAGTGTCTCCCTTCGTACAGAGACGTACTCGGTTCGATTCTCCACTCAGGGTGCTGGGGTGACCCTCCTCATGTTACTCGGGGCACCCTCCCCATGTTACTCGGGGCACCCGCCTTGAACCACCGTCCCATCAGTAGCCATCCCGTTCCCCTCACACCAACATTTTCCATCAGATCCCTCCCACTCTCTTTTCCTTCAAAAGCTGCAAGCCTGCGCTCGTCGTAGATCACTGCCTATCGCGATCCCAACAAAGCAATCCACCCTGCAGCCCTGGCCACCCACGGAGGCTCGCGCAGGGGTCAGCGCGGCACACGTGGCTCCGGCACACAGAAACGCAGCTCTCCTCCTCCGCACGGGGAGAACATCTGCTCCGCCGCAGCGGGGAACGGCTGGCAAACAACAATTGCCGTTTGCAAAGAATTGTGAGGTTTCACACTTTCATTTGCACTCCCCGCTGACGTGAAAACAGGACCCTTCAAAACTTCGATCAAAAAGCTCCAAAGAAAGAAGCTCTTCCCGTGCCTGAGGAGAGCCCAGCGGTCAGATCGTTTCACCAGCACACCGAAGAGCCTGGATTCGGGTTCACAGCCTGCCTCTGCGGCAGCTCGTCTTTGAACAAATACCCCCGGCGGCTGCTCAGCCCGTCTCCTGACCACTACGAGGTAAGTCCACAAGTTCAATCCAAATCCCAAAAGCTTCACTGAAAGAGACTTATTTCTATTTTTTTTTTAAAATGGTCTCACTCATCAAAGCACCATTTATTGCTGTTTTTAAAAAAAAGGTTGGCTGAAAAGTTGCCAGCTAGCTCTAAGAGGGATTGCTTAGGAAGTCTCCGCCGAGACGGTCTGGCAAGGAATGCTCATAAACCGCCACAGTCCAAGGCGCGGGGAATAGTTTGCCTGGACCGCAACGGAGCAGAGCAGTGACCAGCCAGGAGCCCTCATGGTAGAGCAGGGCACAGCACCAGGGTTAGGTGAGAAAATACCCTCAGTCCTTAAACCAAATGGGCTGGAGCAGCTGCCATGCGTATGGCGGAACATCAGCGTAGCCCTAGGAAACCAGCAGCGATTGTAAGCACTGGCCCTGGGCTGTGTAGCGCAGAGTGGGTGCTTCTGGATAACTGCTCCAGCAGCAGCAAGAGATGGGTTTGTGGAGGCAAACGAGGACTAAAAGCGGCTCTTGTGTTTTTCCATAGCCCTTGCACATCCAAAGTGAGCGGGGCACCTCTTACGGGTTGCACAGGCAGCAGGGAGTCGGTGGAAATGCTTCACTGGTCAGCCAGTACAGGAACCGGCGCTATTTGCAAGGCAGTTTGGTTAGCTAAGCCGAAAGCAGAGATCCCCCTCGCCTCCCGTCACGCACCCCATCACAATCCTTCGCTACCTACGCTTTGCAAGTCAGGGATCAGCTCAAATCTCTTGCACAATGTAACACCGTGAGCTCACCATTGCACAAGGAAAATAACCCTTGAGTTCTGCATCACGGCTCAGAGCTGCACCCCCAAACCCTTCCTCACGCTGGGCTCTTGGCAATCTCGTGTTTTTCCTTTCTCATTCAGAAGTTGCCAATATCCACACAGAAGCGAAGGAGTGCTATTTCGCTGAAAAACCTCATGTGTTTTATGAGATGACAATTCTCTCTCCCTCAGCAGCGAGGAGCATTCAGAAACACCCCAGGGTCGTAATTTCCTAGATGACCCCGCGTTTAAGTGTCTCCATTGCTCACTGTCCTCAAGCACAATTATCGGCACCCATCCGCAGTCACCGGAGGCACTTCTGGCTTTAGGTTTTCATCATTGCATTGAAATCAGAGAGAGATCAGCACTGCTGTCACCCTCTGCGCACAAGTGATGAGAAGGGAGAGACATCTCTGGGTGCCTCCCCGCCGCGCTGGGATCATTAACGGGCCCTTCCTCGCTAGCGAGACCATCACATTAACCTTCCTAAAAAGTGCAAATGCATTACTGTGGCATATTCAGGAAAATAAGTGACTCACTCATGGCTAATACACAGATTATTCCGGAGTGTTCTGAAGTTCCCATTTCTATGGGAACAACGGCTGCGACCAGCCTCACCTCCCGCAGCAGCCGGGAAACCCTGAAAATCTCCCAGGAGCGACGCATCGAGCACAAGGCAAGGAAAAAGCCCAGTAGCATTTTTTGTGTTGCGGGGTGCAGTTGTTGGTAGCAAGGAGAGCCAGTTCTGGCTTTTACAGGTGAGGCGGGGATCAGTGTTGGATTTGCACAGGCTGAGGTTTTCATGCGTGGGTGTTTTGCTGTCTGACTCCTACCGAGACAGGAACTTTAGTGGGAGTCAGGAGCTGCTCAGTGACATTCTAGCCAGGTCTGGAAGCCTTTGTATAACAGGAACTCGCTCACCGCGCTTGCTCCGGGGAGTCCCGCCCTGAGCCCTGCCGGCCACCACGCACAACGCGACCTTGCCATCGAGGTACAGCGTAGATGTTCCCATTGCACACACAAGCGACACGAGAGCTTGCAGTGCTGCCCCTGTGCCTCCCTGGGGCTCGGAAAAGGTGATAAGTAGAGCACCTCACTCCAAAGATTTGGCGAGGAGGAATTCAATAGATTATAACACGTCCAAGTATCGTAGAGCGAGCCAGAGGAAGCCTTGCAACAGCACGTTTGCTGATTACATTACTGAGAGCGTGTGAAGCAAAACCTAGTCTCACATCATGAAGCGACTGTTTGTTTTCACGACATTTGCTACTGAAAGCGACATCTGAAAGACACAAAGGTCTCGTGTCCCATCACATTCCCTTCCCTCTCATCTGCCACGGAGACAGAGTGAGCTCATGTCTCTCCCGGTCGCGTGAGCTTACGACTCCTCCCCGAGCAGACCCAGACGTTTCCTCACAGCACTGGAGGGACTCGTGCTGCTCATTTTCATCGATTCATCATCTCTGTTTCTTCACCATGTGGCCCACAGCCGCCGGACCGGAGCAGGGGGAAAATGCAAGGTGGCGGATGGAGCCAGACCACAGAAACCCTGATACACCAGGAAAAGGGAGTATGGTTTGCTCTTAACTCAGACCAGCATGAGGCAAGATGGGTGGGATGAAAATGAATGGCTTGGGGGAAAACAGAAGGCAGAACAAAGGAATTTCTTTTTTATTTTTGCTTCACTGCATCCCGTGGTGAATACTGTCTTTGCGCCCGGCCTGCGAAAGGCAGCCTCCGTGGGCCTGAAGAGTCTGGATCAGCGTTGGCTAGAAACTTCAGCTGAAGAACAAAAAAAAAAAAAAAAAAAAAAAAAAAAGGGAAA
>VZSC01007692.1:233548-245806 GCA_013398225.1 Steatornis caripensis
AAAAAAAAGAAAGCAGAAAGGGAAATTCATTCTGCTGTTTCAGTTAATGAAACTCTCCAGGGTTTGTTTTGAAATGCCCCAATGGGAAGCTCAAACATTCAAACAGAACATAAGTTATAATGCCTCCGTTGAAGGAACATCTTAATTCTGTGCCTACCGTAGTGCCTCCGAGGATCAGTGGGTAAAGGGAACAAGGTAGGAAAGAAACCTGCCTTAATTAGAGGACCCAGAGTGTCATGTGAAAAAGGAATGGAAGAGCCTTCATCGCAGTTCCCTGACTTGTGCCATTAGATTTACAGGGATGGGGCAGGACGACTGTTGAGAACCAGTGGAAGGTACAGGGGACTCGGCTACGGGCGCTGCGGGCTGGCCGGACCCTGCCGCCTGCACACAAGCATGCTGATGTGTTAAACACAAAGCCGTGGATTACTCCTAGATATATGCTGGAAGAAACGAGAGAAGAGCAGGGCACTAAGGAGGGCAGAAGGACAGAGAGTTCAGACGGTTAACCTCTTTTCCTGAGCTCCCATGGAGTTTGCAATGAAGTCCTACAAAAAACAATTTCCCAGGGAAATGTCTATCTTGCCCAAAGATTTTTGAAGGGGAAAAAAATACCCAGAGGCGGACTTCCAGCCAGTTTTATTACTGGATAATGAGACTGTCTCAATAAAAGGATGTAAGGGCAGGAGCTCTTTGGATTCTGTTGATCAGAAAGCCCTTTTCTTTCCTGCTTGGATCGAAGGAAATCTGTGTATCAGGGAAGCAGCAGCTCTTTCCCTCCGCTGTCCCCAGCGCAGGCTGTGTACGTGTACGCTGCACGTACACAGGACGGCTCTGCCTCGCTGGAAAACTCTAGCTTGCCATCAAATGGAAAAATCGATAATGACAGAGAGAAAGGAGAGGAGGAGATGGGGCAGAGGATTTCTGCAAATATGATTAAATCACCGTGGGGCTGGAAAATCTTTCCCGGTCTGTGCAGACTGCAGGGCTCCAGCAGATAAGAAGCCACCCCGGGTATTTTGTGTGTGTGTAGTGAATTCAGTCTGGAAGGTGCAGCACACAGGTAGTGTCCGCCGCTGCCGAGTCAGTCATTCAGCAAAGGGGTAAACTGAGGCACAGAGCGAGCCAAAGGTGTACCCTGACTTACAGGGAGTCACCACCAGTCCCTCATCGCAAACCCTGCAGGCACTATGGGAACACGATCAGGTGCTCCCAGCCCCATGGCAGCCCCACACAACGTTATTAAACCCAGGGGGCTTTGCCCCGTCCGTACCCTGGCCACTGCCAGCGTGGAGGTGTACGCCGCCTTTTGCAAGGGCCCCCAGAGCACCTCGGGCTCTTTAGCACGCGCGCGTGTGCTGTCGACATCTCTTTTGGGAAGTTTCTTAGCAGAGAAGCAACACAGAAATGCCAATCACCTCCCCAGCTGGAACATATATTGAAATGTTTTTCCAATCTGTCAAATTATTCAGTGCTTTTTAATTATACATATCAGAATCTGCTCTCCATCACATGCTCAGGCCACTGAGATGAGAAGACCAGCCCTGCCAGGGCCTGGACTAATGAAGCCTTAAAAATCCTGTCTGCCTACATCTTTTGTCGGAAAATAATTCACCTTCATATTTTGACTAATTACAGGAGTTCAGAATGGCTGGGCTGGCTCAGATCCAAGGCCTGTCTGCAGAGGAAACCCTCTCTCCAGCTCTAGGCAGCAACCGAGACTTTGGAGAAGGGACTCGAGCCCACTTTACATCAAGTTGCCTTGGGGCGAGACCCTCAGAAGGGAGAACATCTTTGGGTTTGATGCAGCGTCCCCAGTACCAGGCAGATTCTTTACGGCTCAGGGTCCAACCATAAAAAAATTGATCATGTAAAACTTTAGGGAATGGGCTCAACCTGACCTAATTTCCAAGCTCTCCCCATTCAATGTCTACCTGGGAACGGGGCTGAGCGTGGCTCAGAAGCTCTCAGTTCTCTCCCCACGGACACGCACACCTATGGCTGCGAGATGGCACCCGCAGCTTTGAGGAGGGGAAATGCAATCAGGACAAGGTTCAGTAAAATTTATGAGTCCAACGCATCAGCCGGTAACTTCACTGATGGGAGCAGCACTTTGTATGTAAAATATTAGCATGTAGGTAGCCAGAGTCTCTTAGCAGGGAAACGTACTTGCCTCTTTAACTGCTTTGTCAACTCCTTCTAGGATTTATGATCTGACAGAAATCACACTCACACACCAGCAATTTTCAACTAAAAAAAAGTGAAAATAAAGAACAGGCAGCTTCTAAATAAACATCTCCCTTAAATTTAAAAATTACTTAAACAGAGAAAATCATGACTCAAACCAAAATCATTATTTTTTTCATAGCTCAGCAGCTGGCCCATTCAGCTTCACAGTCTATATACTTTTGTACAGGAGCATGCCAGTCACCAAGGAGAAACAATATCATATCGACTGAAGAGATCAATCACACTGCGAGAACAGCGGAGAGAGGAACGGGGAGAGCGGGAAGCCTCAGGAAAGAAGTTGTGAGCAAATCTACAGCCTGAGATTCATCCCCACCAGCCACACTGCCAAGTAAGAGAAGCTCGCAAGCACGCCAGCGAAAAGGAGAAGCCGTTTGCCACGATCAGAGAAGTGTCAGGAAGGACTCAGTAAGTGCTTTGCTGCAGAGAGCTCGCCTCTTTCTGTTAAAGACAGAAACCAATTCATAGATACCGCTTTCTATCCTCAGCCTCCTGTTTCAGCAGGGAGAGGCAGCGTGGCTGGCCAGAGCAAAGCTACCTTCTGTCGTCCTTCACGTGAGACCCTCGCACACAGCCGAGCGCCGACGCACGCACGCAGGCCTGCTTGGACCAGGCTCTGCATCAGACAGCACAGCTACTCCCCGTGCTGCAAAGCCTCCCCAAGAGCTAAAGGCAAAATTCAAACCCACACCCCAACCCAGGGCGTCTGCTGCAACACACGGATAGAAGGTTGCGAGCAATTGTTGGGTCTTCCCGAGTTACCACCTCCAGGTGAGCTGCTGTGAGCGGTTGGGCCCACGTGAACGGCTTCAGTGCGAAGGCAAAGAAGCCCGGCAGCCAGCCCGAAGGGATGCAAGCTGATGGCTTCCACTGGGCAAGCAAGTTGTCGTGAATGCTAATCCAGGAATCTGACCCTTCTGCAGCTGAGTCCTTTGAGATTTAGGCATCAAAACCAGCCAGGAGCACTTCGACTGGTTAAATGATGCAGAAGGTTGAGGTAGGCAACGGGGAAGTGAGCACCAGCCTCTGAAACCCCGCTCGGGCCACTACCTGCCAGGCCGGCCTTATTAGCTGCCAGTTCCGATCGAATATATTTCCCGTTTTAAGCCTAAAAGGACCAGAAAGATGAGCTACCCAGCTCACAAATGCACATTCGGTGAATGCTGCAAGACTGGCTTAGCATTCAGGGGAGGCAAAGAGCAACAAGTGCCTGTATGCCGGCCGGCTGGCTTTCCTGTTTCCCCGGCAAAGGGCGCCTGGGAGGATGCTGCAGGCCCACGCACACTTCTGACCTCTGACCTCCCTGGGTAATTTAGGCTTTGACTGACAGCGCTGGGGACGTGGGGACCTCTGCCAGGATGTGTCCAGGCACCGCGGCCCCCTTAGCCTCGCAAGAGCCATGCAGGAGGGAGGAAAGTGCTTTGTTTAGCAAGGAGCTGTGATAAATGACCCTGTCCCTGCAGCTTGATTATCCTAGTGACAATGATTTGTCACCGCAGGATCCCGGGTGGAATCTCTGAGTTGACAAATGAAAGCCTTCACGCCTCTGATGGGGCGGTGGGGGCAGATGTCACTTCTCCCGTCCCTCGCCCAGCACCTGCTCTGCCATTACCTAAGGATACGTGTCTTGGTGGGACACAAGGAGACGCTGCCTTCTTTCATGAGAAGCTAATTTTACAAGCGGGAAAAAAAAGCCTCACAAAGCCTTTTCTCATGATTGCCGTGGTGGTTCAAAGCACAGGAAAGACCTTCAGGGCCTCAGTTTCTCAACTTGAAAGGCCGTGTCTTTGGGCCAGCGGGAGGCAGGAACGCGAGAACCTTCTGCTCCCAGAGACTCACAAGTGCTTGTGGGACCCCGGCGAGGGAGCGGGGCAGCCTCGCACACAGCACATCAGGGTAACGTTAGCGATTCTACCAGCCCCAGTTTTCCATAAATCTCCTGGATTTCCACCACATCACTCCGTGCCTCAGTTTCCCCACCTGTAAACCAAGGCTTGGTGACTCCCAGGCTCAGCTCCAGCCGGCCCTGGGGACAGCACCTCACCCTGCTTCCTGGGGCACCAGAGAGGGATGCAACGAGAAGCGCATCCTGGTAAGGTTTGCCCCAAAGCGGACCTGTTGCTGCTTTGGTTGGAGGCTGAAATGTTTAGCTGAAGGAGCCAGTTCTGCTGGAAATCAGCATGTGCGAATGATGCATTGCAAATTTTTGCAGGCAAATATTCACTCTGGAAATGGATAATATGCACTCCCAGCCACGGATCAGAAATGATACCTCGGGCTTATCAGAGCAATCATAGCTCAGCCGCAGAGCTCAGGTTTTGAATACTGCAGACTACAAACATGATTCAAACACAAGGAAGGAATGAACTGGAAGAAATTGCAGTCCAGAGCAAATTTCAGCTACCAGAGAAATTATTGTTGTGAATTATGCACCATCCCCGGGGCTGACAGATCGACAAAGCCCTGAGTGGTCTGGGCTGGCTGGGAAGAAAGTACCCAACCAGTATTTCTCCTTTGCATTTGGAACATTTGGCTCTCCCTTCCTGTTTCTGTCACCTGCCAGCTGAATTATTGCAAGAAAGGGGTTTAGTGTTTTAGACGAGGGCCACAGACCCCTGCAAATATGTGGGGCAGCAATGCAGAGGCAAACATCTGTACCGTCGGAGCCCTAGAGCACACACAGCTGCGATCCCTCCCTGTCGCTGTGGCAAATCCTCCCCTACCTTGCGCCTCAGGCCTGTACTGAGTTCAGCTGCTACTTTAATAAGAAACCTGTTTTAGCACGACACAGGGAGAGCTTTCCAGCAGATCTGGGGAGGGGGTGGGGGGGCGGCTTGATGGAATTAAAGAGAACAACAAGCAAGTTTCGACAGAGTGTGTTAGTCTTCCTTCAGACCAGTGGGAATTTCCTTCTGTTGGAAAATTGACTTCTCCACTCCCACAGCTCATCACAATCATTCATTCTCAACCCAACACATACCTGGGTTGGGGTGGAGGGGGGGGGGGTTGTTGCTGTTTCTGGAAAAGATGGCTTCAACAGAAATTCAGCTGCAAATGTCCAAGGAAATATTATGAAGGGGAGACTGGGGAAGGGTTTTGGGGCTTGTTTTCCACAGAGGCAACAAAAAAATTCCAGCCTTTTGTCATACTTCCGTACAGTCAAACCTTCTCTGGCTCTCAAGCTGCTCCCTAAAGCAATTCAAAGTGCTAGCACGCTCCTCGGCACCGAGTGTAGGGGACTGGCTCCAATTCAGCAGGTTCTCAGCCACACGTGCCATCATCATACTGATTTTCCTGGCTTGACAGCATAGGTTAAATTCTCTGCTGAACTGAGGGCTCTGTACTTTACCTACTTACTGAGTCTCAGGCAAGTCCCTTCCTCTCACTGTCTCGAGATTCACGGTCCGCTACAAAATTTTACTTGCATAAAGACTTTGAGTTTTGAGTCCATAGCACCTTGGAGCATTCATTACTTCTGCAGATCTCTAGGAAGGCCATCACTCCTCCCTGCACACCACTGAGCCTCTCTGCACTTCTTTCTGAAGATGAGGAGCGTGGGAGGAAGCCAGGGACGGTGACTAGCGGCGAGCGAGCCAAGCAGTGGTAGGAGGAATGGAGAACTTGTGGGGACCTGGCTTGAAGCAGCAGCAGGGGTTATGGAGAAGAGACAGGAGAGGAGGAAGGAGAAGCGGGGTGGACTGCAGGGCAATATTTTTGGGATTGCTGTTGAATATAGCAGGCAGAGACTCTATTTTCTGCAGGCAACGGGTGGTAAAACATGTTGCAACAAGCTTTTTCTGGTGCCTCCCTCGATCACCTGAGGACTGTTCCCTTCCTGGCTCCTTCAGCTTCCTCACGTTGGCACTGCCCCCCTTGCACACATCGTACGACTACTGCTTTCTGTGCGACACATCTGTAACGTCTGCATACGGCCAGACTGAGCTTTCCTGAATTTCAGCAGCTCCTCAGCAAATTGTCACCAGCAGCCACCATATTCTCTTACCTGCAAACAATGTATCTACGTGGATGTTTCCCCGTCTCTTTATCAATAGCTCCAAAATCCATAATTAATGAGCTCTGGAAGAATAAACCTGAAACACGTGTCAATAATTATCTTACTTTTCCAGCCATACATCGCCTCATCCCCTTTTTGCCTCCATAAGCGTGACACACAAGACACTGCACATTGTGTCCTACTAGATGAAAGGCATGTCAGACTTAACCTAGTGCACTTTAAAAATTGTACTGAATTAATTTCCCGTAGGTTGGCTCGGTGCAGTACGAGCCTGTCTGGAATGCAAAGCAGCCCCGAGTTTGCGAGGAGAACTAAGAAGCCTGGGCAGAAAGTGATGATCAATTGAATTTCCTCTTAAGTCAGATTGAAAAAATATTATGCGCTGTAGAGTGATCATTAGCTTGAATGATCAGGGAGAGCAGTGCAAGGAGCCAATTTCTCATGTCCAAGCCACACTGGTTTGGTAAGCCTTCCCTGGGAAAGAAGTGGGCACAGCGACTGTAACAAGTAGAGATTGCTACTGAAGTCAAGGACTGTAGCTTGGCTCCTTTTCCAGAGCCCAAGCTGCTTTCTAATCCCAGATGCTTTATATGTTGCTATAGAAATAATAGAAAGCTCTGCTTGAGCCTTGATCCTTGCGCAGCCTCCCCCTGCGCTCGGGCATTTTGGGGTACGGCGCGATGAACTGGCATCGCACGACAGCCTTGCCAGCCTCTGCCCTCCCCTCCGCCGGCACTGCCCGGCTGCCGACAGCCCCCCAGCAGCCTTCAGACAGTTCTCCTTTGCTTGTCCTCAAACAGGCCACAAAAAATCCTGCCTTCCTCACCCCAGGAGGAAACTCTCCACTAGCACTGGTCTGCAATATATGATAGGCATTATTCAGCCCTGCTTAGCGACATGTTTAAGGTCCTATTATTATTATTTATTATTGGATCTTGCAAACACTCACCATCGTGGCCAGTGCTTTATGTGCCTGGGATCGGGGGTGAGTACTCCCTTTCCAGCGGTGCATGCAATCTAAGTCCAAAGCTTGCAGAACCTGAGATACTGGACCTGAAAACTGCATTCTAATGTGACAGCGACTTTAGATCACTTTTAATTTTGCAGCATTTATCATTTCCAATTTCTTCTCTCATCTCCAGACCCACAGAACTGCACTCAGTTCTGGGAACCCTTGCTTAGCTTGCAGGAAGGAAAAAAAAGTAGTCCTAATAAACAGAGTAAGCCCCAAACTCCCAGCAACCCTAAAACATTTGATGCATTTCCTACACCACTTCAGGAGAATGTGTAATGTAAGTAAGCTACGAGACAGGGAGAGTCTATTATCCCTGCCCGGGAAATGTACTGTGGCCTTAGCTATTGCAAGGAGGAAGGGATCCCAAGATCAGGTGAATGAAGCATCCCGCACGACTCCAGGCATGTGTGTGTCCTGTGAGCACGTCTGCACCCTGGGGAACGTGCAACACGGATTTGGCAATGGACAGCATTGCCTTGGGAAGTTGCATGAAGCCAGAGAGGGACTGTTCTTTACATGAACAGTGAGAATAACCCGAATTGTAATAGTTAATCATAAACAAGATATCAGAAGTCAGCATAACTCCACATCTCGAATGAGTTGTCAGTAATAAAGGATTAAGAAAGTGGAAAACAGATTGTTTCCCATCCGTGTGTGGATGATGAAGTGTAGCCTCTCTGAGACACAGTAATGGTCTAGCTGGATCTTAGGTCTAATCTAATTTGACAGTTCTTACGTTCTCAAGTGAAATCTCCAGGAAGTTTGGGAAAATAGCCTCTCACGCCCTGTGAGTTTTTCCACTGTATCATTGGGTTGGGGAAGGTTGCTGCTTCCCTTAGATCCTGGGCAGCTGCTTGCAGTCACAGCTAACAAATATTCAATACGACTTTACCATCCACTTCAACTCTCGTTATATTAGAATGGAAGTTCTTCATCTGTGCTTTGCCCTCAAGTAACTGGGTCACTAGGCAGTTAATAAGCTTCTCCAAAACTTAATTAATGGTCAGCTCAGATGATCCTTTCTCATCCTCTTTGTTTTTTCCCTTGCTGGAACTAGAAGAAACACTTGCTCATGTGATTTTCTTAAAATAGTTTCTCCTACTACAGCTTCACCTTCTTGTTTATAAAACGGTATCTCACACAGACAGGAGCACACACATTATTAAAATGAAGTACTCATTAGAACCATTTATAAGCTGTGCATTAAGCACATGAATTATGTGAGTTCCTACGATATTTGATGTGGAAGAGAGAGACAGAGAGCTCCGTGGCCATGTGTCAGCTTGAGACTTCAATAAATCTGTCTGGAGCCCCGTCTCTAGCTGGAGGAATCCGGGTGATGCATGCTCAGTGCCTCGGTTTCCCCATTTGTAACGCTCAACTTACAAGAACACCAGCATTCCCTTAATGCCGACTCACAAGAGCAGGTTATAATTAGGACCTTTGCTAAATCCCACGAAAAGCAACTTGCAGTTGTTGAACCGCGGCTCGCAGCACTACAAAGAGCTGCAATGTAACACAGTGATTTCTTTTGTTACGAGGAGCAAAATCAATCCAGATTCCGAAAGAAGCGGTAGCTAAACACTGAATGATGGAGCAATGGGAAAGGAATACTGTGTGCAAAATGGGTATAATTATTGGATGGGAAACAGTATGTTGTTTATTAAAACACAATATTGTTACCAATTCTGCAGCTGAGAAGAGAGGACAAGAGCGTTTGATGCTGGGATTTCAAAAAAGAATCGACAGAAGTATTATTTCAAACAATTCATTTTCTTCTGTTACGAGTAAGTCAGTGGCTTAATGTGCAACTTAATTTCCCCAGAGATAAAGGAAAAAAAGTCTTAGAAATACTCCTGTTCTTTTTAAGCTTTAAAATAAAAATCTGATCCTGTTCGAACTGTTCTTTCTTTTATGGCTTCCCACCATAGTCAAAAACCACCTGCGTAGTCTCCGGCTATATCACTTGCTCCTGCATCTAGTCAAACCCTGCCCTTCAGAAAACCACCATCCCTATTACATGTCTGTGTGGGCTGTAACTCTCCACTGCACAATTTAAAATCTGATTAACGGACTTTCTTCCAATGGGATCTATTGAATGCCCTAATTAAAAAAGAAATTGCTATCTCAGGAGTTCCCTCTCAATCAATCGCCCTTGGTAATGTTGGTTACTATTGTTCTGGCCAAAGTTAAAAGAAGAGACCAACAGGAAAAAAAGATCTAATTATTGTAAGATAAATACAGGCAGCTGGGAAATGCAAGAAGTTCAGCAGAACTATTGTAAGAAGACGTTACAAGGGCTAGAAGTGTGTGACGTAGTGAGAGGATTACCCTACAGCTGCCTGATGCGAGAACCATACATCTTCCTCCAAAACATCTGGCCGCTCCTGGGGTGTCTCAGCTCCACGTGGGTCCAGGCCCACACTAAAATGTAGATAAGCCCTCAGTCACAACATTTACACGTTGACTTAGCTCAAACCCTGGGGCCAGACACGTGATTGCCCTGGTCCATGGTTCAGGCACCCCACAGTTATTCTCCACTGACTCCCAAGGGTGCCCAGCTGACATCTGGACGTCTGCGTGCCTTCAGCTGGGACAGAATATCCTTGAGGCTACAGACTGCCTGTGTTGTGTGCATGGCCTTACGGAAGGCTGGATGCTACAGCCGCAGATATACCCAGAGTTTCGCTCTTAGCACAGAGCAGATGCTGAGCGCGATGTCCAGCCGGCATGGACAGACAACAGAGTAGCCTGAAGGCACCTGGGCTTGGACTTAACGGACTTACTTCTCCTCCCAAGCCTGCACTAGATATATTCACAGTGACACTATACGATGACGTCCAGTTTCACTCCATCTATCAAGCCTGCATTCCTACGACGGCAAAATGAGAGCAGGTCACCAGAGGACACAAGCAATAGCTCAGGGGAGGGAGACTGTGCCGGCGCGGGGCTTAGGTGATGCACCGGAACCAGGCGCTTCCTCGCTTATTAGAGTTCCTTTGAAGGGTGTCACGCTTATCCTGCTATAATCTTTTGCAAAGAATTTCTTTGCTTTGGGTTTTTTGCTGAAACCTGTTAACCTGGGCTTTTGTGTCCTTACCCGTGGCCAGGCTATTTGGAAATGCCAGGAGAGGGAGAAGGTATTTTGTGAAAAGGGAGGCAGACCGGGGAACATTTAGCAGTGACACCTGAGAGCACCAGCTGCTTTGTCAGTTTACAGCGCAGTCGTTCCCCAGCCACACGTGGATGGGGAGACAGCTTCCGCGCTCCTCTAAGGGGTGCAACTGTGCAATCACGGAGACAAAGCCCGTTAGGAAATGGGGTCCCCACTCACAACCTTCAGAGCCTTGTAATACGACCGACCCTGCAGAGCTGCTCTGCACCAAGGTGGCCATAACTAGGAGGAGAACCTGTGCTTCAGTGCCAGCTTCACCATCACCTCCGCAAGGGATTTTTTAATTAGGTCATGACACGTATTATGTTCAGGACTTTGCAAGGCAGCTTGTTGGATGAGGCAGGCCACGGAACCCACGCTCTTTCCCCACAGGTGCAGTGTGTACACAGTTATTTATTTGAACCAAGCTGAGACACTCGCAGGAAGATGCACTGCAAGACATGGCACCATCCCCAGGCCGGTGGCACTAAGGTCCTGGTTCCTTTTCCCGTCTTGTCTCAGTGACTTCAGTGCTGTCACTACTGATTTACACCGCTGGGAATTGAAAAAGATTCTGGCTCAAGACTCAACAAATATTCATGTCTCTGGAAAGACTGGGGACCAATTAACTCTTGAAAGGAAAGTCTGTTTTGGAAATGAACCTAACAGCCTCTAGCCTTGAGAGTCACAGGTTTTTGAAAGGATCTCTTTCTTAATTTTTGCTTGAGTGTCCAGGGAATCAGACAGAGCTTCCGATAAAACACTCTCCGGAGTATTCGGCCCATCAATCGATTCGGTATTCACCATTCTAAGTGCTATTTAGACTTAATTAAATTGTGCTGGTTTCTGAATAAGGGGGAATTGACTGTTCAGTGTGCTTCCCTGATTCATTTATTTCTATAGTAATCAGGCAACAAATACATAGAGTGCTCATGCATTCCTTCTTCATTAGCAGAGTTACTGGGAACCTCCCCGTACCCTCCTGGGTCTGCCAGCAGTGGTCGTTAAGAAGCTATAAGTAAACGCAGAAGTTCCTACTCTGCAGGCTCAAGGAGAGTTCTGGGAGCAGTCTGCATTCCTCATTAGCAAGCACTTGTCGAGCAAGACTTTTCCAGAGTTCAGTTTCTGAATAAATAACACGGCTTACCGGGGACCGTGCAAATCAGAAGCACCTCTGCTCCTACTGAGACCTTCTTAGTTATAATCACGGCAGTGCCTTGTGCCACTGAGAGAAGACACAGAGCATCAATACAGTGGGCTTTTTACCAAAATCTTTTTCTGTTAAAAGGAAACAGAGGAAAAGGCTTCGATCCGGCGCAATAATAGAAAAAATGTTGAGCACATCTGCCGAATCCAGGGTAGCCACGCACCGTTCACCGGCGCTCTGAAGCCTCCCTCCAGTCAGGTCCAAACCTACAGAACACCTTCAAGAAAACCCCATGTCGCCAACATCACAAAATAGCCCTTTACCCCACAGCTCTGCAATGCGAAGGCCTTCAGTGAAAAGACTTAAAAAGTCTTAAAAACTCCAGTGTCCCAATGGGAGAGAAAAAGCCACACAAGCTGGTCACTAGAGTGCAGAGGACCTGGAGAGGCGGAAACGCCCAGATGGAGAAATGTTAGGGGATCCCAGCATCCCAGCACAGCGGGGGCTGGCCGGGCCCTCCGGGGATCCCCCAGCCCACCACTAAAGCAGGAGCCCCCAGCGCAGGGGCACAGGGACGCGGCCAGGCGGGGCTGAATCTCTCCGCAGAAGGAGACCCCACAGCCTCTCTGGGCAGCCTGGGCCAGGGCTCGGGCACCCTCACGCCAAACAAGTTCTTCCTC
>VZSC01007692.1:248330-400133 GCA_013398225.1 Steatornis caripensis
CCCCCCCCCCCAAACCATAAAATTGACCCTTGGGCCCACGTGCTTTTGCAAAACGAGAAATGTCTTGATGGCATTTCTAGGCTGCAAATGGACGTCGGCTGATGCAGTATTTGTAACTACATGTTGAAACACTAAGGAGGCCAGTGCTGCTGCTTGGAATCCAGTCACACAGAAAATTGGACCAGGGATTAAATCTGAATCTTGCTCTGGAAGCAGTAGTGATCTGAGCAGCCTATTGCATCACATACTTGTAGGCTTGTTATGTAAGACGTCGGGTGCTGCGAAAACAGACTGCCCTCTGAAAGGAAAAGGTAAGAAACACATTTCCCCATTAAAAAAAATTAATTCAAAACCAACTTCAAAACTGAACCAAAAATGAGAAAAATCTCTGCTCGTTAAAAGTTTCCCACTGTTGAAAAAGTTGTGAAAAACAGAAATAAGGGTCCTTTGATGCAGGCTGTCTGAGAACCGCCTTGTCCTCACACACAAATTAACATGTGGCTCTTTGGATGCCAAACAAAAAAGAAAACTCAGAGTCCCAGGAAAAGTGGTATTTTGGACCAGCTGCTGTTGTCTGAGAGATATTCCTGACTCTGGGTTGATTTCGGGGGACAGTTTGAACCCAAAAGCACACGGGTTGTTGGGGAACCGGCCACAGCAGGCACACAGCACATCCTGCTCTCCGAGGGCATGGGAAGGCTCACAGGTGAGCTTTCAATTCTCTCCCCAGGACTGGGCAGTTTATTCATTATATTATGAAGAGAAAACTCTCACAGTGATGGAGTGTGTTGGGCTGACAAGAAATCTTCCAAGAACAGCTGGGGGGGTGGGGGGGCAAAAAACCACCTGAAGTTATTTAGACCATTATACATAAACCTGGCTTTTCATTTTTATTTAGACTCATAACATTGGGATTCAAGGAGAGCAACAGTAAGGTTTCACTTAAAGCAGGAATTCGAACTGGCCAAACCCTGAAATCGCACAACGAAACCGTGATTTTCCTTGTCAGCTTTTAGGAGTAGAGACCTCTCCTGTGCTGCATTTCTAGCAGGTCTGCTACAACGGGTACTAAGTTTGATTAGTGCTTCTTTAGTAGAATTGATTATGATTATTAACCGTATTTCATAGTGACATTTTCCCTACTATTATGTCACTTACGATATTTACTTTGCTTAGAGAAAATTAATGGTGTATGAGATCTTGACAACAGAATAAGACCTACATATTTCAAACCGCTTCCAAGCACAGAACACGTTGTCATAGTCTTTTTGCGACCCATCTCCCCTCCCATCAAAACAATTGCCTTGTTCTACAAAGAGAGGTCATATAATTTCCCCGAGACAGCTTCAGCAGTGACTCACAAAATCTAGATTAAACTCTTCTACCTTCTTCTCATCACTTGAAGTAATGCAAGCAGTACCACGTGTCCAGAGAGAACCTTTGCTCAAAATCTCTAAATTCACTCTCAAGATGCTTTGATAGTGTGGGGAAGACAGTTTTAGACACATCTCACATGTTTTTCCTGGTCCAAAGATGCTCTTTTGCTGAGGTCAAGAGACGAAGATGTCTGGATGAGGGAGATCCTTTCCCACGCTGTCAGTCTCCCATAACATGGCTAGCAGTGTGGCCACATCTCGTGGCACAGTCTTCCGGCTACCCTTTGTTGACATTTGTGGTAGCGTTTATTTGCCAACATCCCACTGCATGATTCACCAGAAGGATGAAACACCGTTCCTGACAGTGTCCAAAGGGCTGGAATGAGGAGTCTTTGATCCAGAGCCTATGCTGGGGGGAAAAGAAACTTTAGGACCTGACATTATGCAAAAGCTGTACTAGTGAAACGTCTTGCAGCAAGTACCGACTCCTGCTCGATCCTCCGAGCACGAATTCTGCAGTATCCCACTGCCTCTATATTGTCATGCCGCCCTCATTGCTGAAGCCAAGCACTCCCACACGGCCGCCTTCAGCAACACAACTAACATCTGTCTGCAAACGAAATGACACGTGGCCTTGGAGAGCTCTGCTTTGGCGAATACCAAATATCTTCAACTCTTGCCAGTCGGGAATGCAGGATAAAAAGGACTTGAATTTAACACAGGGTTCGAGTTCTTTAAAACTGGGAAAACCCGGTGAGCCAATCTGTGACCAATGGGTTGGTATTTGCCGCATTCGTGCTATGGAGGGTGTACCCTAAGGGGCTTCCCACCTCCTGGGTGGAAGAGAGAGCAGCCCTGACTCATCCCAGTTCACAAAGCGCAGTGGGCTGGCTGGCTCCGCGTACGTAAAGCAGCTGCAGCAGCATTTACTCAGCTGGAAATGATGAAGTTTCCCAGTGCTACGCATCCCCCACCACCCCGGGGTCTTTGGGGAGCGCCGTAAAGAGGACCTGCTCACACTGCAGGCAGCTAGCTGGAGGCGACACGAGAATCTGGCTGGTACAGCCAGCCCTAATGGAATATTTTCTAATGACAATTCTTTTGGCAGAAAATTTGGCTCATGACTAAATCTTAGTTTTGAGGGGCAGTTTCCCCAGAAAATACAGAGCTTATTGTTTGTGGCAGAATAGTGCGATGCTGGCGATGAAAGCTATGTTAGTGGACACCAGAGTGGCCCAGTCGGGAAAGACCTGGCAGGAGTGCATAGAAGAGTGTGTACAAGTTACACTCGTATCCAAGTGCATAGAAGAGTGTAGAGAGTCGTACAGAAAGGACCTGGCTGTCCCTTGACCTGGGTCTTTGCTGCAGGGAGGCTTCCAGCCCACAACGTGTTTGCATCATGCAGCAAGAAGAGGAAATCCCACGATCCCCTTCTGGTTTGCAAGGCAGGAGGTGGTGGTGTAGCATGGCAGATGAGAGACATGAAAGCAAAGGGATGAATGTGGCATCGCAACTATAATTCTTGTGTGGACTGAGGAAATAGTTTTAAAGACGAAAATATTTCAGCACATGTGCCTTGTTCCTGCGAGCAGACAGAAAATAGCCCATTTCTGCAATGCAGGATGAACCTGGGCCCTCGCTAACTTACTGCCCTTCAAGGTCCAGATGGACCTTGCTCTTTCTACGTCGTTCAGACACAGCTCAACAGAGGACACGGGTCTCTGTCCTCCAGCACACGCCAACACCGCCCTTCCCGAGCAACAGCACCGCTCACGCCAGCTGAACCAGCGGATTCTCCTCCAAATCCCCAGACAAAAGCGTGAGAAGTTAGAATTACGCTAACGGAGGGCATGAGAATTAGCACAGAGGTGGAATAAGCTAGCAGGTTGTCAGCAGCAGAACGGCAAAAAAGCCTATGCCTGCAGAGACCTGGTGATTGATACTGCGACTGACGATAACACCGTCATGAAGGCGAAGACTGTGAAATGACTGATGCTGCTCCGTAGCGTAAATCTCCCAGATATATTTTATCCAGAGCCAAGCCTGCTTTTGCCAGCATAACCAGTAGCAATTTCCCTGATAGATAGCAAGGCCATACAGCGAACATCTAAAACCCGTCCGACAAAGAGACGAACGCTAATTAATGCTGCTTCTCAAGAGCTCGGGCTGCCCAGACCTGGAGGTAACCTTATGCAAGGAGCACTTTCAGCCACTGACGGGAGACAGGACTTATCGGAGGCTGCAACGCAGAGGGAAACACTGGGATTTATTCATGTGCCCACGATGCAGAAACCACATTGTGGAGAGATCTTTAAGTAGGGAGCCAACGTGCTACAGGATATTTTGACAAATGTAATTAAAAGGGACTATTTTTGCAGAAGACACTCTCTGGAAGGCTAATTAAAATATTGCTGGCCCCTGCTTAACTTGCTCAGCTTTCTTTTAAGAGCTAATGAAATGCAAAGTATTGCTCCCTGTTTTCATCTGTAAGAGAGTTCATTATTGTAACTTTCTGCACTGGATTAAGCCAAGTGCTCAGAAGAAGAATAAATTGAATCCCAGTAATTGATGACCAACATTGTTTGGCTGCAATCCGATATGGGAAAGGAAATCTTTAAAAAAATGGAAAAATTGGAGGTCCACGTGTAAAAAGAAATGTTGTGACTTTGGTTCCGTGAAGAAAAAATGAGCGTTTTGGGGGCAATCAGACACTTCCCTCAAATTTTATCTAAAAAACTAAGAAAAGTTTCATGACAAAATATTTGGCCAGTCCTTCAACAGGCACTTTGGGTGGAGAAATCCCCTGAGAAAAGATTTTCTTTGTTTCTTATTTTTCAGCTTTAGTCCTGAGGATACATATCACGCACTGCAGGAGTGAATGCTCACTGAGCAGAACACTTAATACTTAAGCTAAAAATATTAATTTATTAATATAAGCAGGGGTTTTTGCTGTGCCAGTGGTTTTTAGGAAGTTGCTATACCCTTCAAGCCTTGCACTGCAGTTCAGATTTGAAAGCGGGTCTTGCTTTGGATTAGGAAGCAAGAAGTTCCTAGACCAGCAGAATCAAGGCTGGTTTTCAAAGCTGTTTCTTGTGTGGACCTTCTGGTGACTGCGAGGAGGTGAGCTAAGGATATTTTTTCTTCCATGACTGCATAAACTAGCCCATCTTCTTGAAAGCTGTTTCCACTAACCCATAGTAGCTTTGAATCCTCAACCACGAGGTCAGATTTTACAGAAGTTGGCTAACGCGCTCAGAAGTGAATGAGGAGGACTCACAGACACGCGTGCCCACGCGTGCACCACCGTTCGGCAAATCATGCTCCTTTGGGAACCAGGGTACAGACAAAAGAAGCCCCCCCCAAAATCCGGCTACGTTGAAAGAGCAGAGAAACTTCCTGAAACGGGTAAAAGATTCCAAAAAAGCTCTCGATATTCAAGCTGCCATCTGTGGAAGCCTAGGTCTGTCACGTTTGGTGAAGGTTCCATGTGTTAATGTATGCACAGGCACATACATGTCCACGCCTCTGCTGTGCCACTTCTTGGCACAGACGAAGAGACTTTGCTCGTACTTATTAGCAGCATCTTATATCACATTCTGAGCTTCTGTTGCAGCTTTATCTGGGATTTTTTTCTTCATTATTTTCTCTGTAAGGCCACAATCTGCAACTGATAGCACAGATTTTTGCAATGATTCCAATTAATGACAAATAAAACCAGCCAAACAGATCACAACCAGCTCTGGAGTCTGTATATTAAGCCTTTTGCCTTGGGAATAAGTGTCGATGAAAAAAAAGATTAAAATTTCTAAATTCGTTGCTCAAAACCAGTGTTGCCCAACAAACATTTCCGTTTAAGCACAACTCTTGAACTGGGCACCATGAGTTCTCTATATTCATGAGGCAGTATGTCTCCATAGTCATCTGCTGTTATTTTTCTCTCTTATTGTGTAGTCTCACCAGACTTCAAAATATATGGAAATCTGAATGTGATTGCACTAAAGGAACAAATATGGGAAGTCTAGAGACTGTCAGATTTGCAAGGGCAGAAATAAGGTTGTAGGAGGTCTTAAATTTTATTTCCATACTTCCAGGTGGTTAGCTTTCCTGTAAATCTAACCAAACTCTGAATTTCCTGGAGTATTACATGTTACCTCAAATCATTCCTGCAGCATTCTCCCAAAACATTTTTTGACTACGCTACTGCATTTTGCATCCAACCTCACCTCCAATTCAATAATTTTATTCTCGTTTTGGATGGGGATTTCAAAAGATTGTCAACCTAATTTTATTTGCAGCTAAAATCAATCTCATCTTGTGATTAAATGAAGCTTGTCTCACAGGGCATAGGCCACATCCTGCAAACACCACCGATCAGAAAAAACCCGTCTTCTGCTGCCAATGTTTCTGCAAAAGCGAATGAAAAGATGCTGCAGGGGCAGCTAAGCAAAATGTAGTGCAGGAGTCACTAAGGTATTTACAAAGCATTTTTCTCATTGTGCTGGAAATGTTAACTTGGGTAACTAACTCGTGCAGTGAGTCTGATGTTCAGACCGCTCCTGTAAACTTAACTAATTACCCTCATAGCACCTGTCTGCATTCAGCACTCCTCACCCACTTAATGAACTAGGAAACTGAGGCACGGCTGTCAGGAAAGCGTAGCAGGTTGGAGCTGAAGAGCTTCTTGATCTGTGGAGAGCCTTTTAGAAAATAATTCCTGGTTAATGGTACTTATTAGCTTCTTTTTGACATGCAGCAGGTTGGATGGCACTTCATGGTCTTAGGCATGCTGTATAGCCCCTCCTGTTCCTTCAGCCCTTTGTGCGCATCGATAACAACCTTTTCCGGACAGAAGAGGCAATGGGAGTCGCTGGCAGCTTTTGCGAAAACATTTTGGTGCCAGGAGGTGTCAGGGAGCAAAGGATCCCTTTGCCTCTTCCTGCGGGAGGTGATGCTGCTGGACAGTCACAGCACTCGCTATTCAGGCTGGATTAGGTTTTCTGGTAAATCATACGTGACGCTCCTGATTTTCTGTGACATGCTTCAGTTTATGCACATCTCAGCTTCAGAGTTAGGGGAAGTTCTGAAGACAAATAATTTACAGGGCCAAAAATACCAGTGGAATTCAAAATGGACTGGAAGTACCTGCATATTTATGCTTGCTCCAGGCAAACATTACAGAAAACCAGGAAAAGGCAGGAAAGAGGAAAGCTTTGGGGTAGTAGGTGGGATTGAACTGCGAGAGACTCTTGCAGCCCGTGGTGGGCTGCCTTGCTGCTCGGTGACCATGTGAAGACAAACCCCATACGAGGGGACTTGGGATGGGCATCGTCATTTCGCACACAGGGTCAGGATGAGGCGAGAGGAGAGCAGTGAAGAACAACGCAGATGAATCCTTGAAACTGGCAGGGCCCTACAGGGAAAAGCCTACAACGCACTGTCTCCGTGCTCGTCAGCTGAAAGCCCGTTACGTGCAACATGCATCGTCACTTCCCCAGAAGCCTGTCAGCTATAAAACACCCCTTACCCTTCAGCAGCAGCCTAACTCACTCAGCATTACGCAGAGCTGTGGTTTCAGCTCGTGACTTATGTCTCCCCAGCCAAGGGTGAAGATCCATAATGGGGTCAAGACCAATTATCTCATCCTTCAGTCCTCTGTGGGGGGCCACTCATGGGATTCACTTGCCAGAGGAAGGGAGAGGACAGGCATATCCAAAGGCTAAATGCTCCTTGGAGGCGATCAACCCTCTGCAGCAGGGTGATGCGAGTGGGCAAACCTCCTGGCAGAACCCCCTGCAACGCCTTGGCCAAAGGATGTCCCTCAGCCTGGTGCCTGGGGCTTAGCAAAGATGTGCAAAAAGGCTGAAGATGGATGGAAGTGAATCCGATTTGGTGCTCGTGGGCACTGTCATTTGGGAAACCAGTCAGCTTTTCACCGAAGCCTCCGTCGCTTGCTAAAATGGAAAATAGGCTGCAACAGCCTGTGGTGAGCTGCACACATGATCCACGAAGCTGGGACTGGCTCACCAGCACTCGCATCACCCCAGCAACTTCTCATCTCACAGTGAGTTGGCATGAGCCAGTGAATTACAAACGAGGGCAATTAGTCAGCCAGGCTGCCATTTACTCTGCATCCCCATTCTCTCGCATGCATATCTCTCTGCCAAGCACAGCCGGGCTCCTGAAAGCAAATGAAAAGGAAGATGAAACAAAGTTCCTCTGACGGATTCTTCTCCCTTTCTCCAAATGCTACCCGAGTCATTTTTCAGCCATTGGAAGGGATGATGACGACAACATCTCCTTTAAATCACCAGTACTAATGATTTCTAGCTTGAACGGGAAACATGTAATTGTCAGCAAGGACAGATAGCAAGGAACAAACTCTGCCTAGAATTGTCCCAGCACAGGTCTCTCAAATGTCTCTCTTTTGGCGGAGTGCAGTAGTCATCAAAGCCTGTCAACGGAACTTTGTAGTTAACTTTCCGTGCCTGACTGAGCAGCAAACTGCTAAGCATGGCAAGCGCTTTAGAGCCAGAAGCAAAGCTCCTGCCTACCTGCGTGCCTGCCTTTTGTCGAGAGCGAAAGAGGAGTTGTTTCAACGTCTGCCAGTGGTCTTCCATGTACTTGGGGAGCTTTAATGCTGGCAGAGGTCTGCTGTTCTCCTCGGGGTATTTTCTAAGGTCCAATTTATTCCTCCAGCCATATGGTGATCAAGCATCTCTCAGCGCCTGCAGTGCTTTCAAGAGCTTGGCTTTGTTCTGTGACTGGTTCTGGCTAGCTTTACCTAAAAAGATCTCCACGGCTGCTCAGCTGGGTGCCTGCAGATGGTGTGACATGGTCTGGCTCACGAAGACGTGTTGTGCAACCAGCTCCCGTGCCCGGGACAGGTACACGGCCCCGCGCTGGCCTCTCGGAGCCCGTCCTGCTACCGCGTTCACAGAACAAGCTTCCTCCCTGGTGACTTTCTGCCACTGCGCTGTGTCGGTACAGCAAGACACCAATTTGTAACACTGAATATGACTTTGCTTCATCTTTCCTTGCCTCTAAGGTATTTCCAGGCTTTTATAGTCAGCTCTGATTACTTCTCTAGCAGTTCCCATTTCCAAAGACGTTCGCTCTTGCTCCCGCTCTTTCAGCTCAGCTGTCATTGCTGTCAGCCCATCGCCAATCTACTTGCTTTTGCTTGTAGCAGAAACAACACTTTGGAATCACACAGAGAACAAGAACCCATTTTCCCCTGGGAGAATCCATCCTCACTGGCAGGAACTGCAGAGCCTCCGTCACACGCCACCGAGGCAGGAGGAGAGGCGAGGGCTTTGCCTGTTACAACTGGCCGCTTTCCCTCTGTTTGTTTTTGGCGCAGGGCTCTGCTCACTGCGGGACAGTGCGGGGCAGAGGGCAGCGTCTTTGGTCATATTTCCCTCGCGTGCTGTCTGCCTCCGTCAGAGCAACTGCTGAAATGCAACCTGGCTCCCAAGCAACACAGCATCGATTCCTAAGGACTAGGAGAGGCCGGTACTTCTCCCCACGCTGATCTCCTGTCCGTCAGAGGCCCTTGGGCTCCTCTCCTGACCACTTCCCCCTCACAGCTTCCCTGCCGTGTGACCTGACATCCACATCCACGCCTATCCCACACCAGAAGCGTGTCCCAGCACTTGATGGCAGCCGTGTGCAGTTTTGTCGTGAAACAGCTACGCTCCTGGTCAGGGGATGAAGCAGGCAGGGAGCTAAACAGACCTGGAAAGAGGATGACAGAAAAAGGCTAACGGGCCAGGCACGATGTTCTGCTGATGCGAGGGTGGTTTGTAAGGTGTAGGTCGAGCACCCTTGCTCCAAATAGTGGAGACAGCACCCTAAATCAGCCAGCTTAGTGCTCTGATCGGGCGTTTCCTCTGGTCCACAACTGCGGCAACATCAGAGTGAGTCTCTGCACCTCGGCCTCGCTGCAACATGGACCTGCTAAATTACTAAACACTGGCAAAGTACAGTGGAAATAGAGGGGTTTAATACGCCACCGGGTCTTGCAAGCTCTCAGCCTGGTCCTGAAATCATTCTAGAGGTCCATTTGTTTGTACATACACATAGACACTTCAGTGTGTTTGGAAGTGCAAATACGTGTGTATGGGATGGGAAACGAACAAGTGTGTTGAGTAACACATGAGAGAAACGGCAGATCACAATGCTTTTTCTAAAATAACTAATAGCAGCAATAAAGCAAATGCCTGAAAGGGCTGTCATCCCATTTGTCAAGCTTGAGACAGATTTTTCAGGCCTGTACCCAAAGCTCCCTCACTGCAGCCCACAAATAAATCACTGCCTCGTCCCCTCCCCTCTACAACTCCTTCCCCACTTCTGCCTGCTTCGGCTTTGCTGTCCTGCGCCCCACAGCTGCCCCTCCTGCTTCAGCCAGCTGGGTCCTGTGTTTAACAGCAGCATTCCTGTCCACATCTCTGCCATGAAAGGGGAGGTCAGACGCAGCACAGTTTTCTCTTGCAATGAGCTCGCTCTCCTGCGCTCGGGGCACCAAAACCCCACGCTCTGCTCAGAGACCTACGTACAGACGTGCATCAGCAGCTAGACCTCATGCAAATGGATGAGTGGTCAGAAAACCAATGGGGTGGGTTAAAACACACCGTCAGAAGAAAAAGAAAATAAATCTCTTTAATGTGCCGAAATACAGACACAGGCATGCAGAGACTCTGTAACCAGCCAGTGTACGCAGGAGGGCTGGGAAGGCAAGGACCAGAGAGGGATAAAAGGTGGGTTCAAGGGAGGACTCAGACGAAACAGAAATCCCTCCAAATTTAGAAAATTCAACCTAACAAGTGGGCGTGTAAACTCTTATGCTGGTCTTACGTGCGTTACCGTCCTCAACGTGGAAGGCTGGGTGGCTGGGGAGCACTGTCCAGCGTGCCTGCACAATTTGAAAGGCCCGAAGCGCTCCAGAGCAGAACGGGAAGATCACGGGGCTCCCAAGCAATACCTGCAAAGCTAATAGTGCAGACCAGCAGACGGAGGGATGGGAATCGGTCCAGCCTATAAATTAGGATTCTACTCATGCACGTTTTATAAAAAAAAAAAAATTACTGATTAATGGATAAAGCTGCAGTCACAGAAATTTAGGAGGAAATGTGCCAGTAATGCATTAGTGTCAACAGATGGAGCCTGGGAGAGCGAGAAGAAAATGTGCTCTAGTGTGCAGCTGGCACTCACACGCACATCAGTGCCCTCCGGGCTGCACATCGATGCGGGGAGATGGATGGGGAGCACCACACAATCAGGAGAATTTAGTGATCTATTGATAAGAGGTAACCATTTAAATGGCATTAACCCAGCGCTTCCTGCCCAGATTGATGGAGGATTCACGGCAGACGCTGCGCTCCCGCACTCTCCAGTCACCTGCCCTTTCTGTTATTCTGTCCAACAAATCAGCCACACGTGGCTGTTCCCAAAACCCCTGGTCTGGCTTTCTCACTAGCGAAATGTCTCTTCCCCAGACAATGCCGATTTGTTGAAGCCAAAAATATCTGTGCAAAAGGATCAATTTGATGAATCTCCTGCTGGGGGAAAAAAATTTTTGAAAAACTGTTGAAAGCCCATTTTGTCATTTTCAACAAAAACAATATTTTTTGTTTGGAATAACTTCTAGCTTAGAAATGTAACTTAGTTTACACTACAAATGTTTTTTAAAGGTCAAATGGAAATAAACAGCTTGAAGACCCAATGTTTTGACTGGTTCAAGTTTTTCCTTCCTTCCTATCAGTTAGTGATAAAAAAAAATTAGATTTTTTATTCTTTCTTCCAATTCAAACCAGGAAAATTATTTAAAGAATCTTTCAAGATGAAAAGACCGTTCCCATGCAGCACAAATTCCACCTGAATTTTGGTTTAGAACAAAGCAAAGCACAAATAAGAAAGGATGACGATCATTCAGAGGTTGTCCACTGAGAAGCACGGCGTTGCAGGCTTGCTTTCGAGACCTGCCTAAGCAGAAGGACCAAATCCTTCATTTCAAAATACCCATGCCTCTGCAGAAAGAAGTTTCCCAGCAATTTCCGTGCTACTGAAGAAGGAAAAGAACCAAAGCTAAACACATGCTCTCAACCAGTCTGCTAGAAACTACGAGCCCGCAAAACTCATCTACACAAGCCCGGCCCGTGCCTTGCCCGCAGCCACGGTCACCGTGTGGATCACCCCCGTGGTGCGACCCCACAGCCCACACCCACAAAGCAGCGGAGCAGCTTCACCTCGCAGAAGGTGCCCACAGCACAGGGGTCCACGTGAATGAGCACAAGTCTCTCACACGGCCTTGGCGAGCATCAGCAATTAAAAACCTTTTCCCTGGGAATATGTTTCTGTGCGAAGGGGCATTTGCCTGTTTGGTAGAAGAAAAGGTGGCAATGTCAGCAGGGGGACAAGCACGACGGCACCTCTGGGGGAAAGCACATGCCCTGCGAAAGGCACTCTGCTCCCTCTAAGTCCTCATCTTACTGTGTGTGTGTATGCATGGCACACGTGTATGTACGTGTTTCATATGCGTATGAGGTTCTCTGACTGTCTCCAGGTCAGAGTTTTCCTCCTCAGTGTTTCCCACACACCACGGGAGATGCAGGACTGAGCGGTGGATAGGGGTGACTCGGGCAATTCAGTGTCACAATAATGTTTTCTCAGTGCCCAGGGCCAACGCTGCCAGCCCCGTCTCATGCTCTGAACGTCTTTATTCCAAGGGAGGCACGGGCTTCTCCCCTCCAAAGAGCATCGCTTGGGAGACATCATTTTTACAAAGCATGTTTGCCTTTTCCAAAGAGCATTGCTACGGAGACGCAGCCCTTCCAGAGGAGTATGTCGAGCAGTATTGTCTGGAGAACAAGAGTCTCTCCCATCTGTGGGGTGGGCAAGGGGCAGGTGGGACGTTTCCCAAGCCCTCTTCCAAACTACAGTTCCCTCTCTGCAGCTTACGTACACGTACGCACGTATCCTGAACAGGCAGCTGAAAAAACACCAGCCAGGACAGCACTTCCAAGGCTTCCAAATTTCTGCTCAATTTACCACGGCAGTAGGAACAAGACACACAGCCACAACCTGACGTTCATCCCTCACCCGTATGGCCTGGAGCCTTCAGTGGTGGGGCCATTTTCCTTAACACGATGAGGCCTTCCTAAAGAACAGCTTTGGTTTCCTTTTCTCCCTTTCAATCAGCCCATTCTTCTGCAGGTCTGCCACACGGGCAATTATTTCTCCCCTCAAAGAAGAGAGAATTCAGCCTGAGCTCCGAGAGCAGAGTCCCCTTATGTCGGCAAAAAGCCAGACAGAGACTAGAAGATGCTTCAAATATTAACGGCAAGAAAACAAATGGAGATTCATTAAACAATGTCACTATTACAGTGAAGCCTTGGCTACACAGCTCTGCAATAATTAGCTGTCAGGAGACAGAAATACAGTTGACACCAAGTTAGGAGGGTGTGTTGATCCGCTCGAGGGTAGGAAGGCTCTACAGAGGGATCTGCACAGGCTGGATCGACGGCTGAGGCCAACTGCACGAGGTTCAGCGAGGCTCAGAGCCGGGTCCTGCACCTGGGTCACAACAACCCCATGCAACGCTACAGGCGTGGGGAAGAGCGGCTGGAAAGCTGCCCAGCGGAAAAGGACCTGGGCTGTTGGTCGACAGCTGGCTGCATGTGAACTGGCAGCGTGCTCAGGTGGCCAAAGCGGCCATCCTGGCTTGTAGCAGAAATGGTGTGGCCAGCAGGATCAGGGGAGTGACTGTCCCTTTGTACTTGAGGCTGCATCTCAAATACTGTGTTCAGTTTGGGGCTTCTCACTACAGGGAAGACGCTGAGGTGCTGGAGTGTGTCCAGAGAAGGGCAATAAAGCCCCTGAAGGGTTCAGAGCAGAAGTCTTGTGAGGAGCAGCAGAGGGAACTGGGGGTGTTTAGCCTGGAGCAAAGGCTGAGGGGAGACCTCATGGCCCTCTTCAACTACCTGAAAGGAGGCTGTGGCACGGTGGGGCTTGGGCCCTTCTCCCATGTAACAAGTGATAGGATGAGAGGGCATGGCCTCAAATTGTGACGGGGGGGGGTTAGATTGGGTATTAGGAAAAATTTCTTCACCAAAAGGGTTGTCAAGCACTGGACCAGGTTGCCTAGGGAAGTGGCGGAGTCACCACCCCCGAAGGTATTTAAAAGACGTGTAGACATAGGGACATGGTTTGGTGGTGGACTTGGCAGCATTAGATTAAAGTTGGACTTGATGATCTTAAGGGCCTTTTCCAACCAAAACGATTCTATGATTCGGCTTCATCCTAAACACTTACAGACCACTTCTGTTCCAGAGGCCCCTCCGCCTTGGCCTCTCCTGCCTGCAGCTCAAGCACTGGCCATCCCCCTGCTACTACCACAACCTCCTCCTACTTTCTTGGTTGCATTTTAGAAGTTGCTAAAGGCAATACAGGAGGTTTGCGCAGATCTTCCAGGGGCAGCCGTGTTCACCCCTGCAAAGGCTCTAAGTCGCTCTTGTGTTCTGTAAAGTTACGACTTTGTTTTACCTACAAGAGGCTTTTATTACCTGCAACCCTAAGGAGTAAATAACCCAGAGGAGTTTGCTCCTACCCTGCCTGGAATAGAAGAAGATGCTTTACTGGCTTGGCATGTTGTTGCATCTTTCCTTTTGGGAAAATGGAAGTCTTTCCCAAGCTGCTCACAAAAGCCAAAAGGCAGTGGGAAGGAGCCTGTTTCCCTTGAGGGAGTCTGGCAGCTTAATCCTCACTGAGAAGGAACTCATTAAATGGTCAATAAGAATTCACAGGAGTACCACCAAAGCCCATGCCTGCACAATGTCATTTTAAGTGATTTTGCTATTTAGGAACAGGGTTTTTTGACATTTCAGTGGACAACAAAGTGATTTTTCACAACTGACAATGGAAAAAGTGCAGTGAAAGATCAAACTGCAGAGGCTCAGTTTTAGTTGTTTGAAACCTACTCCTTTGCCTGGGTGAGAAAGGAAAAATTTTTGGTCCCAGATTTCAGTGGGAATATTTTAATCACAAAACAGCTGCACAGAAAATTCTGCTTTCTCTTGAAAGGTCTTCACTAGTAGAGAAAAAATGAACTTCACTATGATGAAAGACGAGCCTGGGCATGTATAAGGGAGTCACAGACTGTGAGCTTTACAGCATGAGGCTGGTGAGGGATCTCAGGATCTCCTGCCCTTCGTTACACTGCTATTTGGATTGAAATGTCTCTTCCAGATGAGCCTAGACTTTAGTCTTGCATCAAGCAGTAGAACTGGGAGGTTGTGGATGCTGTAGCCGTTTCAGATCACTTTCTAGATAGTTGGTGTGAAGAAAGCATTGCAGTTCAGGGTTACCTTTCCTTCTGCTGGAGCAAATTTTGGAGCTGAAAAAAAAACCTGCTTCAAAATATCCTTCCTGGGAGTCACTAACCCAGCTGCTGTGCTTGTGGGGAGCATCTTACATGTGCTGGCATGTTAACCCTTCTCCAATGCTCACACGTGCAAAGAGAAGGACTTGTTACATGGCTACACCAATTCTTTTTCCTTCCTTCCTTCATATTTGCTGCCTTCTGCCCAAGATCATTTGAAAGTATGTGTTGTTTCAGGATCGAGCTGCACATCACACACACGTGTCCCCTGAATGTCCCGTATCAGTTGGCCGTTTTCTACTTCACTCTTCTGGAGCAAAAATGGCCCAGACTCCTATGTCCACTGTGCAAAAAATCCTTCCACGTGTGCGATATAAGTTGAGGTGGAACATCCATACCAGTGCTGGAGGAATGCATGTCCGTCCATTCTCCTGTGCCTCAGTTTCCCAACTCAGGAAACTTCCAGACTCCGGTCTGCGAGTGAGCCCACGGTGTGTAAACATTAAGTGACTGGGAACTTTGGGTTTGAACACGACCTCGAGCATTACGCAGGGTAAAACAGCGACCCCAGGAGACGAGCTTTCCTTCATAAAACCTGTGTCACTCCTGTGGCCAATGGACACAAGTTTCAGCAGTCTCAGTGAAACGAATACAAATACACGATGAAAATACAGGCCACTATTTCCAAAACCAATCCAGGATTTCTGGTTTTTAAATAAGCACAAAAGATTCACAGTTTCAGTTGTTTGCTACAGAACAGCGGAGAAAGATCTTTGCCCAGATATACTCTATTTGCTGCTGTGCTCCGCTATTTTGATAGAGACTCTAATTCATTCATTTGCCTGGAGAGAAATTCAATAGAGAAGAGACTTGTGATCAATACCTGAGCGGGTGTTGGACCAGCACGCTGCAGACAGCCTGTGCTCAAAAAGAATGCGGCCCAAAGCAGTGGGATTCTGAGCTTCCAGAGAGTTAGGAAAAACAGTTTGTAGCTTGTAGTTGTAGTTATTATAGTTACTAGTTAGTTATATGATCAAAGCCCGAGTCTACGACCCAATTGTGCCAGGTGTGGTACAAAACACAGAAGAAGGATGAAAAGATGGAAAGGCTTTGCACCAAGGCCAACAGCTGGCTACGGCGAGGGGAGAATAGCGAGGGAGCAATGCGGCAGAGCCGTTCAGCACGGCAGTGATTGCTCTCTGCTGATTAGTAACTGCTGTCAAGTTATTTCACAGATGCCAGGAAAAGGATTTCAGGAAAGGATGGTTTGGGGAAGGCTCTAAAGGCTCAGAGTTTGTCTTCACAGCGTTCCTATCAGGGGTAAGGAGCAGCATGGGAGGCAGCGCAAACACCCTTGGCTGAAAACCTAACGGATGGGTCATGGGGCATTGCGGACAGGTCTCCAGAGGGCACCGAATTTGTCTAAAGGGAGTAAGAGATGATGGTAAAGATCCCGAGGTAGGTCGCGCAGGCCTATAAAGCCAAGACAAACAGCTTACGCTTGACGCAAGAGAGGAGGAGCCAACACATACATGCTCAGAGACTGCGGAGAAAAGCATCCAGGACAGCACAACCCTGGCAAGCGAAGGCAAAACACGCATTTACCTCACTGCAGGCCCTCATTACCCATGACATGCATTGCCTCCCTGATTACGTGAGACACCACTCTCAGTAACAAGTGAGTCAATTGTTTCTTCCTTAGCCTAGCACAGATTAGATTGGGCTTTGCATTTATGTACTCGGCTCTCAAATGTGTTTGCAATGACAAAGCAAGCACAGATGCAAGCCGCTGGTTTAAAACCAGCTGCCTCTGCTCTGAGCCTCGGACAAACAAACAGACATCTCTGCCTGAAATTACACCTCTGTGGAATACAGCTCTAGCACCAAAAGAAGTTTGCAGGAAAGCCTGCTTGAAGAAAGGAGTTAAAACACGATAATCTCGTTAAGAAGGCAATGGTTGAATGAACCTGGAGACCAGCTTTGCTGAAAGTCTGCAGCTAAAAAAAAAAAGGGCTAGAACAGAACAGGACATTCCATCTTCTTTGTATACCCACTCTGCCACTTGCCTGTCTTATGCTGCCTTTGTTTGTAGATTATTTTATTCAACTTGAGCTGAAAACCTATGGGGATATCTCTTTCAGTACAAATTTATTAATACGTAAATATCCCCAGCAATTTCTTTTTAAAAATCTAAGAAAACACTCGCTCTCGCCCTCTTTCTCAAAGCCTTCAAGTTCAGTACAGACAAAAAACAGAGCACAAGAGAGCATCTATACAGCCTTCAAAGAAACCACTTTGCTGATACACAGAGCAGAAGGCAATAAATAAATAAATTCTAGGCATATATAAGCAGATACTGTAGAAATACGGGGAGCACAATCTCAAGACTAACAACCAGCCTGGCAATACGTGTGAATGCATGGCGGTGTGGTTGTGAGGACGTGTCAGAAACTACCTTGGGACCGAGTTTGTGGGGCACGTGAATGCATGGAAATACGTATTTCTGTGAGAAAATTAAGTTGCATTTATCATTAAATTCTTCCTGTACTAAGGTCAGTACTTACACTGTACTGGAATGCAGATACCTGGTTTGTAGATACATGAGGTGAGAAGGCATGAATTCCACCCTGGCCATCTGTGGTCTTGCCTGAAGGCCTCCTCCCTCCTGCCTTGCTGGCGTCTTCATCAGAAGACTTGACACTCGGGTGGTTGCCTACGTATCCCTACTTCTAGCAAGCCCTGGTGAGCCAGGCCATGAGAAGGCAGCACTGCCTGAGGCTTAGCCAAGAGCAGCCCAGTTAGTGCTGCCCAGGATGGAAGTGCACTGGCGTGTGCAAAATCACAAATGAGAACAGCACACACACATCTCGCGCGCCTTAGGGCGGTAGCTGGAGCAGCGACTGGAGGAAGCTGCGTGCTTTCTCTAAGGCTCTTGATTTGTTAGCGTTCCTTTGCTTTCTCTTGCTTCCAGGAGAATTCACTCACACTCTTCAGAAAGGGAAGGAGGGAGACGACTTGCACTAAGCCGCATGCAAGTTCTGTCTGCACTGCCTTTAATATTTACCTGCAACATCAGAATAGCTGACTCTACAAATTGCTTTCTGCAGCAATGTGCAAGGCACTGAAAAGACTTCACAGGCGACAGGAACCTCTCCTGAGATGAGGAGACGAGGAGAGTAGGTAGAGTTTGTAGGCAAGGAGAGGCGTCTCTGGCCCTGCTAGTATCCGTATGTGCCCACCGTACCTGGACTGCGTTCAGTGCTACTGCTCCGTGAAAGGAGGAGACACCCAACTGTATTGGCATCTCAACTGCTTCTGTCTCCATTGAACTTCCCTCTGTTAAGTGCAATGACAATTTCATTTATACTACTTCCAAAGCAAAATCCTGGGGATTTTAAAGCACAATGAAAATTGATCTCAAGGCATGCTTCCTCAAGGAGTCTTTACAAAACCCAATAAGCACACTCAAAACCAGTCTTCAGAAAATGCCCTTACTCCCACTCCATACGCACCTTCTCTACCGCTATTTTGCCGCATTATTAGCAGACCTGATCTGAAACAATAAACAAGCTTCTCCGGACACAGCCTTTTACAGCTCTCTGCTTCCGCTCCTGCGTTTGTGTAACTGGGTATAAAACTACAGACACATCCGCTTTCTATCTTTCATTTCGCACTTTCCCTAACACTGAGTACCAATCAAGATCCTGCAGAGAGCTTTGGGCAATATTGCACTGATAAATATTCACCTATTCCTTCTATTTTTCTTCCTCCTGATTGCTGTTCTTCCTGCTAGCCATATTTGCATGAAAATAAGGTCTTTATTGCTTATGTCCCTGGTGTGCTATTGCATTTAGAAGCTACAAAGATTATAAAAACTGCAGGTGATGAATAAGCCACTGGACCAGATGTCCTTTGTAATTAAAAATGTGGGAATATTTTAATCCGTTAAATATAGTGCAACGGACAGTATTGTTCCTAAGCAGGACCTTTCCTGCGAGCTGCTCGCAGACACCACACACCTCATAAGGCTGTAGTTTCTCATGGAAGTCACACCCGGCTGGCTTTAAGCTGGTAGAGGTGGATCCTCTAATTTCAGATCTCTCTGCCCCACCTCAGCTTCTGAGGAGCTCGGTAGCCATTTCTGAGCAGGCAGCTTGAGCACGGTGCGTGCTGTATGTGAGACTCTGTTTTTTAAGCACCATGAACTTGGTCCAGCTCCAGCTCCCACATTTCGCCTCCCTCGCTCTGCCCACCACTGGCCTCCTACTTCATCCCTCTGTTCTCATGGCCAGACGCTCCGTCGCAGCGTCCTGTGCATGCTCTTTTCATGTTGGCTTATTGCAGCTTTTTGCCAAGCTTCTAGGCTTGGGAGGCCTCAGCTGTTAAATCCTAACGCCTAAAATCAAACAGCTTGTGACCCTGCCTGTAAAACACGTATTGGTCTGTAGGTTGTTTAGCAAGCAATGTGTCTTTGTGCTTGCGGATACCGTGCCTAGGTAGTACGAGAATGTGACTGACTGAGCCCTTAGGCAGAGCCTAATGTGATTAATACTCTCCTCGTTTCCTTTCTCTGCTAGTGATGAGCATATTGGAAATGCTTTGATCAGTATAGATTACGGGTATCAAGTCTTCATCTCCTTTCAGACCTGGTCTATAATATGTTTGCTCTACTTTTGTTGAGCCTTTAAATGCCTCCCTTTTTTCCTTCTGCTTTAATCGTTTATCTCACTAACATCATTAGCTCCCAAGTATGTTTTGGATGGCATTTGTTTGTGTTGTAAGACACAGACTAAACTAGCATTGATTTTGAATGCTACTTCTTCACTTGGAAGTAACTGCCGACAAGTTACACAGTCTAAAGGTACAGAATTGGACTCTGATCTTCTCTACATAGACACGGCTCTTCTGTTCTTCATTATTGGTGGTTTTGGCGGAAAGGGAATTGGCCCCTGAAAGTTTTGTCCCACTTCTTCGCTTGAGGCCTTTTCAATGCTCTACTTTTGAAGACAAATCAGAGGCAGGCATTGGGTACAGGACTTATTAGCACTAATTGCCTCCCAGGGTAAAATCAAACATCCAGATCACTAAAATGTCCTGCTCTGTTTTCATAATAGCCATTTAATTCAATGGGCAGAAGTGCAGGGAACTTTCCGAGTGAAAAGTAATACATGTAAATTGAAATGTAATGGGATATTGGGACACATTATACCCAACAGGTCTGCCAGATGTGATTAAACTCAGTTCTTTTACAAAAGGATAACAGCGCTCGTTGTAGATCAGCAAAATAAAATCCTCGGTTGCTCTTATGTTAACACTAAACCAACCCTATATGACCGTACAGTCCAAGTCAAAATTAACTTTGTCTGTCTCTTGTTTCTAGTTCAGGAAGATCCAAGGCTTACTGTTTCAGACATCACGATACAATGTGATTGCTCATGGCTTCCAATGATCCATCCCGATGACTGAACATCTTGGTTTTGTTTGCTTTTGTTTCATTCCCGATACGCAATAACCATCAACTGAAATGAGTTACACTGGCTCTCCCCACTCAGAAAACAGCTGGGCAAGTGCTGGATTGGAGTTATGCTGGTTCTGGACTATCATATAGATAGAACACGCTAATAAACTCTATGAAGGGAGAGGGTCATTTGTTTTATGCTTCTCCTCTGTGTCAGCTTCTTCCGAAAGCCAGAGCAAAGTCCAATATATCACAGCTTGATACCCTGCCCCAGTGAACAATTTAGTGGCAATGCCAACTTTGGCACACTTAAACATATCCACTGCTTAAAATGCAGCATGGTAACCTGAAAGGTTCTTTCTCCTCAAGGATGTCAGTCTGGATCTTACCTTAGAGGTCCCTGCAAGAAGCTGCCTTGGGAAACAAATCACCAAGCCAGAAGACAGAGGAGGGCTGGAGCCCAGAATACAGCAAACTCGTGTTGCGGAGGAATCGCCTTCAGAGGATGAGCAAGGCTGGCCTGGCACAGCAGAAAGCTGCAGCCTGGGGTAGGAAATGCCAACCAGCATTGCAGCTGGGGAGCCAGATGAGGAAGTGAGCAGTGGGGTGGGCAGAGAGGTGGAAGGAACAGCCAGGAACCCAGGCTGAGCAGAGGCAAAATGCACACCAGGAGGCCGCTGCGGGGAGAGCGGGGGGGAGAAGCTTGCCAAAGGAGTGTTCAAATACCAGCAGAAGCACAGTATTCACATCACCGCAGAGCTGTCACAGTGTGTAGTGCCTCCTTGGAAGAGACATTCTTAGCCCCCCGAGGGAGCGGGGAAGGAACTGATTAGCTTTTCCTTCCATCTCCCCCTCTTCCCCATTAGCTCTAGTTCAGAATTATCAAATGTTATACCATGGACACACGCATTCCATGCTGCTGGATCCAGTCATGATGCTGAAACCAATGTTTCCCACTTGGCTGCTTTTAAACCTTCCATTAAGCACAACACACAAATAATAAAACCAGGAACATCACTAGAAGAATCTCAGCGCCCCTGTGGGCCAATTTCCTCCTGGCTTGTTTCCATTACACAGTCTGGTTAGGGTAATCAAACAATCCGGGGCTTGCTGACGACCTAGCCTAATCTCCCTACCAACGCTGCGGGCATCAAATACCACGCTCTCCTGAATTCGGCTAAATCTCCTTTGTTTCTTGGCTTTAACCTCCACCTTCCAGGTTGGATGCAAAGCCAGAGGCAGGGGCAGCAGAACGTACTTTTGAGATTCCAAACACTTTATTCCTCTATCTCCTATATTCCTATCTCTGCGTACCCACCCTGGACAAAAAGCACCGAGATACAGAGGCCTTAGGAAAGGTATTGCACTGCTTGTCCCATTGGCATGTTAAGGGAACCTGAAGAGGAAAGGACTACTTCGGTAAGAAGACAAGAAATATTGGCATGTATTTACAGGAGAAAACTCAGCAGAGGCATCCAGCTTTGCAGGTTCTCACTATTTTATAAGGAATACAGTAATATTAAAGCCTCAGTTCTTCAGCCCTGCGAAATACTCAGGTAGCATTAAACAAACAGGAAGCCTAAGTCCTGCAGCTTCCGAGAAACGCCCTTAAATATAGCTTAAATGACCCATGGAGGCCCATAAAGCTGGAAGCAAAAGACAAAAGAAACTCTAAAATATCATTAAAACCAAAACTCTCATGACTCTTTCAAGGCTTGATTCATATTTTCAAGTTTGTGCCAGGCCAGGAGTAATTCTCTCCCTTTGGTGCTCTGCAGCAGGTTTGCAATTGTTCTGAAAACTGTAGCTCCAAAGCATGTCTCATGCCTCGTAACACCTTGATGTTATGTCTGGGAAAACATCACTGAAAGCAACCTCTCAAGCCTGAGGTCTCTGATTCCCTGCGCGAGCCTTCCTCCCTAGCAGCAGCATCTCCTCCGAGCACACAGCACTTGGTGTCGTTTCGGGCACTGCTGTTTTGAGGGTGTCACTCTTCAGGCCTTAATGTAAAAGAGGTGCCATCTCTGTGGTTTTCCAAGCTGTATTTCTCCCTGTCCAAGGCTGCTATATGTTTCAGCACCCAGGAAAACCAAAGCTCTCATCCAGACAATTACCTTCCCCGCATGGCAGCAAACATCACTGATTCACAGCCATCATTCAAGAGAGTGCTGACCTGGGCATGTATCACTCCTGTGGATATTCATGGGATGGTATCTTCAGTTGCGGACACCTTGGGAGGGACCAGGAGAGGTGTTTTGCCCCCCTGTATGGGACAATTTAATAAAGGTAAGATTATTGCCTCCTATTTTACACTAAGAGACCTTTTATGTTCACAGAATGGGCGAATTCTTCTATTGACAGGTCCTGAGAAAGTCAGTATCTCCAAAGACTTCCCATGCGGATACCAAGCAGTGTTAAGCCGCATTTTGTATTCAGTCCAGGGGAAGAGGCTGCTGAAGGGAACTTTCTGATCGAAGCAGCAATGCTGGCTCTGAAGGTGACAGTCACACATGGAACTCGGAGCCCTGCAAGGTGCCAGCCCATCAGGAAACACATTCGAGGCTGGAGAAGAGCGAGAGACAGAAACTAAGTGCAGGGATCAAGTATTTCCAGGAATATCTGAACAGCAGCAAGTTTAATTCCTGTCTCCCCTACCCTTCCAGGGGATCTGTTATTTGGGGAGAATTTTTGTGTTGCTCTCGTTGTGTGTGAACCGCAGCAATGAGGCCGGTGGCTCGCATGTCCCTGGCTGCAGCAGTAACGTGCCCGTTTAGCTCCACCACCCAGCTTGTTACTCATGTACTGAATCCGGCCTTCATACACGGAAATTATTTCAGTTACAAATGGGGTAATTTGGAGTTTTGCAAAAACGCCCTTGCCCTCAGGGTGGGCTGGTGCTGGTACGTGTGGCAGGTGCAGCCTTGAATTCCCAGTGCAGAAATAGGTAACATACCCATTTCCAGGTAAAACCAGACGAGGTAACAAGGCTTTTCCCAGTCGGAACAGGACAGACACTGAAACAAATTCCCTGGAAACAAATTCCCTGAAAAGTGGCCAGTCTGTTTGACTTGGTCGAAACCTATCACCTGCGAAGCCCATCTGAGGGTGGATGAAGCTCCAAAGGCATGAGCTCCAAGGATGAAGCTTCAGAGGCAAGGGATGCATTAGGCTTGTGTTGGTCCACAGTGAGTTTGACAGTACCTGTGGATGGGGTCAGAGGTGCCTTTTTATAAAGCATACAGCTCAAGTAACTCCTAGTCTGTAAAGAACGCGCATGATGAGAAAATCTTTTGTAATTGTCTCTCTTTATGGGAGATGGGGGACTAGTCAATGCAGTCCACTGAAGGCCAAGATGCTATTTAGCTCATCCTAAACTGTGTGATCTGAAATGCCCACGAATACAAGAAACTGAGAAAACATGCCAAGGGAAGGCAACCGATCTGACTGTTTTTTAATGCCACTTTCCACCTCGAGCCCAGCGTTCCCAAACAGATTCCCCAAACACTGTCATCTGAGGCGAGGCCAGGAAACAAATGAAGAATCACCACGACCAAGAGGTCAGCTCACTCCTCACAGTTCGTGCAAGATGCAGCTGGTGGACGCAACGACTGGGGGAATTGCAGTGGCATACGGTATGGCATACGGTAACACGGGTACGGGTTTGAGAACTCTCAAATATCAGACTAATGAAACTGAGAAGCTGTTGCAAGAAAAAGCCATAAGTGTATTTAAAGATGCAGTGAAAACCCATGGCAGAGCAGGATGTTAGATCCAGACCTCCTGATTCTGAGCAGCTTTCAACTGGAAGCTCCAGCTGGACAACGCTGAAAGAGATTAATCCTGGAAGACAGTCTAAAACCCACTTTCAGCACGTGCCTAAAAGAAGCACAAGCTGCTCTACAAAGGCTCTATCCTTTCCTCATCACTGCAGGATCCCAGCATCTCTCGGTAGTGTATTAAACAGTGTGATTACTATTTCTTATGCGACATTTTTCCTGTAGCTGGAGGGGAAAGTAGTATCTGGTAAAAAATGCCCGTTTGTTAAGTGGTATTATTCTTCTCAATATATAGCAGCATCGCTTGCACTTTGAACAGCAGACGGCAGAGCTTACGATGGTCCTTAGGTGCTTGAGGCCAAGGGTATATTGATACTGGTTATAAGGAGGGATCTTGGGAGCAGCTGTGAGCACAGCACGTTCGCTGATGCGTCCATCTCCTGTTCACACAAGGGCCTGGCAGACACCCCGCAGAGCGCTGGCACGACCTCTGCGGACAGCCTGGCCGGCAGCGTCTGGCAGCCGAACTTCACTGCAGAACAGCAGAGTTTGCCGCTGGGGAGCGGGTGGACACCCTGAGCGCCACATGCTCCCCATGGTGTCCCCAGCTGTGTCTCTGCCCATGCTTGCAGCTGTCACCTGGGCAGCCAGACAATCTCTGCTTGTTCCATGGGAAGTTCAGGAAAAAAACACCTAAAATATATTGACTGACCTAATGCCCAGCCCGTGTTTCTTAACGCCATGACTGGGGCTTCACAGGCCAAGCTTCCCAGTGCAGCAGAAGCAGAGGGATTTTATGGGGAGCCTTTTATTTGTTGCTCACTCAAGGATGCCAGCAGGCAACCAGGGAGAAGTGTACCTGTGTTGAGCGCGCTGAAGCTATCGCTTTGTTACTCCAGGCAGAGAAGTTCTCAGGAGAAGGGAACAGCGACTAGAGGCTGAAGTTCACCTTCAGGCTATGTTGGTTTGTCGTTCTCTTTTCAAAGGGAGGCTCCTGGGGAGAGCTAAGATCCTTTACTAGACCAACAGCCCTCTGCTCAACCCTGCCTTGAGAAATGGGACTGATGCTGTGCTACCGTAAAGCAGCCTCATGCAAACCAGGCTCCAACACCAGCAAAACAGCTTCCCCCCTCTGCCTCCGACTTCTTTCTAGCGTGGCTTCAACAGCAAAAATGCCTGAACACAGAAGAAAAGAGGAAACAAGATAAACGGTATAATCCCACTTCAAAGACTCTTTTAGCTGAGTTGCACTGAATGGGAACCACAGCCTGAATAGACGCATTTTAACTGTTTGCCGGGTGTGTTGCACGCTGTCTGTGCGCCGTGGGCCAGGCAGCCAGCGCGCAGGGAGCCGGGCTGCAGTGTGTCCTTACTTCCAAAGCCTTTCTGCGAAGCGGCCATGCTCATTGAATTCTTTCTTCTTTTTTTTGACTGCACGCTAATGATACGATCTTCAGTCCCCTGCTGAAAGCAGCATCCTGTCTCTGGCCTATAACCTGTGAGTTAATGTGAGTCTAACCAAACAATCGTGTGCAACACCATAGCTGGCAGCTTCCTAGAGGATGAATGTCACACTCCCAGGGAAGGCGTGAGACAGGGTAAGTCGGGGACCTAAGCCTGGAGATGACTCATGCTTACCATTGGTTTTAGTTCAATTTTCCCAGTTCTCAGTTTCTTTATCTATAAAACAGGAAGAGTGTTACATTTCACTCCAGGAGATACAAGAGCAGGAAGCTATGTAGGAATGAAGAGCTTTTCCAAATATGATGTCGCTAAAAGCTTTTGAAGAGACACAGAAAAAGATTTATATTTCAGTGTCTGACAAACATAAGAACGAATGTGTCTGGCAGAACTGTGCTTCTACCATGCTTTCATTTAAGCTGTAAGAAAAATAAATAGTGCTTTCCAAAGGTCCCAAAGGAAAAAAGTAGCCAAAGGAGGAGGTTACACACTACAGGCTTGACGTTCCCAATGAGACTGATCAAAGGTTATCCATCAAAATGACTTTTTAGCGCACAAGTGGGGCTTTTTATGCTAAAAAAAAGTTCACAACATGTGAGTTGTACTCAAGCAAAGGTTTTTTCTGAACATGAAAAGCCATTTCATGGCTGAAAAGCGGTGTTTCTGCATCAAAAAGCTGTTGAGTTTTTGACAAGGAATCAGTATTTCCAGGGAACAAATCATAACACACGCAGACACAAAAGCAAACAACAAAAAACCTCCAAATCCCCGTCAGAGCAAAGGTGTGACGTAGAAAGAACAGGCAGGGGGAAAACCCAAAAACCACACAAATATCCTCAAATTCTAGGTAATTTCTTTCCACAAGGAACTAATTTACCAGAAAGCAGCAGCGCAGACCAGCGTGGAAAAAAGGCAGGGATCCAGCCTTCACCCCCCGCGCTAACTAAATCACCTCTGCACTCCCCCCTTCTCTTGGTGACTATTGCGATCTCTGCTTCTTTTGCAAAACTCACACACCGTCTGCATCAGGAGGATATCCCCTCTTTTCTGATGCCAAGACAAATGGCACTCACCTCGTCTTGGCTGGGCCAGAAGCCAGATCCTCACCTCCGCAGCTTAGCAAAGATGAGCTCTGCAGTGGCAGCAGCGGCCTGGCATTGAGCATCACGTCATGGCGAGAGGGACAGTCCCCAGGGGCTATTTTGCATCCTCTTTCATTACTATCTCAAGCAAAGCCGTGGTAAGATATGTCTGATGTGTCACAGGTTTGCCTCTGTGATGCAAAGCCAAAATAGCCTAAAGTAAACTTTGCTGAGTGTGATGGAAAGTAATTCTCCAGCCTAGCTCACCAGGACTGCACGGACAACAACCAGGAACCATGATACAGAAGGTAAATTACTAACTAATAAACGTCAGCTAAATGGGTATGAGGAAGGCAGTCAAGGCTGCTTGCTATTATTTATCACTTGTATTGCAGCACCACCTACATGTCCCTGACACAGAGCACAACTCAGGCCCTGAAGAACCACAAAGCACAAAGAGCGTTTGGGGTGTGTTGCAGTTCAAGATGAAAACACTTAAATGCAAACATATACACGTGAGCTAGGGGCTTGGCTGAATTGCAGAACTTTAGCGTCATGCCACTGGAAATGGCCTGTATCACTCTTGACTTCTAACATCCATGCAGGTCTCCCCTACGTCTTAGGTCACTGCTGACAGCCTCGTGCAGATATCTCAATCTCAAACGGCACTGTTTGGGCGACTCAGTCAAGCCCCAGGTTTTCTTTGGCTGCGGTGTTAGCTTAGGCGCCAGATAGGCCTCTTGACTCTTACACGTGGTTCACATACGTCTGAGTGTCCTTTTGGGGGGCTGAACCCATCTGTTCTGCCCCAACGAGTTTCCAAAAGGAAATACAAAAGCAGACACACAAAGGTTCAATTCTTCTCATCCAGGTTTGGGGATGGGGGTCATCTGAATAAATGTCAGCCAGCCACACACAGCCGAGTGCGTTTCATCTCTTCCTAAAAACAGCACCTACATTTAGACAGATGGATCTGTCATCCATTGCCTGAATTCAGTGACCACCAGGGAACTCAGGACAACCCGCGCATTTGGAGACGTGCTATAACACACTCAGTCCCTGAGATGAATCCCATCTCTTGCGAATTCAGAGGGATGGAAAGGATCAAAGCCACGATGCAATCATACACGTCAGCTCAGTACAAGCAGTCTTTGCCTTCCGCGTTTCTTTTCATTCAGATTTTCTAACTGCCCTGCTGAAGACAAGGTTTTTTTAGAAAAGAACTGCACAAATATATCAGCCCAAAAGATCTGGATCGATCTGTTGAAAAGAAAATAAAAAGAATCAGTTCAGTCAATTCTCCATAAAGAAGAGGAAACTTCAAAAGTTAAGTATTAAGCCCAGTCATGACGTTCTAATCCTTATGCTGGAGATGCTATTAATTGTAATTCAATTGCTCTGGCGCTGGGTAGCAGCCAATCCTGTAATGGTTTTTAAAGACAAAGTAGCTGCTATTTTGTGTAAGCGATGCTGGCGATGCAAATTGTCCTAATGGCATAGTGGTTAACCAAGATGCCGGAAACCTCAAAGCATGATTTCACCCTTGCAGGGAATTTTAACATTAAAGAAGATGTTTAGAAAGTAGCAGCACTGAAAAGAAGGTGCCTCAACTGAGGCAGCTCTGGAAGGCCAGCAACAAAGACAGGCACTCACGAGAGAAGAAGGGAGAAGGACAGAGGAGGATTGTTTAACAGTATGAATACTGAGGCAGAGAAGCAAAGAAGCCTCTAAGTACACAGAGAACTGTTTGGATAGCGGTCTTCCAGCTCACCAGTTCTCCCATTCAGGAAAAGAAGCAGCAGAACCATCTTCCATGGTCAACCTGCTTCTGGTGTGTCACAGAGGGCAGGGGAGCACTGCAAGCACTGCCTCCTCTGCACAGCCCTTAGAACTCAGCTGGGGAACGGCTCGGAGGCATTGCACAGAGGGATGCATCTTCCACCTCGCCTCCAGGTGTCCAAGCCTAGGAGAGGTCAAAGAACACCCTGAAAGCTGAGCACAGTGAGATGGGCCAGCACTAGGGAGGAGAAACCTGCAGCCAAGAGTACGGAGAAAGCATTGATCCCGTTCCACTCAAATAAAAAACATATTTGGATGTGGATAAGGCATCCAGCTTTGCTTCATAGCAACCATTCTTCAATGCTTTGAAAACAAAGCCCTTAAAGGGCAACGATGGAACAAACTGTGCTCCAAGGGCAAGCAACACTAAATGTGAGCCAGATCGTGGCTCAAACCCGAAGTCTCTACCCGTGCCTGGGAAACATTCAGCTTTAGCTAATGAGCTGTTCGCAGGAGACCAGGAACAAAGGCCAATAAATGTAAGCAATGGCTTCAAGCTACAGCTTGTAGTGAGGCATTCTGTATCTGCGCTCGCAGGCTATGAAAGATAGATCTACGGTTATAAGCAGATCACTATAAACTTAAAGCATTGGTCCCACAGTTAAGTTTTCTCTTCTCCTCACACAGCCTGCCAGTTCAAAGCTTTTTCACAGCTTCTGCTTGATCTGTGCTTCAGTTGTGCTCTCTGAGTTTTTCCATTACTTGGGATTACTTATTAAATTATTTCTGTAAGCAAAATTCCAACTGGAACTGAACTGCGATCCTCTGACTGCAGGGTTATTGTGCTTGGTTATAAACTGTAAAAGAAGGCATATTAAATAAATGGCTGCGATCCTGAAATTCTAACAACGGGAAGGAGGAACTCTGGGCAGAGCAGGCCTGTGAGATGCAATGACTCTTTCCTCAAGGTTTTTCCAATAGCGCCATGAATAGAGCACAGGATTAGGACATGAAAGGCCTAAAGCAAATTGCTGCTCTGTCCTGGGAAGAATAAAGACTTGAGCTAAAATTTGTCATTGCAGGTGAAAGATAAACCGCTGAAAAGTTATCTCATTGCTCTAAATCACTAGGCAGGGGCTTCTCTAAGCAAAAATCCATCTGGCCTCGTTAAATACGACTCCACTGATCTCAAACCTGGGATCATATGCTCCCATACAACCATTATGACTCTGATTCAAAACCTCCTCCCAGATTTCCTACAACTGATTTTATTGCCAATTTGACCATGATCAAAGAACATATTTTTTTACTGAGTGTATACTAGCCTACAGCGCTATTCCCTCCGTATAGTCCCAGAGCTGATTTCTCCCTGTTCTCTCTGGCACAAGGTAGGTCAGATCTGATCTGACCTGGCGACGTCCCCTACAGCTAACCATCAACCACAGGAGCACAATAAGGTCAAAGATGTCTGTCACGCATGTGAGATTAGAACTGGCAAAAAAGAGAGATACTTGTGCAAGGAGCAGTCCCCAGAGCCCAACCCGGGAGGACAGGGCAGATCCTGCAACGGGCAGATAGATCACCTAAGCCCACGTGTTGGTGAGGGGGATCGTAGGATTGGGCCAGACCTCGTCACCTCTGCTTTTCACAGTCCCTGCGCTTTGATTAGAAACCGTTACAAAGCAGATGGAAAACTGTAGCCTTGTAGGCTTCTCCACTGGAGTCAATCTTCAAATTGCTTAGGCTTTTCAAATGCCATCTATCCGCACAGGGTTAGTCTAAACATACAGGATGAGGGGCAACAGGATTCGCCCCGCTAACACTGCTACTTGGGCCTGCGTGTGTGAGATGTGATGGAAATCAATAACGCCTCCAGGTTCCAAGAACCCCAAACTAACCGAGCATCTCACCTCTACGAAGGACATTCACCGTGTTCTGTAACGGTGGCTTTCCTCCCTCGACGTAACGGATGGCTGCCTAAAGTAAACAAGGTGTCCACGCTCCTGTCACTAGGACTCTGGTAGAACCACCATGGCAGGCTCCCACAGGTTCTGAAGCGACCAGGGAAATCTTTACTTTCTTTGAAAGGGCAGAAGAGGTGAATATCTATACATTCACAGATAGAGATGTACACAACAAATGAAGCATGCAAAAATAGGAATTTGTTAGTCACGAAGCAGAAAGGAATACAAGCTTCATGGAAACTGTTGCAATTTGTCTGCCCCTCTATTTTTTGTAATTTGATTATCTCTGCTGATTAGCCTTTTCCGTGGGAGTCAGAGGACTGGGCCGGAAGGCTGAACTGTTCACCTCAGTAGAAGCACTGCGTCGACTCAGACTGGGCAAGGGGCAGGAAACTGGTCTTGTCCTTACTTGACCTATTTTGTAAGCAGAGGACATAAACCTGCAGGTCTCTTCCTGGTACTCTTAATCACCCCAAAGGATTCCAGATTAGAAAGAGAGGGGTTTGTTTATTTTGCCCTGCTGAGAAACCTTCCTTCCTGTAGTATTTTAGAATCCATTTGCTCCTAGAAGTGCTTTGGCCCAAAGTCAGGCCCGGAAGACACAAGGCAGAGGAGTAAGCTGCAAGCTCAGTGGCGGCCAAGTCATCGCTTGAGGGAGACCTTCACTGCAAACAGCTGAACTGAGAGATGTGAAATTCTTCCTCAACTTTTATGTTTGTAATCCAAAATTACGTTGCTGAAGAGAGTCTGATTTATGTGTCTAGAAGGGAACATGATTATTATCTTCCATTGCCTTACAGAAGCACCTGAGATGAAGCAAGGACCAAACAACGCTGCTGCATAGGAAGAATTAAATTGTCTCTTTACTTTAAAGCATCACAGTAAAATTAGCAGGTTTTGAAATTTCACTGCTGCAAAGAGATTGGTTTCTTTCTCTAAATCTGCCCAAAGATAATCTGGATAATACATTTTTTAAGGATACAAAGTTGTCTAGTTTCATTTCCTACTCACTGGGGGGAAAAATAGGTTTTTAAACGGAAAATTATCGATTTTGAATGGAATCTGGATATAAAGTTAAGCCCCTTCAGAAATAATCAAACCCATATTATTGTCAACTCTGTTAGAGTCACATTTCTACAATGATTTCTGAGTGATATTCTTTATCCCTTTCTTCTTGCAAAGCCTTTCTTTCTACTGCTAAAAACCATGAGTTTTGTGAGTTACGACAGCTCTTTGCCGAGTGCTTTATGAGATAAATGCATAGTTCTGTGCACACTGCAACATTTTAGTTGAATCATTTCTGTACAGGCGGCCCGTTCAGCATTGTGTAATGTCTTTCAAGCCAACCTCACACCGATGAAGCTGCCATAAATCAGGGTTCGGGCTATTACCCAGGTTCCGTTCACAAGGTAGTTCAACCACTCGCCATGACACAGAGCCTACAAAACAACCTCAGCTCTTCCTCTCTGCTTTCCAAGGCACTCCCCATCCCATAGCAGTGTACAACAGACAGAAGCGGAGACATCTTAGCTTCCTGTGGATTTGGGATGCTTGAGGAACGAGGCTAAGAGAAGGAGAGAAGGCCAATTTCCCTACTAGGAGAGACTTAAAGCTGTGGAAGGTCTCTGCTGTGGCTGATAATGGATCCAGAAATGCAGACCTGACCTGGGGAACTCAGCTGCTCAACAAACCATTAACAACTTCCATGGCAGGAAGGACGAGTCCTCCAAAAGCCTCCTCAGCTTTCCCCAGTCTCCTTAAAGCTCTCTCTTCCTATAATGCCCGCGAAGCTCAGCAGTCACTCAGTGCCAAGGAGTGTGGAGGAAGTCCCAGTCCTTAGTATCTGAGCTCTGACTGAGCAGGATAGAAAAAAAAAGTCTCCAGATGACCAAACAATTGATTCCAAGTGCCCCTAATATCTCTTAAAGGCCTAGTTCCTCACATCACCTACTCCCGCACAGAAATAACAACTGTCAATCAGCATTAACGTGATACTGACTGTCAAGAAAACACAGCCTAGTAAGTGATGAAGTTCCCCATCTCCGAGGTGCTCTGAGCTGTCATACAGAAGGACAGGACTTTGGTGTGACAGCAGCACTATTATTGCTAGGCAAAGCTAAACCCAGTAATTCGGACTGAGACATGCCCTGGGAGCCGGTGGTTCAGCTGCTGTTATTGCAGTCTTGTCAAGACTTCATCAGGAAGAACGAGCCGTTACGTTTTGCTCTCCTCACCCACCTTGTCAGAGTTGGAGAGAAGGTTCCCTTTTTCCCCTGGAGGAACCATCTCTAAGGTACCTGACTCATCTTACTGGAGCAGCGTGGCTTGCAAAACCCCTGCTCTTTGCAACCACTCTTTCCCATAAAAGGGTTTCTCATCGGTATTTTTCTGAAGTGCAAGGTAACTCTCAGACCCCTAAATCTTCCTGACATACTTGTTTTCCCATAGCTGCCTCCTCATACGACTGCAGGCCTCGAGCACCAGTTTCCAGGGATTCTCGTATCAGAGAGCGTCAGACCTTCTTGCATACAAACAAAAAGCCATCAGGTAGCAACTAATATGTCAGTGATCATGCCCTCAAATGAATTAATACGAAATCCAGACCAGAGTCTGATTCGATGCCTTTTGCTTTTGACAGGGAGCTGGTGTTATGTTAAGCGGAGGTAAATTCACTTGGCCTACTCTTTATCTTGATCAAAATGAGGAGTCATCCACCTCAGGGTGGAAGTGCGCAATGTAGGCATCTCCACCGGAGCCAGCCTTGTTAAAAATGCCACACAGTCATTGGAGATGTAGTCAATATGGTCAGCTGTACCTACAAAAGCAAAGTCAGACGACCCTGCGCACTGTGCTCTGAGGAACTCAAGCCCTTAAAATTCCAACGTTCATTCTTCAGCTTCATAGATTTGTGACTCTGGTTCCCCATTTCCCTCTATCTTTTTTCACTCACCCTGAGCGATGCTTAGAGCACAAAACGCCTCAAATTTCTTCACTGCAGTTTCTCTACTAATTCTCCTGCTTGAGACAGCAGAAAGCTATTGCAAACAGAAAGCGCTTCAAAATGATCTGGTATCAGAAAAAGAAGCTTCCTCCTACCATCTTCCTTCCCAAGAGAGCCTCCGTACAGCAGGTCTTTTGAAGGATGAGGAAGGGATCTCATCTTCCACATAGTCAATGTGCAGAGGGGGGCTGAGGGAAGATTGACTCAATGAGCAAATTGCAGCAGCCCCCAGGCCCATCAGCCACAATTGCAGTGGCGTACGCTGGGGGAGCACCCTGCCACCCCCCACGCCGTGCTGGGGCACAACTGACCTTCTGCCACTCCGCCGAGTTACACTGAGTGCCACGTAGCATACGATTTGCTGGGCCAAGGAATGGGAAGGAAGAAGGCAATTTTGCTCTGCCTCCTGAATACCCAATGCCAGCCTGATGTGGGTGCCTTTATTCCGCCTTAAATACACCCTGTGGCACTGCTGAGATGAGAGGAATGCCTCCCACGGGTCATGTACCACCTGAGTGGGGAAAGAGCCAAGATGGTTTCTAATCAGTGACCATTACATGGGCTTGATTACCTATGGGCAAACCCTCTTCAGTCCCTGGCCTCCAAGCTGAAAGAAAAGGCAGAGATGACCTTTAAAAGCTGAGCCGGGATTACAGTAATTGGGCAATAATATGAAACAGCAAATACGAGTCAAAATGATCCCTTTGACTTCAGCGAGAGGAGTAGCTAATGCATTTGAGAGTGTTCTCATTATTTCCACTTGGCTTCAAGACTTTAACTACATCTGCTCAACACGTTTGGCTGTTAAGTGGATCGCTCTTTCATACAAGGCAGTAACATCACCTGTGAACAAGAGCGAATCAGCGTGATTGAGGCAACCAGATGTCTGGAGTTCTGTGATTAGGGCTGCATAAATAACCGATGTTTCAGTTCACTGACCAAACCCCTCAAAACGGGAAAAAAATGTTCTTTTTTTAATTTTTTTTTTCCTTGTATGATAAGCTCTTCAACGAAATTTCTTTCAGGTCAAATGAAATATTCTGTATTGTCTGCAATTAATTATTTCATTTGGCTTTCAAACTGCAGCTTCATTGCTTGCTTTTGTTTTCTCATGTATGAACGGGAGCACCGTGGACACCACCCCCTCAAAAGACTGTTTAGAAAAGGCTGAAATGGGAAATTTCAACTTTTAAGTTCCTTTTTCACTGAAACAGCCAAATGACTTTAACATGAACGTGCAAATGCATTTAATCATTCCCATTCCTGAATTGTTACCAAACAAAGCACTCGAGCTATGCATTTCTCTTTGTTCTTTGCCTTCATTTTTGTCTGATCCGTGTTAAATTCCCAAATTATTTGTATTTCAGGATGAAGGGTTTCACCTCAGGACATACTGCCATCCTGAAGGACTGCTACAAACCAGATAAACATCAGGTCCCCATTGGGCAGTGCATGAAAGCCAGGCCTACTTGCTTCATCTCTGCTTGTCCTACAGTTTAATCTCAGTGAAAGAGCCTCAGTATTAAGATCCTCCAACCACCTACCCCTTGCCATTGGCAGGCATCTAGAACAGATCGACTACCAACTCTTAAAGCATTTCTTCAGCTCCAGTTCTTTCTAGAGTCTCTTCCATGCAGAGGCACGATGGCACCAGCAACAACGTTTTCAGGCCCGAACTCAGTGAGGTGCATTCAGAGTTGTGGCATCTACACGTGCGCAGCACTTCTATGTGTTTGAATGAAATACTGATAGGCTTCACGCATGCTTGATCCTATTTATCCTTGCCCTTCGAGAGCAGAGGGACCCTTTGTTTTGTTTCTTGTCCACCAAACCATTTCAAGAGAGAATTTTGAATGACGGACTGCAATGCCAAATGAATGTGGCTTTTTAATGACAACGCAGTCATTACTGAGGACATTCCTCTCGATCTCTTAAGGGTAATCCCTATCGAACCAAGACTTATGACCCCACATGTACAAATACGTAATTTAATCATCAAACACCTTTAGCCTCCAGTGAATGCATCTCTTTGGTTCTGAGCACATAGACACGTAACCAAGAGTGTTGCCTTTTCGCCTTGTAGGACAGAAATGATATTCTTCCAGTCAAGGACCACTGTGTTTTAATACCATGAAGGCCTCTGGTTTAATGGTGACGTTAAACAAATCGTTTAACTTCTTATGTATTTGTGAACCCAGCTGGAAAACTTCACACAAACCCATCCAGCAGGCAACTTACAGCAAGCCACATGCCGTGCTTGCATTTGAGCTTTCCTCAGGGAAATAAAGCACAAATGAAAATTGCAGACCATCATCAACCCATAATAAATGTTTAAAACATGCTGGAGTCAAGAGAAAAGACTGAAATTTAAACATGAAGCAATCCAGAATATCAGTTACTTTTTAATTCTCTTTTTTTCTTTTTTGGGTCTGTAATTTAGCCCTGCTTAACTCTTCTTGAATCTCAGTTTCTGCACACATGCTTGGTACTTTTTATATTATGACCATATGGGTTAGAGGAACTAATTGATGAGCTGACAGCAAGCTGCACCGTGTTCCCCATCTTAATGATTTTGCCCCGATATATCTCTCACCTTGAAGCTTAACCAAAACAACCCAGTCCTTTTACTGAAACGGGAGCGCACACACCTCAGCGCGCTCGCTGACCTGCACCCAGCACTGGCACAGACCCAGCAGGCTGGGCAGAGAGGCAGGGTGTATCAGCTTTGTTTGCCTTGATGTTTTGGTTCGCTCCCTGGATCACGTCAGCCTGGAATACACGACATGGATATGAGTATAAGACGGCAGATGTTCCCAAAGTGCTACTGCTTTGAAGAGACATCAGGATACTCAGTCCTGTCTGATCACACTTAATTTTTAGTGTTTCATTATATGGCAGAACTAGAGACAACACTAGAGTAGGCAGCAGAATCAATTCCACAGGCAGAGGCAAGACCACAGGACCACACAGGGATGAGTAAGAACCGTATGATAGTACTGAAATGCCAAAGCGCTGGAAGTCAGCCCAGTAGTGGACATCTGGCATCCCGCCTCAACTCCGTAAGTGGGGACTTGATGCATGTGTTAGCTGCACGCTGGTGTCTGACCCAGAAGATTCGCAGTCAAGGTACAGCTTAGTGCAGGTTTAGGAGGGGGAAAAAAAAAAAAAGACGTAGAAGAAGAAAAAAAGCCTTTATGATCAGAGATGAAGTTAAATACCAGAAATAGTCTGAAAATACATGTTAAAGGATGTCAAGCTGGGGAAAGTGCTCTTAAGGTAATGAAAGAATGAATACAAAATGCAAACTAATAATGAGACGTTTTCCCCAGAACATGCTCTGATGAAGAGCTCGTGAAGTGCAGTTGTACTTTGTCTTCCAGGGATAAATCCAGAATCAGATTTCGGGTTGAGGGCATATCAAGAGGTAATGCAGAGAAGAATTCATCGCGGAGCTCAGCTCCCAAGGAGGTAGATTATCTGCTGAAGAGGCAATGGAAGAGAAAGCAGAGAACAAAAGGTAAGGCAGCTCGCTAAAAATCAGGGACAAAATGATGAATAAGAAAACATGAGCAAAATACACGCTATTCTTATTATGTGCCAGGCAGGAGGGAAGCCAGTAACCTCGGAGTCACTTCTAATTTGGCACTAGATACTAAATTGTGCTAAAAAATGCATCGGAATTCTTTGATTTTTCGCAGCAGACCCAGAAGCTTTGTGCAAAAAATAAGAAAGCGAGCCTAATCTGAAGCGAATAGCTAATGGCCAGTAAATGTGGGGCTTTATTCAAACAAAAATTCCTTTAGATGCAAGAGGCTTGCTTCAAATGCACGTGGGATTCTTCCCTCATTATTACTCATGGGAGTCACTGGATTTGAGCTGGTAATTTGAAGGAAAGGGATTGGAAATGGACCCAAAGCAGAGCTTGTCTCAGACATAGGAGTCTCGGGAAACACGTCACCCACCCGTCATGAGTGCCGTAGCACGTGTGATCGCTAACCTAGCAGGTCTTGCTGAATGGTTCAGACTGAATCCCTTTTTTTTAATTGAAAACGGGGATTTTGTTGATTTGTGTGTAACATACCTCTTCTACCTATAAAGAAAAACTTTCTATATTAACCATAAAACAGCAAACACAAACAAGTTTCCTTTTTTTCTTGCTGAGGAATATTAACAACAATCACGGTGTGGTGGTTTGAACAGAACGTTTGGGAATTCTTACGAAACATTTTGGAGGAATCAAGGATATGTCACTCTTTCAACAGGCAGTCCATCATTTCCTGCTCAGTCCCATGGTACATATTCCCAAATTAAGCACTGCTGAAACACAGGCAGTGGGAAGGTTATTGTCTTCACTGGCAGGCTGATAAACAAAGAGGCGAGGTTGTGAAACTGTGCATGGATAAAACAGTATTTAAGGCAGCATGAAGACAGCGGTGAAATTGTTTCCGGCAAAGCAGCAACATGAAATAAAACAGGACACCAGCATGTGAATTACCCAGTGATACACAGTGCAGACATTGGGTCTCCCCTTTCTCCAAAGCATTTGAAGAACGAGAAATCAAATTTCCAGCCCCTACCAGCAGCAGGAAATCTGACTAAACATGGATCACATGGAAATATTGATTTGCAGCACGCCAGTCCTCATCAATAACATTTCTGTGCTGCGCAGGCTATAAGCTATGTCCATTTTTCTCCTAGGAGATAAGCATGCTATCACATCTCTCCCTACAACTAACATCCGCTCTACTGCGTACGTACCGCCTACCTTTTCTTTCAGAGATGAACTAACTGATACATCTCTAATTAAACTCCGAGCAATCATCCTCAACTTGTATTTAGCTTTCAAATGTGATGCTTCTATTCCAGACCTGAATAACGGCAAGCGTGCCTGAAAGCTTCTCTGCTTTTTCCAACTACACTTGAGCTAATAAAAGCGAATACTTCTACCTAAAAGCCTGGACTCACTGTAGAAAACCAAACCCTCCACAGAAAGCATTACAGTTGTCCCTGTGGTTTTAGTTAGCGTGCTTGTACCAATTAAAATCCACATGGCGATGGGACAGTAGCTGTGTGGCCACTGAAGACATAAACAGGGAGACCAGCGTTTCATGCTCTGAAGCATCAATAGGCTTTGTTTAACTAAGGAGTTAACAGGCTTTGTTCCTCCAGGGGATTTTATCCAAGTCATTAGACCTCAAGGAGGACCTCAGATCAAAGATGAGTTCGGGTAAGGGAGCCAATCTACCCTTGGCCATGCACACACTCTCAGGTACTGCCACTTCCCACTGCCCAGGGATGCACCAGCCTCTGCTGTGTTTGCCTCACTAAATCCCAGGGACGGATGCCAGAAGGCTGGTCAGAGCTGCTTGGTTTTCTGACCTTGTCCAGGGTGAAGCAGTCCAGCAACAGCTCTAAGCTGGGGCTGTCAGGAGTGCTGAAGGGGCCCATATGTCAGATGGCTAATTTAGAGGCTTCTGTGCACCAGGTCCCATCCCCCTCTGCCACACACCTGAGAGGGGGCATTTGTAAGCAGGTTAGAGCCAGCAGAATGGCAGGTGCTACCCACATGCCTGCTGCTGTCTGAACCGCAGCCAAAGGCACAGATCTAAAATGGAGAACTGACCACAGAAAGAGCAATAGGAGAAATAATCAAAGTCAGGAAAGCCTTGGGGGAAAGCTCTCGGCAAGAGCAGACAGAGGACTCACACTGCCCCATGGTCCCTGAGGGCCTTTGCTTCCCAGCTGTGGGGAAAGGTCCTTGTGTCAAAGGCAAACCCCAATCTTGGTGCTGTGGAAAGGTGTAGAAGAGCGGAAGCAGGCTGGGAAGACCTGGGTTAGGAAACTCGTGCCCCTGCTCTCTCCCTCATGGTGCACTTAAAGCTCTCGGTACACTGCAACCCCTCGGGGTCCGGAATCATTTTGGTGAACGGAGGCTGCTCCAAAGACAAGGAGCCCCCAGAAGACGAGAAGTCCGCTTGCTTTGATAACATTATCGTTAAGCCTGCCACGTGGTGAACTAGCCCCTACTCAGCCTGAGCATGGCCAGCATTCACCCGCGCCCACCCTTGACACCCTATCATAGTTACTATGATGGATTCCATGCCTGGGCAATGAAACAATGGAACGCATTTTGCAAATTAACTTAATTAATGTGCTTCTGATCAGGGCTGCACCTCACTAGGCTGTTGGCCAAAAGGGCTTTCTCTGCTGTCTCCTCCGTAGGAATGGCAGGAATGCACCAACTGCTGCAAGAGCGTTCCACAAGGCGTGTTCTCCAGAGCTCCCAGTCCAACGCGGAGCCATAGCTCCTGCATTTCGTCTGTTAGACTAACGCACAGTGTAATTGCTCTCCCAGTGAAGTTATTTTCCTTGCAATTATACTCTGCAAAGTTTCTCCTGTTAGTCTTTCTTGTCTCACTTCAATCAGTGACTCCTCCACCCCTCTGTACTCAGTATATCACCCTTTGAATATACGGAATGCCCTGTGAAACATAATGAGGCTGTTATTCCCACGCGCTCCAGAGCAGGGCTATCAGTTTCATTCAAACTCTATTAGCCACTTACAATTGCTCTCAGATTTTCTGTAATGAATTCACCCACCTGTTGAGAAAGATTCTACAGAGCCCAATTTCCTTCCGCACACCTTTCTGTCAGCCTGTGAATTCCCCTTCCTGCCCGTTTCTGCATTGCCTGATTCATTTCTGCAGGAGGGCAACTGGGAACCCTGCAACCAAGTTCCCGTTAAGCACATGGACTAAAGGATTCTCAGCCTTTTCTGGTGCTCAGCTCACTAATGAAGGATTCCCATCGACTCCTGTGAGCCCTGGATCTCTGCTGCTCAATGCCTCATCAGTAATATGCCGTGCAGTCAGCACGCTGCACTTAGAGGCAGTTGTTGGGAGAGCACAGCTCCCAGCACAGCATCGGTGGACGGGGACTCCTCCAGGAACCCATCCAAGCGCTGCAAGGGCATGCGGGAGCTGGCAGGCACGGAAGAGGAGTCTGCTCTCCGGGATTAATCACTCCTTGTTCTCTCTGCTGTGCCTCTTAACGAGGCCTAGCGTGGAGGCTCCTTCTCTGATTCCGCTCATTGGGAACTACAACAGGGCCGCTGCTCTCTCCAGCTGGCTCCCCAGAGCCAACATCAGATAGAAACAACTAACAGCCATTTATCGCAGCAAGTCACCTTCCAACCAGTGAGCTGAAGAAAAGCCCTCCCCTACCTAAGCCCTTGCCTTGAGCCTTCCAGGCTCTGCTGATTGTATTAATTTCCTTTAGAAATACAGTAACGTCACCTGACATCTCTTAGGGCAAACAGTGGGAAACAATTTGAAGTTTCACTCCTAATGAGAAGATAATTGCTGTCTCCAGCCTGTGTTCTGGACTGATGATACAATCACATCGGGCACAATTCGTAACTCGGGGGAGGAACGGACAGACAGCTAGAGAAAGAGCCACTGAGAAGCCAAGCGTGGTGAACTGTACATCACCGCACCCATTACGGGGTGAAACCGGAGTTAGTGAGTGTAAATCACAATGTCAGCTTTTCCTGACAGATAAGCAATGCAATTATCCCTTCACTTAAACTGATACAAGTTACTCAGCGTGGGTTTACCTCCCCTTTTTCAATTTAAAACTAATTTGTTTGAACGGATTTGATTACAGGCACAAAGATTAGGGCAGAGCTGCAGAGAAGCAGCTGCTCCAGGTGAATACTTCCTTCCAGGCCAGAAGGACGACTGGGATCTCACAGTGCCCCTCCACTGCCCCAGGGCCCAGCAATGTTTGACACGCTTCCCAGGAAGCAAATCTTAACCCCTTACAATCCCTTACTAATGAGCACTGGTTCTCACCAACCCTCAGCTCCTGATGCTCTTCTCAAGACAAGTGAGTAGCGCTGTCTCCTCTCGTAAGAGTGGGAAATTCAGGCACACCGCAGGGGAGAGACTTGCCTGTGGCCAGACAGGATCAGTGATGGAATAGGAACCGGTGCCAAGTCTCCCAAATTTAAATACTGGAAATTGCGTTCTTGTTACTAACACTGCTGATTAATTGTATGGTGCCACGTAAGAGGGAGAGGGGGTACATCCCAGACGTCTGCAGCAGTTTCTCTATCGAAGTATGAGGTTTGATTGTCTTTAGCTCAGCTACCAATTCTAATAACGAGAAAACCCAAGGGCTACGTTTAACACACTGCTTCTGGTGAAACTTGTCATGGCTTCTTCCTTTTTCCTGCATTCCTTTGTTCTCCGTTCTTTTGCTCAGCATTGCTCAACAAAACACCCTTCGGATGCGGTCTCTTCATTTCCGTGATGCCTCCGTTCTCTGCCTGCCCTCAGCCTGCTCCTGTTCTGGCTGAAGCAGAAATACTTCAGGTATACTGTGACTTTATTTGAAGGGCTCATCTTCTGGATCAGCACAGAGCCTGCAGGATCTTAGGGCTACGTGAAGCTGAACTCCACCATGAAATAAATGTACCCTGTGAAAAATGGTGTGCTTGGAGCGAAAGGATGCCTAACTAATGAAGAAAAAGCAGTTTGTTTAATGTATTGCAAGGAAAATTCAGCATCAACTGAACTTTGAGAATATTCCAAGCAACCATTTCACAAGAAATTTTGCATATTGCAAGGTGGAGGGGTGGGGGTGGTGAAAGAGTAGAAGCTGCTTGCCGTGAGGTTAGGATCATCGCTCTCCTACACAGCCATGCCCGCACAGAGCAGCAGACCTGTTCCCTTGGAAGATGAGATCTCAGGAGGAAAAGGCACCTTGAGCCTATCGAGTTCCTCTTTATGAAGACAATTACTTTATGATTGCTTCCAGATGTCTCCTGTCGTATCACTGCTGCCAGCGATGAAGCTTTGGACAGACCCCGTGGGAAAACAGACATTGCTCTGATGCCACTTTGTTGTTGGGGTACCTTACCAGAGACACATCCACCTACTCCAAACCAGTCCGGAACATTGAGCGAACAGTGAGGGCATGGGCTGTAGAAGAGCATGCAGGCAGGGCTTGAAGGAAAGGAAGACCAGCTGCACTGCCAATGTCTGCATCATTCACCCTGAAACCACGCTGGCCTCGGAGTTGCTCTCTAGCTGCAAAAAGCAGCATAAGAAAAAAGGTGGTTTGGTGGCAAATATGAGTGCATCTCCTCCTGCAACAGAAAGCCCTGATCTTAGGGCCTGTGGGCACTGCGGAAACGAAAAAGGACTCCCTCTAAAATCAGATCACTGGCTGTTCTGAGATACAGGGAATGGTTCCTCTCCAACAGCTCAGTCTTCTCTGTTTTCTCTGCCTCAGCTTATTTTTTTTTGCTTCAGCCACAGCCACTAAGTAAACCACTAAACCAACCAGAGCTGAACAACCAATTAAAAACGGCTGCTCCAGGCCACAAGCAGCTTTTCAATTATTCGTTTGTTTACATCCCTCCCCCCCGACCCTCTGGTATTGCTTTATAATGCATAATTTGTTGAAAACAACCTCCCAGACTTCAAATCCTTAACAGCAAGTCGGCTGGAAAAGCAGAACTTCCCACGGCAGCTGGCGCATCTACGGGTGCTGCGAGCCCTGTGCTGGTGGAGAGGATTTGGGGCTCTCTTATAAAACTCAAGGACCTGGGAAGAAGGTGGGGGTCATTCCTTGAAGGAAATATTTGCTTTGTCTCTGTTTAATGAGTGTTGTTGCAACCAATACCCCTGCTTCATCTTCTCGGTAAACCAGGACCATTTACGTAGGATGTCTACCATGTATCTTGATTGCCACACAGCCCACCACGGGTACCCATCTAAAGGATGATGACCTCAGCATGCAGAAGGTGGCTGATTTCTCAGTGGTGGATATTGGAAAAAAATTCAAGCAGTAGCAGTCCAAGAAAATCTCAGAGCTCCGCCAAGCCATGGTTTTAGGGATGAGGTGGCTTACGGGCCACTTCAGAGATGCCATGAAGCGCCAAGCAGCGTGTGGATATCACATCAGCAATGAGGTACGCCAAATTATGGCAGCTCCTCAAAAATCACACCAGATAGCCAGAGCCAGGACCCAACCAGAGGTCAGAGGGACACCATATGTCAACCACCATGCACCTTCAGTTACATCAGTGGCAAATGCTTGTGGGGCTGTGCTGTGACCCAAGGCTGGGAACGGACCTACCTTTCAACCAAAGACACAAACGGGGATCTGGTGCACTAAAGCACAGGGCAAGATAAAGCAAGCAGAGGAGGCACAGATGAGGAAAGAGCAGGAATATGTTGTTGCATATTGTGACCACAGAGCCGTAGCTTTATAGACACAGAAAGTCCAGGAAAGCCAATGCACAGCTGCAAATTCACTGACTGCCCAGAGCCCGGTAGGATCAATCATTCAGGGAATTAGAGGAAGAAGCTGTCTAAGTCTGAAATACAATTTAAATTACTATCAGCTTAAATGCTACCCTGTTGAGGGCTCACTGGCAGCAAAACGTGATTGTGCATTCTGGGTACTATGATCAATTGGCCAATGCTTCCATTTTAAAATAATTTGTTCTGTTAAGCTAATTTAGAGCCAACATTTTTATGAACCGGTGGTTGGCAGGGAAGCTCTCCTCAGAGCAAAGCTGGGACTCCAAACTTAGCTCTGTGACAGTTCACATGCCACAAAAGCTGCTCTTTTTCTTTTTTCTTTTGACACTTTATATGTGTGTTCAAATAAAAAGTCTGAACTGATGCTATCTGAAGGGATTGGAGGTCCACAGGCTTAAGCTCCTTTTCACAGTATCTCAAGATTCTTCTACTAATTTGGAGTTGTAACAAGCTAACTATTGCCAGGGACTTTGGCAGGAATGTCCAGTTCAGGTTTCAGGAGCTTTTGTGATTCCATTAATGGCTTTCTTTTATGGGACATTAACTAATTTGGAACATCGTACAAGAAAAAAAGAAGAAGCAGCAGCATCATTTCAACTTCTGCATCATAAGCTAATTTGGTCATTATTTCTTTTTAAAGTTATAGCCCAAGCACTTTGGAAACTACTCATAAAACACCATTTCTCATTTCTATTTCTAGATTCTCTGCTGATGTAACCCCATTGACTTCAAAGCACTTTACACTAACAGGGAATTTGGCCATGCAATGAACTGAAGAAAAAACCCCATACCCTGATACGGACATTTTGCTCTATTATTTGACCCCCGGGGATCATGTCCCTTGCGCATAGCATGCTTTTGATGCTGCAAAACCCTGAAGGAGAACGTTTCCACAGAATTAATTTCTGAAATGCCTTCCCAAATGTCATAAGCAAGCTACAGAAAATGGTGCAGAACAAACGAAGGTAGAGGGTTGAAAACATGATTAGACTCATACTTAAGAAATCGTTTTCAATGACTGACCATCAAAACGAAAGGACGCATGGGTTGTGTTTCCACGTGGGTCTGTGCTGGGCACCATATTTAGTATTTGTCACCTAACCAGGTGACAGAGCAGAGAAGAGGCTTGTGGAACCGACAGCAAGCTGAGAAACAAAAGGAGATGGTTCTTCATAGAACAGGTAACGCACCTCTGAAGCTTCTTGCCAAAGGTGCAGACCCAAATCACAAAGGCTCAGGGGATGCTCACACAGCCAGGGGCTGGGAAGGCACCTATGGAAAGTGTCACCCGCACTTACCCTTCTCTCACACCTCCCCAGTGTGTGGTCACTTTTGGAGGCAGGATACCGGCCTGAAGTGACCCTCAGTCACAAGCAGAAGAGCATTTCAGGTATTTTCAGAGGAATACAGGCACTCCAGAAGGATGTTTTTGAAAAACTGGAGAAATTAACTCAGAAAAATCAGGATGACACTCAAAAAGAAGTTGTCCTAGGTATTACTTCTGCTTCGACTAGAACATCAACTGCATAAATATGTGCTAGATAAAACTTGTCAGGCAGCAGTTCTGCACAAAAGAACCCGAACAGTTTAGTGCATCCCTAGGGGAACACAAATGAGCAGCGCGATGCTGTTGTACCAAAGGCAAAAACCCTCCTGGGAGACACCAACAGGAGAACAAGGCAAAGAGAAATCTGTCTGTCCTTCTGCTGCATCAGCACCAAATAGGTCTGAGCTAGAGTCCTAGGTGTGGTACTGGGCTCTACCCTCATCCAAGCTGTGGACTGGCTGGAAGATCCAGAAGGGAATTACATGAATTATCAGGACCCTGCAAACCAGCCTACAACAAAAAACTGGAATGAGATTCTTTAACATAACAAAAAGAGAAGGGCGGAGATAATAACACTCTGCAAAGATACAGGGAGCTGCTGCAGAGAGGACAGGAAGAAGCTGTGCTATGTGGCCAGTGAACAGCACAAAAAGTTGCAGCTAGAAATACTAGGTTAAATGTCAGAAAAGTATTAAATAATTTTACCAGTAAGCACTGGAGTAGATTGCCTGGGGAGATGGTTATAGCCTCCATCATCAGAGGCATAAGCACAGACCAGACGAACGCATAAGGATTCAGCAGCGCCTTGAGTAGGAAAAAGAGCTATGCAGCCTTTGCGGGTTCCCTGCAAACCTTTGATCGCCCACAATTTTCCAAAGCCTCGTGCTGACCCTTTCTCTGAACGCTCTCCGTGTCGTACAACCTGCCATTTTCATGGCTAGCCATCTCTGCGTAAAAAGCTTGATGTGGTCAACTCACAGTCGGTTCTGGTAATGAGGGGGTAGGTTAAAACACCCAAAGCAAAATACTCATGCTATGCAAAACGCATGTAAATTAGGCTGCAGCAACAGATTGAGCACATTCACCTTTGAAAAACTTCTGAAGACATTAACATGGCAAGTGGGAACAGCTTGAAACACCAGCGCGCAGACCAAGAGCTGGAGCAAATTAAATGTGCTTCACATCACTTTGAAGCTAACCCGTAACCATGAGCACTGGAGGAAAATAGGGCACAAAGAAACCACCGCACGGACACTCCACCTAAGGATGGAGGATATTTTGATGTAGATCCATCCCACAGAGTATCAGATCCTTAACTGAATGTTTAAATGAGGAGTCCTGTTCAGATGTGGTCTCCGAGCTCTGTCCATAGACAGCAGACAGACCGAAGTCCTTCCAGAGCGATTTCAGTCCGGACAGAGCGAGCCGCTCTCTGTTCCTGGCTTGCACAATCATTAGTTGCTCATGATTTTTACCAGTTTTCTCACTTAGGTTCTTCAGTTACAAGCATTAAGTTAGGTGGGACGTGTCCAGACCTTTGTGACTTCTTGGCTCAAAGCCTGGAGTTTTCAAGACTACGACATTATTCTAGCACAATAAAAAATAATAACTAAACCACCTGTTCTAGGGACCATCTGTCTCAGGGGAGTAGTAGAAAATATGATTAATGAAGGACTGGAAAGGACATTCCAGCCGACTGCACCCTGAGAACCATTAACACCATTTTATGAGGCTACCCAAATTCATTTTTAAGTTCTATATATTTCTTAGTCTCTGCTGCTCTGGTTGGGTAGCTGTTGTACAACCTCCTGCTCATTTTCTAGTCTATTTGGGCTTTTTGTGTGAAGTCTGTCCTGTAAATGTAGGAGTTCCTCTGCCACCCCGGGGCCTGCCCTGCAGTGTGTTTATGGAGTTGATGTGATCTTCCTCAGCTGGAAACGGCTGGACTCGCTCTTCCCTCTTTTTGCTAAGAGTTTTAAGAAAGGAGCCACATGCTGGAAATGCTGTGGGTCTTTCTCTCTTGGTCTTAGTTGTGTCACCTTGCAGCCAAATAGTGGTGAGATCTGGAGGTGACACTTTCATGGCACCCAATGTTCAGCAGCTCTGTAGTCCTCCCTTGCCCACGGCCATCTCCACCCCACAGCAGATAGATACATCACCGGCTGGTCCGTGAGCTGCATCAGGCAGCTGAACTGCCATAAGCAAAAAACAAACAAAAAACCAAGAGAACTATTTCACCGGCCGGGCTGCGATGGCTGGGGCTGCACGTGCAGCATGGCACAGCAGGGTGAATGAGCGCAGAACAGGCAAGAAGGCTGAGCGCCGGCGGGGGAAACAGCTGAAGTGGGATTGAGTTGAATTCAGAGGGAAACCACAGCCTGAGCTGTGTTAGTGGCTCCGTTACCCGGTTTGCACATTTCAATCCACCCAACGGGAGCCAAAGTGAGTGTAATAGAAAGTAAATTATAGACAGACTAGCAAAGAGATTAAGGTTAAAGATAATTGTTGTATATCGATCCAGTTAATGACTTGGAAATAGAAGTTTAGAGACACATGAACAGTCTTCTGCACAGAAACAGTGTTGAATTTAATAGTTGAATCCTGGAGATGACATGTGGTCCTTAGCAGGCAGGCCCTTCTGCAGGGCGGTTAACTGCGGGTGACAGCAAGGAGCGCTCTGAGCCTGCCCTGGGCTTCACGGGTGACACAGTCACTACAGGATCACTATGGCTGTGCCCCAGTTTGCTCCCAAAGCTGATTCTCGGCCTGAGCTAGACCTTATGCTGGGACTGAGGCCGTGTCCTGGCAGAGTTCCTGTCCCACAATTTGGCCGTTCCTGCCTCTCTTGCAATCCTTCTGCAAGGAGCTGGCTCTGGTGAGGTGGGGACTGCGCTCAGTCCTGGGATGAACTGTAAGGGAAGACTGGGAGACGACTAAAGGAAGGAAACCACAGCGGTGAAGGCTCGGGCTGAGGCGCCTGCTCCCATCCAAAGCTTTTCTGGGTTCACATTGTAGCAACACAGGAGGGACAGCTGAGGTGCTCTGCCCTGGCTAAAGAGCCAGGGGGCTCCCCCGAGGCCCCTGTTACGGTTAACTCCAGTGGCCGTCTCTTCGGGGCTGACCGAAGTTCTCCCCGCTGTGAGGAATTTTTAAGCTAGTTGTGATCAAATGGATCAGAACTTGGATTTGGGCTGAGCTGCCTCAGCCCCCTGACGCAGGAGCAGAGCTCCGCAGGCGGCTGTAGGACGGAGATTGCTGATTCAGCGTCAGGATCCACGCATGCTGTAACCTGCGTCGTGGGCTCTCTCCTACTGAGAACACCTGGAATCAGCTCCCTGGCTCCCTCTCCCCAGTCCCACGTCACAGGCTCGCCTCTGCTCTCCCGTGCTGCTGTCATCACAGGGTTAATCCACTAAACTCAAATTTCCCGCTGGTAGACAATTCACAGTTTATGTCTGTTCACTGAGTTTGTCACTGTGTTGTATGAGCTTAATACTAAGAAGCAGTCTTGGAGCCGGGCGGCACTGGTAAAGCAGCACAAGGCTCTCATTTACTGGTGGAGGGTGTTGGGCTCATGAGGGTACGTGGCATTGGGCAGCACTGAGTCTCTGTCACCCACATGATTTTGTCCCTACCAAAACAGCCTCTACAAAAAGCAAAAGTCAGCCTGTGAAAGGCCACACCATACAGCAAAGGCTTTTTTTTCTGCTTGGTCTTTTTCTAACCTGCAGTTAATTGATTGCCAATTAACTTGCAAACCTGGTCACTCCCTGAGAATATAAATGCATGCCCTCTGCCCTACCGAGACACGAATGTTCCTTGCTTGGCACAGAAGTTCAGGGGAGGACGGCGTTCAAACTAATCTTTACAAATGTGTGATTAACCACCTTGAGTTAACAGGTTACAAATTAACTCAAGGTCAAAACCCTGCACCTGAAGGCCGTAAGACAACATTTTGGAAAGTTATTCTCAACTACCTGGGGGTGAAGAAAGATAAAATACAATGTCACCAGCATGGCTGCTCTGCCACTGGGGCAAGCAAGGAAACGCACCTTCTACCCAGCCAACTACGGGATCCTGCTCCCCGATTTTCTCTGTGCCCAAATGCCTGTGCCCTCTTTTGCCATGCCCCTCAATCACGTGCGTGGTTCACGCACGCGCCAGGCAGCTGCGCACCCAGGGTACTGAGCAGACATCAAAGAAACACAAGAAAATCAATGGGCTTATCACCTCGGAGAATTGCCAGATAGAAAGAGCAGCTTCTTCAGGTGGGAGAGTGGGCGTGCTGCGTGGTTTTCTCTTCTCACAACGAAAATGGTGTGAAGAAATTATATGGGCACAGGTAGGACAGCAATAATAACAGCGCTACTGTGCCCGCAGTGCCTGCCTGGTTTTATAGACACATATGCACACATGCTTTACAGTTTTGGCTTGCTTCTGAATCCTGGAGCACAGCCAACACCACCAGAGGGTTCATAAACTTTTTAAGAAACCACGTGTTAGCAAGCATGCGATACACTTATTTCCACAGACAAACCAAACCTACATTAGGAAGGCCTCTTCAAGGTGCCTCTGGAAGAGCGCCTTGCAATCTTCCAAGCCATGCTGGCCCTCAGCGTGGTCGTGAGGACTGCCGAGCATCCCCTTCAGCAAACTTTGTGAAAAATTCCACATGGTTCCGCAAACCACTGACAAGAATTTCTCAGACGACTCATCGGAGGGCTAGGGTTTAGGAATGACTGCTTTGGAGACATCTTCAGCCTTCGCTAACCCAGGATCACAGTGCTACTGAGCAGGACCGGAGGAAGCAGAATGGATGCCTTGCTACCTTCCCCACCGAGCCTGGGAGCTGGCCAGAAGTCCTCCTTGGACTTTCTATAAAATTATGCCTGTTCCAAACAAGGACTTTAAGGTACATAGTTTAGAAAAGTGACCTTTCAGAGTTTTGGGGGGCAAAACTTTCTTCACACCAACCTCTAAATGAAACCAGTATATTGGACCACTTGTACTTCACATACTGTGGAACTATTTATGCGTTCTTGAGAACGACTTGCCTGCATTGCCAACAACCAGTGAGACACAAGAGTTTAAAAAGTTTCCTTCCATCACCAGCAGCATCACAGGTGGAGAAATGAGAAAAGAACAGATTTGCGAGGAACGCATTTGGCAAGCAAAAGATACATGCCTTGGCTGAGCTAAACGGTGGCTGTTACTTGACCATTGGTAGGGTCGAAAACAAATTTAATGTTACTATGTTTGAACAAAAATGTCCAAATAGTTCCAATAATTCATCTAAGAGATAACAGAAACGGGGCCAAGTCTTCTCAGGAGAGACAACAGTGCTCTGCAGAAAACTACATCAGATAAAATTAGCCACGAACATAACGGTAAACAAACTCTAGCTCAGCCGTCCTGCTGCTTACTACTGTCATAATTTCTGTCTAGGAGCACTGCTGCTGGACCAGAATCCCACCGTACTACATGAGCCACTTTCATCCCTGGCCCAAGAGTTTTGAAGCTAAGACAACTGACCCCAAGACAGCAGACAGCAAAGCACATTGCAACCCGGTCCCCTGGGGTTACAACTGCCCACCTACAACTCTGCGCCACCACAGAGACCCTGCTATACAGAGGCAGGCACTCTTTGAGATAATCACTGCCACAGGGATGAGCAAGTCCCCTCCACCTCACGCCTAATGGCTCCCTAGAGCTGTAATTTGCCTGCTGCTCACCCCCAGGCCGTGCCCTCCCACTGCTCTAATAAGGCTCCTGGAGTGAGCAGAGGAAACTCCATACAATGCGTCGCTCCATCGTGATGGCTTGGAGGAGGTACAAGGCTGCCGGGGGAATGAGGAGGGTAGGGAAGAACGGAGGCTCAGAGGAAGGAACAGGTATCTGCCCAACCACCAATTGTTTTGTTGATGGCTTCTTCAAAGAGAACAGCTATTCTTGTAAGGGACTGTTTCACTTGCAGATGCAACTCATTTTGAAGAACCTATCAGGTCAAGATTTTTTTAACAAACAAAGCTAGATTAACACCTGTTTTGTTTCTGGTTGGGAATTTTTCCCACGAGAAAATCAGATGTAAAATTCTTGGTCGTGGGCGGGGGGGGGCACAACTTACAATGGAAACTATTTTTGGAAGCTTCTGAGGTATCCAGTATAGAAAAGAAAAAAAACCAGCAGCATGAAAACACAAAAGAGAAGCATTCAATTTCACATAGTCCAACACAAAATGTTTCATTTGGAGTTTCAGCTTGTCAATACTTTTTTTCCTTTTTTTTCCAAATTCAGAGTCTATTTTGAACAGAAATAGAAAAATTGAAGATTTCTGTTTTGCAAATGTCAACAGAAAATACTGTAACTTCAATCTTTTTTATTTCATTCTTGGGGATTTTTTTAACCAGATGATTCACTGACTTTTTAGTTGACAGTATTATTCAAAATGCTTTGCTCAACCTAAATGCGAGTCCTCCAGGGGAAAAAAAGTTAATCTAAAAATATCAGCTACCTCTAAAAATAAAGCCGTGTCTCATTCTTTCCCTTACAAAATGTGTTTCAGTCTCCTACAGCCTGTCTTTGGGCACCGTCTGCAGTCACACACCGGGTCCATGTGGACACACAGCATTGCTCCCCCCGCCATTTCTGGGACGTTGGGAATCCAACCTCCCTACCTCTGCGTGAGGAGCGGTTGTGTTGGTGCGGCTCCAGTCACTTCACCTTCAGCATTTGCAGAGCAGATGTCCTCGGCTGTCACTCTCAACTCCTTTCATGCCCAGGAGAAAGAAACAGGCAGGATTCATCTAAGTGAGTACAGCGATCTGCTTAAGGAGGAACTACACATGCCCTGGAAGTGCTTGCATCTCTCCACTGGCCATGAAGGCTGGTTGGCACAGCAGATCCCAGGTCCCTTTGCCCGCTCATCAAGCTGGCCAAACACAGGCCAGCTCCCATACAGAAGCACTTTACAGATGTTATCACAGCAAGCTCGTAAAGCCTGGCGCAGTATCGTTCTCGTACGCTGAGCACGGGACGGGGCTGGTACAGCCACACGGCTTTCACGTCAGAGCATCTCAGATGAACAAGCTTGTACCTGTCTGACCACATCGATGTGGCACAGATCCACCTGAAAACCTTGTGGCACAATGCGTTACGTGGAGGAAAAGGTCCATACCGCTTAAATAAATTAAATAAAAAATGTAAAAATCTTTAAAACTCCAGCTCCCACCTCTTTCTCCTTCACATACTTGACATAATAAATTGCAGATTCCAGAGGAGGCGGAGTTAAAGATCTTGGAGAACAGTGATTTTGGTATATAGTGAATGCTAGAATGTTAATCTATTCCTTTCCTAACACATTAGTGTCTGTGAATTTTAAATGAACTGTATAAAATATTGATTTCCTATAGCTCTAACTGTGCCTGAAGGTGGGTATCTCCTGAGGTGATACACAAACGTGACAGCACGTTTCTCAGACAGCCGCTCCCCACACTCGCGGTGCCTTCTCTCCATCAGGTGTGGGGGAGAGAGCGTGCTCCAGCAGTGAGAGGGTGTCCCGGGGAATTCAAGGTGTCCTGGTTTCTAACCCAGAATTGCCACCACGTTAAGCAGTTCAGCTCACTGATCTGTTCTGCAAACTATTTTCATCTGTATAATGGGAATACAAACAATGAATTGGACATAACTTCTGTTTGCGGAGTTTCTAGGGTCAACAGCAAAGGGTAGTCAATATTATTCCAGGGAAGTCCACATTGTGAGCCGAATAATTTTTCTAGAATAAAGTCCTGAACAGCCTACGCAGAGGCACGGCATTTACTGGAGGACACCCCCTGCCAGACCCACGCTGGTCAAACGCCCCATGCAATGCGGACGCAGTGCTCCACGCTGTCTATAAACGAGTAGTGTACGTGTTACCTCCCAAGAAGTCAGTCTCAACGCGTATCTAATCTAATGAAAGTGGAGGCAGGATGGGACATCACACTTTATTTATTGACTAATTTCAGCCTCTTTCTGTGATCGTTACTTGAACTGTTCCTTCCTTTAAATCAATTGAAACTGCTCTCTCATTGCAGACTGGAACCAATGCCATTTACGTTTCCTATTCATCTAGCTTTCAAGATTATAAAAAAAAAAAAAGAAAGAAAGAAAAAGTAAAGCGGAAAAAAAGAAAATACAGGAAGGTAAGAGTTTTATTTGTGCACATATAGGAAACAATCTACCTTTGGTTTAACCCCTGAGAGTCACCACACTGTGTGCAGAGATGGCTCTAGCTCACGCAACAGCTCACGCAAGCAGAGAGCGTGCAAGCAGTGCCCTTCCAGAGCAGGGACTTCCCGCGTGCCTGCGTGCAACATGGTCGGGAGCGCTGCGCTAGCTGGAAAGTCACTTCCCACCTGTTCTTCCCTGCATGAAAGCTAAATTGAAAACGATGTCTGAGGAAGAAGTTCTGCTGCTGAAAGGTTACTGTCACCTTCAAAGGGAGAAGGGGGGAACTGAAGTGTGACTCTTCTCTGGCTCAGGGTTTGAGTCTTTCTATTCTGACAATATAGCACAAGTTCTGGAAGTCTCATATCATCAGAGAAATTAGAAATGGAATTTGTTGGCTGTGAATGAAAGCAAGATTCTTCCTGAAGACCTGTTCTCCGGGGCCTTCTACACTCCAGCTCAATGCAAAGCAAGCAACAGAACTTCCCTACCTACCGCCCACGTACAGAATTCACTTGGACCCGTGGTCACCATGAAAGGTTACCATCACCAGAGCCAGGACTGAGAAAATGAGCTTTTTATTTCCTTGTGCAACAGTCTGAGCCCTGCTCGTTTCCCACTGTGGGCATCCACTAGGATTTTAGGATATATGGAAGCCTCTGGAGAAACACCAAGCTTTCTTGCCCACCATCGCTTTGCATCAATCTAAAGGTACATCTAGAAATTTTCAAATCCACTTGGCAGTTTCATGCTTGCTCTTGAGTTTCTCCTTTTAGCAGGATTTCAAGTCCTGCTGAACTGCTCAGTCAGCTCCTAGGACAGGGACCGAGATGGCTGACTTGTGTTAGTACTGATGTCTGATACCCACGGCAAGAGACAGGAGCTGCCATAAAGCATACGTACAGCTTCGTCAGGTGGCTTTTGCCAGATTTACAGCAGCGTGTGCTCTGCTTTCCTTGGGCACTCGGCACAGAGTGCCTCCCTTTAGAGAGCCTGTCATAAATTGGCGCAGAAAACACCTTCAGTGTAACGGCAGGGGGAAAACATTTAAGCACATGGACATAGTGAAACGCAGCACAATTTCCCGCCGCTTCGTCCTGGCATCGACACAGGGCATGACGTAGCTCCCAGGAAATTTCATTCAAAATATTCTGAAGTGCAGATGCTCATAGATAAGCTTTATATTTTCAGGCTTCACGCCAGATGAGGTACCGTCCATCCTTCTGCAGTCACTCTAGAGAAGCCCAGCAATGCACAACCAGAATTGAGCTCCGCTGCACACGCAATCTGTCACCGCAGGCAGAACCCACAATCCATCGCACAGCCACACAGCGAGGAATCCTCTCACTTGAGCCCGGACCACGACGCTGGTTTTTGAACAAATCGCTATGCAGATCTTCATCCAACTCTTTCCACTTTTCCCGTCAATTAGCTCAAATTCTCATACGGATTTGGGAAAAACATTTTCACACATAATTTCCTCTCTCTTAGAACAGAGGCAGAGTTGGAATTGAAGCATCAAAGACGGTGTCGGCTTCCCATTCACTCAGTATAGCACAATCAATTTCTTCAGTTTTCTTTTAAAAATAACGCTATTAAAGTTGATTATTCTGAATTTTTATTTTTAAAACCTGAATTTAGGTTGTCTCTAAAGCAAATCATGTTCTTGGTCCTGGCAGACTACCAGGCTAAATTAACTTGATACCTTTAATGCAACTGCAAGCTAATAGGCAGTCTGGTCTTCTGTCGCAACTATGCAATCTTTTAAATGTTTAATCAAGAAGCAAAATCAGGACTTAAACATCCATTGCTTCCAGTATTGTTTTTCTTCTAAGCAAGCAAGTAAAAATTAGAAAATGCCTCTGCCAGGACAGCATTTTCTGTGATGCTGAAGGCATCTTTTTTGGTCAACAGGATACAGTGCTGGAGAATGAGAAACACTGAGACAGAGGGGCTAAACGGTGCTGATAGCCGGGGAGGAAGGTCCCAGGACAAGATGGCAGGGAAGAACGTGTTATACATACATACATACGTACTCATACATGCAGCTCTGTACAGCCTGCAGCCTCCTGGCATGCCAGACCCAGCCCAAACCCGCTGCATCCCTCGGGAGTCAAGCCCTGGCACTCCCACATCCTGCCCTGAGAACCCCAGTCACTCCCAGCTGTGAGTTCCCCCCCCAGCACTGTTAAAGTGCTGGGCTTCCACAAACACGCTGCAGTGATTATAAACCTCCAACACTACAGCAGGATCAAAATGATAGACATCTCAGAGCCTATATACATTGCCATGCCTGTAGTCTCTGGCCCTGGGTCTCTCTAGTGTAGCCAGAGCTGGGATTTCTCTTGGCCAAGAGGTATCATTACAGGATTTTCTTTTCTCTCTCACACATGACAAGAAGAGTCTTGTCTCCTCCAGCAGCAATATAACAAAGCAATAATACAGCTAATATTATACTCCCAATCCCCCTTTAACTCATTTCAAATGTTTGCTGAAGCCCAAGGAAAGCTTTGTCTTTTTAGAAAACATATTAACTACATGTGAGCCTCGGCACATCCTATGCGGAACCCCAAGAGAGAGGCATAAAGGTTTCTTAGTCATCTTTCAAAGAAAAAACATGTTAATATCTCCTAGTAAAACCAGAAGCACAGGAACAATACATATCCAATAAACTGCATTTGGACTACTGTGGATAATGCCTGAGTAAGAGTTAGCAGGCAAGGAGCCTGCAGGGATCTCTCAGGCCGTCTTCCCTGCTTTGTTGTTGTAACAGCCAGAACTCAGGCTTCAACGTCAAAGCTGCACCACGAGGTTTTAGCACACACCTACAATCCAATTTCTTTCTGCTCTTCATTTAGGGGTGGGATGTCCATCTTCGCAGCACGCTGCGCAGCCTCTCGCACCTGAAGTTCTCAGAACACGAGAGCAAAAGCAGCATCACCCTTTACAATGCTTTGTAACCTGCCAGCAAACAGGCTGGGCTCGCACAGCCCGGAGGTTAATAACTCAGCAGGTCCTCAGCTGCAGCTCAAAAAAGCACTCTTCAGCTTGGAGCCAGTGCTTTCAAGTTCACACGGCCATGGGCACAGCTGGTAAATACAAAATGGAAAGCAGCCCCACTACTGAGCAGCAGTGAAATGTGGTGGCTTTTCACTGTGCTGGAACCTCATCCTCTCCCATCGTCATGCCCCTTAAGCAGCGCTGCTGCACAGCTCTTTCTTTAACCTGGGATCTTCCTCTTTAAACTACAACAAGATCATATCCCGGGGAGACAGGAGACTGTGCACCAGCATGCCCTTGGGAAGGATTCAGTGGAGCTTTATTGAGAACGAGTTCTGGGAGGCGCTTACAGAGACGGATGTTATCTCCTGAGGTCCATTACAAACAGGATGCCAGACAGCCTTCAGGAGGCAGATGCTCCCTCTTCCCTTTTCCAATGTGTAAAAAATCCCTAAATCCTGCCTTGTCACACCTAAAAGTTGCCTCTGGCATGCTGCTAAATTAAAGGGGTATTACTTTTCCGGGAAGGTGCTGGTGATGGGTTGTTCACACTGCAGATTTGGATTTGACAAGCGATAGTAGTACATGGACTGGGTGCAAAGCTCTCCCACGGACTGAGATGGGAAAGACGCCCTGAGCTTTGCTCTCTAAGACTAAGCACAAAGTTTTCCATTTGGGAAATACCCTGGGCCCTCACTTTGCAAAAAGTCAATTCTGAACAAGCAGTGGGAATTAGACTTTGAAAATGACCTTAACTTCCAATGATGATTTAGTTCAAAAGAGGACTGAATTCAGACCAAATAGGTAAAGAAAGTTACGCCTTAAAAAAAAATCTGGATTCTTTCACCTTTCCTTACCACTCTGAGACAGAGGGGAAGAATTCGGTATCCAAAGTTGATTTGACAGGACCATCTGCCCTGCCAAAAGGGGATTCCTCACGGTTAATTTGGTTTTTTTATCATGGCAACTGAAATGAAATGTGTCGATACAAACCTGCTATGCTTAGCAGGAATAATGTCATAAAGAGCAGACACACTGACAATCTGTGGAAAATCCTTTTTACCCCAGGGCAGAGTTGAGTGTTATGTATTGTCCCAACAGCATCTGCAGAAGTTGTATTATGGCTATAATTTCAGAGAAAATACAACTAACAGTCAAAGGAATTGTTTCATGCCAGAAGGCAAACAGATTTTCTAAGTTTCCCAGCAAACCTCTGTGGTTCTGAGTAGCTTAGGTTAGAAAACAACCTTAGTCGAAGTGTAAGTCTTAGAGGCTCTGTATGCCTTTGCTTTATTCAAGTTTTCTCTGATCTCACTTAGGCACTGGGTATTTCCAAGAGGTTCCTGAGCTACATGCAATCCCTGCTTCACCACTTAACGGTTTCCACTCACTGCAAGGAAATTTCTCCTCCTTAAAGTGGGAGAAGAGCTGATTCACTGGGTCTCAAAATGCTGTGTTTGACACTGGGGAGGGCGGTACGGAGACAGGTCAGGATAGGGGGGATTTACTCCAAACCCTTGGAGCCTCAAAGTTCCACCTTGAAGTAAAAAACTCATCTGAAAGCCATGGCTCAGTCCATGCCTCCAAATACGCATCATACAAGATGCACAGGTTTTAAAGAGTTTTCAGTATAAATTGAGACAAGAGTTTATTCATGCCTTTTTGGAGAGGACACGCAGAGACACAAAGGGAGGGACTCACCTCACTTAACATCAGACACCTAATTGTTACACGTCTCCACCTCTGCAAGTCACCTGTCCTCCACCACACACACACTTTTGAGCCTGTACAGAGATGTGGGACCACCAGACAGCAGCTCATCTCCAGGCATCTCAGATGTCTGTCTTGAGACAGGCTGTGCCACCCCTGGGCGCGCTTGTCTCTCTCCACTAAAGAGGAGCTGAAATTATTGTCTTAGACATCTGCTCAGCATCTAGATCTAAGGTGACTCCAGCTTGGAGCAACTCGCTCCTGCACCTATTGCAGGCCAATGCAACAGCCAAGTTTCGAACTATTTCTCCAGCGTACTGTGCCTTAAACGTGCCAGCACCCTTCCTCCGCAGGCAGTGAGATCAGCCCATTCACTGCTGGGTCACTGTGACTCAGCAGTGGGGGATTTGCCAAACCGTCTTTAAAGGTCAATAAGTTCCTCTGCCAAGGCTGAAAACAGCAGCTTGGCCCTTTCATCTGTCAGGTCTGTTTTATATCATCTGTCAATTGCTGGCATCCTATCCTAAAATAACGCACTTCACCTCTGTTTCCAGCCTTGCAGCCCATCAGGCTGTTCCTACCCTGTCACCTCCTATTCCCCTGTGTCACATCATGGCCTTGCTATGACGTGACGGGCTGAGGAGCACTGAGCCAGGGAAGCTGTAATCATGGTTCAACAGAGAGGAAGAGAGAGGTCTGCATGGGGCAGAAGCGCAATTAAACAGACCACATTTGATCAGCACTCCGAACCCACAATAGATGTGTTTCCTTTCAGTCTTGGGCAAAGTATTTTACAATACTTTATCTCTGAATCACACTAGTTTCTTACAACTCCCAAAGGCATCCTGTGCTGCTCTTGCACCGATCATCAGAAGTCAGAGGGAACAGATTCCCTCGGGTAGTCTGTGCGGACAGAGCTGCGAGGAACAGGATCCCTCTCAGCTCTCCAGAATGTTTGTGTCACCAGAGACTTCAAGAATGAATGAACAACTTTATTCTGTAAGGACTTTTTTGTGCCCGATTAGAATGACACAGCAAATTGGACAGGCACTTTAGCATCACAAGAAAAGACTTGTAACAGTGAAGGCATTGCCTTAACCCCTTCCCTATAAAGCCAGTGGGGTAGGAGTACAAAGAGGTGGTGAAACTCCTGCAGAGCTCTACCGTGCTTTAGTGCAGGCAGACAGGGGCACTTCACATGTCTTGGGCTGATCACGAGACCTCAAATTTGTTGCTAAATAACAATGTGGATGGACCCAAAAGCCACAGAACCCTCGTTCCCTCCCTCCAGAAACGCACTGTTAGCCTTCGTTGAAGGGCATTATTAATAATTAGTAGCTATGGTAATATCATACGTGTATAGAAATGCAACAGCCCATAAATCTTGTGAGGAACTCGGAACTCTAAACTGGTAGATGCGCTTGTACAGTAAAACCAATGCAGAGAGCTTGAAAGCGTTACTCGCTTTGCAGACATGTTACCCGGGGACGGATTGATGCGATGCCCACAAGGCAGATACTCAGCTGATGCAAGGAGACAGCTACCTGAAAGCCAGGTGATCGTGTGTCCTTCAAGGTCCAAAGGAAGAACGTATCATGCCCTTGGTTTGACAATGCCAGATGTAGAGGAGAAAGGAGTGGAAAAACCTGTGTATCTCTCTCTACAGTTTCTGTGCGGACGAATAGCCTTGCGTGCTCCTGAAAGAATGACCGTCTTCCTTATCTTCCCAATCTTACTAGAATATCTCCTCTTCGGCAACAGGTCAGACTCGCTGGGCTAACAGAGGAAGCACGGTGCTGCAGCACGGTGCTTCCTTCGCAGGCTGGGCACTGGGAGAGGGAGGGAGCACCGACACCGTGCACGGTCCATGATCTCCCCCTGCAGAGCACAGCCTTCCTCAGGCAGGAGGCACCTTGGCATGGGCCAGAACTGACCCTCAGTTCAGGATGCAACCTTGATCTCCAGCTTCCTGCCCTGCAGTCGGGCTTCTCTTAGGTGGAGTGGAGCTCCCCATCACAAAGCGGCATGTCGGGGATTTTCCCACCTCTCCTGTTTCAGCTACCGGCTCTGCTCTATGCCATGCTGCATCTCTCCTTCTATTGCATTGTGTGCTTGTACATACGGCCACAGCAGGAAGAAAAGGTGTTTGAAGATACGAAGGCACTTCATTTGCCGGCTGTGGTGTGGCACTGACAGCACTGTTCAGCTTCGCCGAGTTGTTGTGAGTACCAGCACTAAAGAGATTAAACTGATGGAGGCCTTACACGGATTGCAGGTATGCAGAGACGCTCTCCTTCAAGCCTGCTGCTAATGAAACAACCGATCTAGTGCTGTGCAATCACGTCTCCCTTCTGCGTGATTAGAGATTGCAACAAGGAGATGTCTGTGTCTCTTGTCATCTTCTCTGATAGGCTTCAGCAGGAAGAGAACATCAGTCTGTTTCTTCAGGTTAATGGCTTTGCCTGTTCTACCTTATCAAGTGTCTTCTACCACCTTCTCCTCGAATGGATAATAGATTTCCTGCCAGTGCTCGTGCGTTAACGAGAGCAGAGACTGAATGAAAGCATGTACGCCCCTGCATGCAGACCCTGCCCCTGCAGGCACTGTGCCATATCATCCCATTTTGTCGAGCCCTAGCTTGAATGTTTGGTTTCCAAACACGCTCACCTGGGCCACGAGCCACAGCCTGCAGTCGATGGGAGGATATTTTGAGTCATTTTTGAAAGGACATTAATTTCAGAGCTGTGGCTGCCTATGAAGAACAACAGTCCTACACCAAGCCTTGCTGGTGCAAGGTGTCTCGCTAGAGGTGGCCGAGCAACCCTGATGGCAACGGACACAGCACTCAACAGTCAGGTGAGCTTATGAAATGAATACGCTGGGCACAAATCAAACAGATGCAAGCCCTCAGGTCAGGCCCAAGTCAGCCTCCCAACTTCTGCATGGGCCAAACACACTGAGAGCAAGCTGGAGTTATTTAAGTGTAAATCCTGGGCTGGAGTCACTGGAGTTGCAGCAGCCTGTGAGAGCACAGACCGTGGAGACAGTGAGACACCTCCAAATTCCTCTTTTAGTGTTTCTGGAGCCCTGTACATGCAGGCTTCGTGTTTGACCTCGAGAGCTCCTTATGAGTGTGGTTCCTTGCCCAGAGCTGCTCCAGGCTTGCTCTGGATATGACCAACATTGCACATTCATTAACAGGCCCGTGGCCTGGATGAGAAGGGAGACGGCCTGAAGCGTAATCGAGGCCCAGAGACGTGGTGACAACAGGCACAGAGCCTCCATGTTCCCAAGCTGGCAGCGCAAAAGCTGAATTAAATAAGCTATTGGTGAGATAAGTCAGGATGGTAGGAGGGAAAGCGGCCAGAGAAATCGAGTGGACTCGCATGGCCTGGTGCGGACACAGAGCGCCTTTTAACTCTGTACCAGCTCTTTCATTTAGTGGTTTGGAGCAATCGCGGTTATTAGCTAAGGATTGCTTCTCATTCTGGACTCTGCTTCCTCTTATAAAAAGGCTTTGAAAAACATCCTAACTGAAACAATTACCTAAAGCAAAAAGCTATTAAATAATCGGGCAGCATTTAGAAAAGAGAGTCTGATCTTCAAAATGTCCACAACCGCCAGCAGCTGGCTGCCAGAGCAGCTCTCCTGCCGAGAGCAGGACTTCCACCAGAGCAGAGATGCAAATTCTCATGCAGGCTGGTAAAATAAAATCTCCGTTCAGTTGAACACCTGTGTTTGTGCCATCACGTTCTTACCCTCTTACCGCAGATAACCTCTATCTTCCAGATAACCACATCACAGCTGTATTTGCCCCACGGCAGATAATAACCTGGGGAGCATGCTAGCGAGTGGATCCAAAGAGAGGTGGCACTGTTTAACCATTTAATTTCTGTACAATAACGCTTTATGTCAACTGAGACTGTTCATCCCAGGGCTTAGGAAAACTTCACCTTTCACAGGGCAAACCAGAAATTTCTGCACACATGCTTTTCCTTTGAGAAAAATGCACTAAGCTTCAGGGCCGCATGGCTATTTCCATACATTCCCGTGGAAACCATCACAGCAGAAGAGCCTGCACAGGGCAGGGCGCTGCGGAACAGCTGCCCTCTGGGGATTCACTCATTGTGAGGGCTGGGTAGGCAAGTTTTTCTGATGTCAGCAGGCAAGGAAAATACTTCAGATCTCTGCTTTCCTCTTAGTGCAGAGAGGATTTACTGTGTGCAACTCTCGTGCTCCGAGATCACAAAACGTCACTCAGCGAAGTGCGGATGCTCCCTCCAAATCGCTTACAAAATTGCTGAGGTTGCAAGGAACCTCTGGACATCATCTAGTCGAACCTGCTGGCTTTGCACACAGCTGGTTGCTCAGAGCCATGTCCAGATGAGTTCCGAGTGTCACCAAAGATGGAGACTCCACAACCTGTCTGGGCAGTCTGCCCCAGCGTTCAGCCGCCCTCACAACAGGAAAGGTTTTTCTTATGTTCAAACAGAATTTCTTGCGGTTCAGTTTCTGCCTTTTCGCAGTTCACTGGGCACTGCTCAGAAGCATCTGGCTCCGTGTTCTTCACTTCCTGCCATTAAGCATTCGTACCCATTGATAGATCCACTGAGCCACCACTTCTCCACACTGAACAACGTCAGTGCTCAGACGCTCCTCGTATGCCAGACACTCCAGTCCCTTAAACACCTTCGTGGCCCTTTGCCGGATTCGCTCCAGTACGCCACTGGCTCTCTTGTACTAGGGAGCCCAGAACTGCATGCAGCACTCCAGATGTGTCTCACATGTACTGGAGAGGGCGGAAGGATTACCTCCTTCGGCCCTGCCGCTAACACTCTCCGTAACACAGCCCAGGCGGCTGTTGGCCTTTGCTGCAAGGACAGATGCTGGTTCATGTTCAGCTTGTCCACCAGGACTGCAGAAGTCTCCCCACTAAGCACTTGCACAAATGTCCCCATACTGAAATGCAACTTCGATGTAACTTCTACAATTTCACTTCAAAAAAACACAAGCTCAGCACAGCACAAAAGGCTATAATTACCATTTCAGGGGGAAAAAAAAAAGTTAATTTGACGTTGTGTGTATGGCTCCGACAGCTCCCAGGCTCTTGCGAAATGAGTGTCAAAGAGACATTACGAACAAATACAGAAGCGTTTGTTTTTCCTCCTTCTACACTGAAGAGAAGGACAGGGGCCAAGCTGAAGCAATGAGTGGAAAAATTGGTTGTTAAAGGAGGAGACAAAGTCATTACAAAGCAGTTTGTGATTTCCAGAGCAGGCAAGTGTGGGAATAGTTCTTGTTTTGCAGGCAAATGGGAGCTAAAGCCCTTGCAGAACAGAAGTGATCACACATACGCAGAGGACTCCCACCGGCGGGCGCTGAGTGCCTCGCTTCTTCCTTAAAACCCTCTCATACGAACAACCAAAGCCTGCCCTCAGGAACAACTCTCCTCTCCTTTCTCCCATCAGTTTGACGGGAGTGACATGTGCTCAGTATCTGCAGAACAGCATTAGAAGAAAAATCTAGGAGTGATTCTTGGAGTATCCTGTTCGAAGGGGCATCCTTTGTGTCTATTTACCAGGGAAAACTTCTTGTTGAGGCTGGGTTAAATGTTTCCCTTTACACATTCCCTCTCCATCAGAAAATTCTTTTTAGAACAAATTGAGGGTGTTTTTCTTTCTTTCCCGGGAACTGCATGCGTTCCATGAACCCACAGTGCAATCACTGCTGCTGGAGGGTTGGGTGAGGGAGCTCGAGGAGCACTGGCAGGAGCGGTGCCTGTGGAGCCTTGAGGGACAATCTGAGGGCTCTTCTGACCCTCAAGCCGATGATTTTTGTTTATTCATTTTTTGTCATAAAAACTCCTTAAACTTTTTTTTTTTTTTTGGCTTTTATCACTCTATACCCCCTCTAAGAAAACAAATTAATTTAGAGTTCAGGATTTTCAGCAATATGATAAAAAATGTCCGTAAGGGGAATTCTTTGGTTTTCCCAACCTGATGTTCTTCCTAGAGAAGGAAGTGTGCGGCACAAAAAGCAAACACATTTGTTTCGCTGCTGAGAGCACACTGACTTGAGCCTAAACGTTTCAGACTGAATCAGCTCCAATGGGCCCAGCACTAGACAGGATGGAAACTTAGCCTTGCAACACAGAACAAGCAGAAGTAGTCAGTAAAGATTTCAGTTTTGTATTTGGAAAGAATTTGGATGATGTATTCATACCCTACAAGGATAATGAAATACTTCACTTTCCAATGGCCCTAAGCAATGTTTGATTGCACAGAAAGAACTCAATATAATTAAAGAGGATGTTAAACAACAGCTATTGAAGTCAAACATTTTAAAACCTGCAGCTCCAGATCATTTACATGTAGGAGTATTAGGAGAAGCATTTCAGCAACATTCCAGAACTTGTTACAATTTTTTGAGAAACTGTATATGCACGATATCTAATTCAGGCATAAGATGGCTTTAAGACTGGATTTTCCGTCTCCTAAGGGAATGCCCTGATCAGCAGATGCTTGGCTCTCCTAGCGCGATGCTGACTCAGTCTTTCTGCCTGGTATCGCTTTTTTTCTGTCTCTCTCCTCCTTTCCTCCATCACCCAAACAGATTTCTAAAGGACTGGACTCTGTCTCAGACAGAAACATCAGTTATCAAACCTGCCCCTCTTTTCTTCATCGGCCAAGTCCTTGCACCAGCCCAGCACCCTAGAGGGAACAGCCAGGGGTGCTGCAGGCAGACACAGCACACCTCAGCCAAAGAGCGAGAGTGGGAGAAAACCTGCGCCCACAGCACTGGGGTGAGCCGTGCCTTGCCCTCTCGTAGCAGGAGGAGGCACTGGCTGGAAGGGCTGAATGTACAACACACCATGGTGCAGTAGCTGAACCACGCAGAGAAAGCCACAGACACGCTATTGCTGGAGGCAGGCACGTCCAGACAGGGATTTCTGGAAGCGTAGACCATGACCCCAGAACTCACTTTTCCTTTCCTAGCAAGGAAAGCAGGCTCTCTTCCTCTAGTTCGGACAAGGCCTAACTCAATGAATATCCAGAGACACTCACAATGTGCTCACTCTTCTCCACTCAAGGGCTCGTCTCATGAGCTAAGCTGTCATGCTGACCCCTCTGTGTCCTTCTCCAGACACTCCTGCCCTATAGCTGATCTCGAGAGTCCCCCCCATCCTACCCCACAGCGACTGCCCAGCTCTCATGTCCTGCTGACCACCTGCTTCCCACTGCACAGGATTTGTTCCTGCTTGGATATCAGTCAGTCACCAGTATGTTTAAAAATCTCCGACCCTTGTTCAGTTCAGGCCCTCAGTGAGTAATTTATTAAACAACTGAGAGACAGTTCAGGTGACCTAGATGAACTTTATTAACATAGTACAAATAATTGAAGATTTCTAACACAAGAAATGAGCCTTGGAAACTCTAATTTTGGTTCGTAACCAGCTTTGGTGCAGCTGCCACATGGGGTCACACAATGACTTTTTTAGGGGAGTGCTGGGCCAGGCCTGAGATGCCCCAGATTTCTTCTGAGCTCGACATGGAAAGGATAGAAACCTGACCGATGGGGCTAGGATGGCTGCGGGGTCACTGGTCCCGGTGCTCACTCACCGCTGGTCACTGGGCAGCTAAACAGNGAGTAATTTATTAAACAACTGAGAAACAGTTCAGGTGACCTAGATGAACTTTATTAACATAGTACAAATAATTGAAGATTTCTAACACAAGAAATGAGCCTTGGAAACTCTAATTTTGGTTCGTAACCAGCTTTGGTGCAGCTGCCACATGGGGTCACACAATGACTTTTTTAGGGGAGTGCTGGGCCAGGCCTGAGATGCCCCAGATTTCTTCTGAGCTCGACATGGAAAGGATAGAAACCTGACCGATGGGGCTAGGATGGCTGCGGGGTCACTGGTCCCGGTGCTCACTCACCGCTGGTCACTGGGCGGCTAAACAGGGGCCCAGCGCAGGCGGTGGTAACGCACTGTGAACTACACCGGCTCAGGGGACAACTGGCAGGCAGCTCGGCGGAGGAGAAAGGCAAGCAGGGGCTTTGCCACGCTCTCAGGTCTAAAATAATAATCAGTGGGAGTCCCAAATCTCACAGTTATTGCTTCCTGAAGGGGAGCTTTCCTTTTCCATCCTTCGGGCACAGACTGCCTGGATGGAGGACAGTCAAAAGCTGTAACGTTCCTACCCGGAGGGGAATGCTTCCCAGGCCCAACGTACGTAGCGAGACTGGACGGGACGTCAGCGCCTTGCCCGCATCAAGGTCAGAGCAGGGTGTACAGGGAGTTTGGTCTTGTGACCTCAGCATACAACTAATAAAGCGAGGTTTTACACAAAGCAGGATTATCTCAGGTTGCATCCACTGAACGAGCCCCTTCAGCACTAGGCAACCTAAACAAGTAGGTAAATACTAATGATTGTTGGGAGCTGCCGCCTTACTCCTGGAGAAAGAACCTCAGGCAGATCGTGCTGCAGAGCAGCTGACAAGCCCGTGTCAGCTCCACAGCCCAGACAGAAGGAACAAAGGAGCCTGTGCATTACAGATGGGTGCTGTCACCGCCGAGTGAGCTGCGATGACAGAGGAACTTGGACATTCCAATGCACCAGCAGCCAATCAATAAGTAATTAAAATGATGCAGTGAATTTACTCCACAGAGCAATTGCTAAAATGAATTAAAAAATGAATATATAAAGTCCATAGGACAAGTTAACCCTTGTTGGCTCCCACATTCCAACTCCCCCTGCTTGATGTTTCACGCATTTATAGATTTTTAAGGTCCCTATAGCATCTAGTAGGAACTTCTGCTCCACTCAGTAACTACTAACTCCGGCATTGAGCCTGATACCATGAAGCCACAAACTAAAGCAGTTCTTCTAGTCCTCATTCAAAAAAATTATACAAGATGAGGAAGGTGCCACTTAAGATTTTTTTTTTAATTCCAGAGGAAAAAATCAAGATTAAAAAGAAAAGAAAACTCCTTCTTCAAACAGAAAGGAAAACTGAAGAATTCATAGTTTAATAGGGGAAACTAAAATATCTCTCCCAAATATACTGATACTACTCAGGCATAAATTAGATTTTTTACACCAATTATTTTGAAGAGCTTCGTTTCACTTTTGCACATTCTGAGAAGCTTTTGCCTATTTATGTAACACACATGCCTAAGCAAAAAGCTCTTTTGAACAGAAAACCTGAACTTTGTTTTGAGAACACCGTAGATTTTTTTTTTCACTTTCCTCTCTCCCGAAAGAGAAAAATGACCTTTTACTTTGAAAAGTTGATAACTGTGATGCATTTGTATTTTCAGTGTATGAAGTTCTAACTGAGAAACTTCAGGGCACCCTAACTACATCTATCTTGTTAGTTTGTTCCAGCTAGGTTAATCAGCCTGACTTTTACAAACGTGTGATTTAATTCTGTCAGAAGTTGGTCTGGCTCTCAGTAACAGGGCTAATGAGAAATCACACCGCAAGCTGCGCAAGAGAAAGGTTATCTTCTCTGACATATCAAATCCAGCACATGTGTGTGGGTTTGGGCTGGGACAGAGTTCATTTTCTTCATGGTAGCTGGTATGGGGCTACGGTCTGGATTTGTGCTGCAAACAGTGTTGATAGCACAGAGGTGTTTTCGTTACAGCTGAGCAGGGCTCACACTGAGCCGAGGCCTTCTCTGCTCCTCACCCCACCCGGCCAGCGAGGAGGCTGGGGGTGCACAAGGAGTTGGGAGGGGACGCAGTCGGCACAGCCGACCCCAGGGATATTCCACACATCATGCTCAGCACAGAAAGCTGGGGGAAGAGGAAGGAAGCAGAGGACGTTTGTCCAGTGATGGCGTTTGCCTTCCCAGGTCAGCGCTACGCGTGATGGAGCCCTGCTTTCCCGGGGACGGCTGAACACCTGCCTGCCCATGGGAAGCGGTGAATGAACTCCTTGTTGTGCTTTGCTTGCGTGCACGGCTTTTGCTTTACCTGTTCAACTGCCTTATCTCAACCCACGAGTTTTCTCCCTTTTACCCTTCTGATTCTCACACTCATCACAGCACGGGGGGGGTGAGCGAGCGGCCACTTGGTGCTTAGTTGCCGGCTGGGGTTAAACCACAACATTCTCTACTCCACTAATCTGGAGGTTCAGCACTGCAAAAGCCTGAAAAATGAATAATAATTGGGTACGGCCAGGAGCAGTCACTGGAAAAAGCATGACCTGGCTAGATCTGAGAGGAGCAACAGGTGTTTTTAGCAACGACTATCGGAACACCTTCTCTGAACTGGCATAGCAGTAAACGGATTCAAACGCTACATCTGAGCCTTGTTAGGTACCTTCCAGATCTAAGTCAGTGTGAACAGCCTGTCCCTTCTCCAGGCAGCTGTCCATCAGCCACACACACGGCCTGGCTTTCTGCAAAAAAGGAGTTTTGGCTTGGGTTCCCCCCCTCCCCTCCCTGCTCCCCGAGAGAAACTTCGACGGTAATCCCAAAGGAGGATATTTGAACATTTGTTTCAGAGACTATTGCATTCCCTTTGCAAGCAAAACCTCTATTTTAATTCCCTTTGCTGTGAGGTTTTGTCTGCACTGCTCGAGGAGGATGCTGTTCATATTACTTGGATTATCAAGGATTACATATACTTTTAACATTTTGGAAAACTGCCTGAAGTTTCCAAGACGGGACGGGTGACCATCCGTACTGACTCCGAGTCCACCTTTCTCTACTTCCTGAAGTCAGCTACTACTCATAAAACATTTGTGGAATTCAGAGCTGTGGAAGCAAGGTATCAGCTATTACTTCTCTTATGTTAATGATTTGCTAAGCATTGTAGCTATCACAATTCCTTAAATATTTTTGATACGCATTTGAAATAGATCTTTTAGAGGAGCCATTATGGCAAAATCAGATTTTCCAAAGACTTTTTCTAGGAGAAAGTTTCTCAAGCTCCATGTGGATTTCTTGGTTAAAATTTAGAAAAGACACAGCCTTGAACAGAAAATAAAAAAGTTCAGTCTGTTCACAACGGGGTCGACGTTGTCCCTGGCAGATGTGTGTTAATCTCTCCTCAAAATTCTCCTGATCATTTGAGGTTTTCAGTAAGAGGCGAGACACAGCTCTCCAGGATGGCGCAGGAATAGTTAATCCCCCTCCCTGAGCAGATCATCCAGACAGCACATTGGGTGTCCTTTCAGCTGTCTGCCTTCATGCTTTCAGCAACCCTGGGTCTCTCTCAACTCTGCGGAGCTCTTTGGCTAAAAGACTATCAGCACGTGCAGACCCCTGCGTTGAAGCTGTTCTGCAGCTCACTATTTAGAGCAGCAAGTTCAAGGCCTATGTGCCATTTTCCCTGCGAGGGCCCTGAATCAGCAGCAGATGAGGTGCTTCGCTGTCTTTGTTCTTACTGCACTTTGTATAAGGCATTAACTGTTCCTTGGAGTAGAATGTGTAACTTTCTCAGGCTGTGAAAACCACTTCTCACCCAACTCCTGTGAAATCTTTCTCCAGAGATCATGCAACGTGACTCCGAAGACAGCATACAGTAACAAGCCTGAAGCTTAGGCTCAAGCTAACCAGAACTGTGGAGGTCTCCATCCTTTTTTGAAAGGATTCTGTCTCAGATGCAGAGGCTCTTCATTGTCTTTAACTCCAGGCAAAAATTACGTACCTTGTAAACTACACACATTAATTAATTCCCCATAACATTTCCCTCTGCAGGAAGGTTGGAACATAATCAGAAATATGTTAATGTGCCATTTGCTAATTTCACTCTTATTCCATCTGGGGACAGTAAGCTCTTCTCTGATCTGTTTTCAATGTACTTGTCAGAATTAGTAGATCTTGAAGAAGGAATAAAGTTTCCTGCTTTTTGCAAGTATTTTTTCATTCTTATCCCTCAGTCCCCACGAGGCAAATCGAGATAAACAGGAGGTTTTTTCCCAATTAAGCCAAGACCATTTCAGCTGCTGCTCATGCTCTATCTTCCGTAGATATCTGGAGTGAATTTTTATTGTTATTTTTCTTTCACGATCTTTTCTTGATCATAATTGGATTCTAAAATTAGCCTGAGAGAGATACAAATTCAATTTCATGACTTTAAAGATCGGTCTTTCTAACCATAGGTTGCATTACTGCTGCTTAGAGAAATAATATCAGACCGTTACTAACAAGAAAGAAATTAAGGGGTGAAAGATACTGCTCCAAGACCATTCAGTCCCTTCTACTGCTCACATGCAGAGCAACAAATCCTAGCCTAGCGCACATGCAGGTCTTTCAGCCTGCCAAGTCTACACAAGCACAAAGCCCCTACCCAAAAACAATCACCTCGGTCTCCTGGAGAGCTGCTACTCCTCCTCTCTGAAACCGCGGCAGAGTGCTCCCACCATCTGCCACGGCTAATGCAAGTGGTTAATCTTCCCTGATTCCTCCTACAGTCACTAATGAGAGACTGGCTCCCCCAGACGAAGATTCAGAGCACCTGAATTAGGCTCCCACTCTGAACCACGTCCAGGGAGGCTGTCTCTCTTCGCTGGCTACAGACAGAGATAGCAGTGAAGGCAGCTGGCGAAGCATCTACAGCCTCCCACACTTCTTCAATACCAGCTAATACTCAACTCATACTCACCATCGGCGATAGTCAAAGTCCCCAAACTTGGCTGTATGTCTGTCACAATGTTTTCAGAGATTTACAGATGCCTCTGGCTACTGTGCTCCAGGCAACCAGATTACTTTGATAAATTCATATGTATTAATTCATGGCCCAGACCATGCTTCCCTTTTCAAACAAGACGGAGTAGCTAGTTAAATGCTCTTCTAAATCATTGGAGATCTCCCTGGCTGCAGAGGAGACAATGGAGAGCTGCTTCTGATCATAATTTTTCCCTTTTTCTCTGACAATTAGATATGTGGAGGCCTGCCGCCCACAACTGCTTGTTACATTCTCCAGGAGTTTGTAAGTGACGTGTGTGCTACACGCAGGCAACACTGCCGAGGGTCTGGAACCGCGGATGTGGATTCAGCAGGCAGCTCAGCCACTGACTTTCCGTGTGACTCTGGCAAAGCCACGATGCTTCTCTGTTTCCCATATCTAAACCAGGGATAATGCTATTGGTGTCCTTTCAAAGTGCCTGTCAGCTATGAAATCGAGACTTTAGTGTTCTTCTGATTTTAATACTAGAGTATTTATTTACTTTTCTATTTTGGTTCCGTTCACAATACATTTTCGAGCTTGCTATCAGCAGAGATATACAATACACACTTTGGTATTAAAGGGAATTGATGCTGATGGGAGCCCTGTTACAATTTGTTAGATTTTTATGTTCCATTTTAAAAAAATTGATGTCCTCAGAATAGGTGAAGTTATTTTTCACGGGTTTAGTGGAGCTTATATTATGCTTTGGCCTTGTTCTTCTCAGGGGTGGATTTCACCTGGGGTAAAAAAGAATGGCCTGGTTAGTGAGGATATAGATTTCAAACAGTAACTCCTACTGTTTAATGATCACTTAAACTTGGGCTATCATGATACATAACGGCTATTTCCCTTTAAGATTTCCAGCACAGAATTCAGGCTACCTATTATAGAACTGGGAGCGAGCACAGACGCTGAGAGTGCTTAAAGGTAGAAAGGAAATAGAAGCTCACACTGCACGTTACAACGTATGAACAACCCTTGTCCACCCCATGTTACAGGCGGATATTAGCAGTTGCTTTGACTGTGAAATGATGCGGGGAGCACGTCCAACTGCGCGTCACTATTGTGTTCATTTTTGCCTTGACAGAAGCACTAATTAGAGCCATGGGCTTTGCTTTGTCCGGTGTCATTCTTCTGCGTGGACAAAAGAGATTTGTCCCAGCTTACAGAATCAGACTTGGCTGGGAGGAAAAGACTGGTTTTTCAACAAGACACTTCGAAGGAAATGAATTTTTGCCTCCCTTCTGCTTGCAAATCACAGGAACTTCAATTTCAAACTTCTTAATGAACTAAAAATGGATCACTTGTCCATCCATTAAACTCCCCATTCTTTTACATCTCTTTGTGATCCACTGTATTTCTGAAGAGGAGGGAAGGGGGGACAACAATAAATACATAAAGCTGGAACAGACAAGAAGGTTTTTTTCACAGAAATCAAAACATCATTTTTCATTTTGATGACCCAATCAATAATCATGAGCAACGTGAAATCTCTTTATTAGAAACATTTGCTGGCAGACAGTTCTTGCCCACCTCCCTTCCCACTGCTGCAGTGGGGGAAGGCAGCTTTCCCGGAGAGGAGGCTGATAGACAAGCTGATTTGTATTTGTCTTTCTATCCTTTCTTTGTCTCCATCAGATTTAGCAGAGTTAACTCACTCTTGCAGCCATCAATCTCCTGCAGTGACTGCAGAGAGCTGTCTTATCTGGCACGCTGTGCTGCAGGGGCTCACAGTTTCCCACTGAGGAAGTGGAGTACACGGGACAGACCGTGTACGCTCAAGTGAAAAGAATTTTGGGCTAAATTCAGTCTGTATGAGTCCAGTACGCACATTTCACCGCCAACACTGACAGGTGACAACAACCATTCTCTCCTGCAGGAGGTTTCAGCCAAGAGGCCAGAGATAATAGGACAAATTTCCTTTGGAGAAGTGAATATTCCTGGCGAAAAAGCATGGTGTTACCACAAGGAAGGCGTACATTGGATGTGACATGCTGCTTTTTTTTTTTTTTTAACTGGAGACTGGCCAAGTACCCATCCTCTGATACTAGACCCGGGGACCTTTCCGCTGTTGTACCTACCTTCCCACCCAGAGAGGAGGCAGCTGCTTATCACAGCGAGCCTTGGCCCAAGGCCCAACACAATTTTGTTCAAAGTTTTATTTGAAAACCAGCTCCTGTTGTCAAAGTAGCTCCAGCTATTTGAACAGTGTAATCCAGCACTGCCTGCTCACAGCAGCCCACCCCACAGCACAGGTGACGCCGCGAGAAGGACATCAGAGCCACCAGTGACTTAGCCCATCGTGAAGCTGTGCCCTGCAACAGTGCTTTCACTCTTAGCATCAGTTTCTGCAAGGTATTGGATGTTTTGAATTTGTTTGTAAAACTTCCCATTCCAATCAATACAAATGCATCTGAAGAGCCAGGCAGCCTGCTGAGACTCGGCGGTAATGCCATTTGAAAGTGAAGAGGACAATTTCCATCTTGTGTGCGCCTGCAGGGTGTCCTGATGGCCATGGGAGAAAGAGGAGGAAAAAAACGCTGCTTCATTCTCCTCCAGGACTGAAAGGACCAATAAAAAGCATGAAGGATGAAATAATTAAAGAGGGGAGGGAAGCCGAGATGAAAAGCTAAGAGACTCATTTTGATTCTTTAACTGAGTAAATGGCACACCGGGCCACTGCTCCCACGTGCTTCTTTTCTCAAGGCTGCACAAAGCAGCAGGTGAGCGCCCGTCTCTCTTGCTCACTGGTAAAACCAAGACTCACTGTGCCAGAAGAGCATGAGGGGCCATGTACCTCACCTCCCTGCTGGGAGAGCAAACAAGAAGAACCAAGCCCCCTTCCTTCTGTTGACGATGCCATAGATGAATAGCGCCGGGCGAAGCACCAGCACACCTGACGGCACAAGGTTTCAATGCTGAATTGTTTGCTTCACAAATGTGAGTCAGAGCCTGGACAAAACGCTGAGAGCTGGACTTAGAGGAATTTACAGCATCGCTCCCAAGAAAGGACTTCTGCCCACCCAAGATTATGAGGATGACAGCTGCTGTCAATATTTGTGTTTGCTTGGCTATCGTTTCTTTTAAAAGAAGTAACGTTTCCTGAGGTGTTTTTTTCTGCTCAATCTTGCTCCTTTCTCCTTCCTCCCAACGCTTGAGTCAAATTAAATGTCTAATTTTCAGCTATTTAAAAGCTAAATTTCTAGACAAAACACTTTCAACAGAAGAATTCAAAATGCTTCATTGCAGAATCATCAAAATAAAAAAATAATTATAAAATAATTTCAGCTTCTCAAAAAGAAATCCCACTCCCACATATTTATAGTGGCCAGAAATATTTACCAAATTGCAGATGAATCCTTCACTGAGTCAAAATAAATGCACAGGTAGATTTGTTTGCTTCTAAATGGGAAATCTGGCAAATCAACTGTTTTGTCCAACCCTAGTTACAGGTCACTCTAGCCCTGCAGAGACTTCAGGGCTGACTGGTGGCTGAGCAGACAAAGAGCCCTACCTGTGCTCCATCCCAGCTGGATGTGCTGTGCTCGTGGTACAGACCTAGCCATGGTTTGCAACTCTCAACTACACGGCTGCGCATTTCGGTACTCAGTACCCAGGAAGGAAGGCCACATGCTCTGAAAAGCTGTATATTAAGGAAGAAAAGGCACAGAGAATATCCATCCCCACCAAAACTAAATCAGACTCGGGATCTTCAACACAAGGAGTTTAACCACCACACAAGACTCTAACGAGGAAGAAGAGCAATCACATAATTTGAATGCAGGAATTTGTGCAAGAAGTAAGAAACCACTGCCCACATTGCCCACAGTCACTCTCATATCTCAGCCCTTCAGCCTGAATTTGTCACATCCTGAAACAAAAGGCTATTACAGCACCCCTGGCTGAAAGCACACTCAACTGGCAGTGCTGTCTTCTCTGCCAGTGGAAACAGTTTAGTTCATTACTTTTGCCTGGTGCAGAGAGGTGCTCAGATACTACAGAAGTGAAGTGTGTAATTGTAAAAAGATAGATATACAGAACAACAGAGATAGATAGACAGACAGACAGACGCTAAGTGATAAGATAAAAGCAGGTGTAGAGTCATATTCAACACAGAGAAGAGATAAAGGCAAGTTCTTCCTGTATCAGCAAGAGTGAGCTTCTGACACAGAGCGGCAAGGTCAAATCCATTGACAGACGAGCAGAGGAGGAAGGTGAGATTAAAAGAAACAAGGCTCTTTCAGATTACCGGATGAAGCTCTCAGAAGGAGTGTAGGTGACTAAAAGTCCCCTGCTAGCCCTGAGTGACATGCAACCGCATGTCCAGGTGCTGGTAGGAGCGTGTCACACTGTCCTCGTCGTTTTGTCTTTGCAGGAGGTTTCTGTGGCTGACCCGTCACTGTTGCTGATAAAAGACCGGAGGAAGGCAATGAGGCCTCTTACTTTTCGCTCTGCTTACATATACTTTTCCCCCTATTAAAAAAATCCTACTTAGGTAATAGGCTCCAGAAAGGGGAAAAATGTCCCATTAATGAGGAACCAATAGAGACTTTTCAAAGCACTTGACAGGGCTAAAGCCATAAATCCTCTGAATTAACCAGAGTGGAGTTATGGATACAAGTGGGAACTCAGCCAGGAATGAATTAAAAGAATTCAGCCTCAAATGCATCAATGTCCCAGTTAATATTTTAGCCTCTCAGTGGTCCAGAAATGATGAGGGAGAGAACAGAATTGGCAGTAATAACAAGGCTGCTGAACACTCTTTTGGAGTCTTAATGGCAAGGAGATTGGTGAGAGGTGTAATAGCTCACAAAGTGCCCTTACACCTCCCAGGAGTCTGTGATCACTGCCTGCAAGCAAGCGTCCGTCCTCCAGCAAGTGGTGCTCCCTGTCATGCCTTGGTCTTTGCTGGAAGAAGAGTCTTGGGGCCGTTTTGCTCAGAGCCCATGGGAGAAATACAAGAGCCACGGAATATGCGCATGTGTCAGACTGCCCAAAAGGCTCTTCTTCTAGCGCTTGTTTTTATCCACGATGAGAACAGGAGGAGACAGATGTTAAACAGCAACAGTGATGTTCCAAAATGGTCAGTTAAGAGAACGGAAATCACTTTGCTGTGAAAACTGGAAGCTTTTTGTTTACAGCCCAAGCAGGTCTATCATCCCAGCGCAGAATGCTTTGACTTCATTTGTGAAATTGTGCTTTGGCCAGGTGGACTGAAATGTTTCCCTTCGATTTTTCATCATGATAAATGACACTTCATCATTGTTCCTTACATTTAATTTAAATGCGGGCCCACGGTTACACATCTAGGTTTCAACAGTATATTAACCTATCTGTGTTAAAAATGTATGATACATTTTACGTATTTATTCATGTAACTTAGGGAAAAAATGCCAAACCACTTATGAAAAAATCAAGATTAGGGAATTTTCTTACGGCCAGTTCAAGTGGAATAATTCATTCATTGGTGTGATGGTCCAAAAATGTAGATGTTCCCATCTGAACTAATTATCTGTAGTCTCTCGAAGAGACAGGCAGCTCTAAAGCATGACTTACTTCATGCATTTCGATACTGACCCCAAGAGAAGAAAGAAGACATGCCTATTTCTTTCAGCTTTCAAATAAGTCCAGACAATTGGCACAGTCTGAATTCCTACGCTACTGACATCTAAACTTAGATTCAGCAACACCCCTCTGAGACTGTTGCAAATCTTTGCAGGTCACAGGGCTCCAGGCACAAAAAGAAAGCAAACTCATGGCTTTTTTGTTCACACAAATATTCTCAGCTACGTCACCAGACAATTGAACCGGCTCTAAAGAACACTTGCCTTTTTTCTCAAAGAAAGCACGCTGGGATGCAATATGCAGCTCAGTAAATTCATTCAAAGTTTTTGAAAGGAAATAATGTCGGCTTTTTTCAAACTGTTAGTAACAGGCTCAACTACTCTGAAAGCATAACTGACAGTAAGGGTAGCAGGAGTGGAGGTTGAGGTGCGGGACATCAGCTACAAGCCTTACTTTCTACAAAGAAGTCACTGTCTTAATTAAAGAAGCTGCTGCCCAGTGTCCTATCAACAATTCTGCTTATGTCTTACTCACTCCTGGCCACAGCGGAGCAATCCATCCATCACCTGCCATTGCTATTGACTAACATCAGCAGTCGGAAGGCTCAAAGCAGTATCTGCATGCTCCCACGAGGCCTTACAGCCTGGGCTTAGCGCAGTTTCCAAGTTTTCACCTGCACTACAAGCACCAACATTTGTCAGACGAATCTCACTTTTCAAGAGGTTAAATATCTGTTGGAAATTCCAGTTCCCCTTCTGATTCTGCATGTCACCCAGCATGCAGAACTGAAGCCACAGTAAGCACATCCTGACTCTCTTTAACAGACTTAGGTACCAAGAACAGTAGGACGGCCTTCAGCCCTGCCTGAGCAAGCCCAGCTAGCGCTGTGCGGAGACACTTGCCGGCAATGCTTGTCAAAGTTTGGGTTTATTCCCTTTTTGTAGACTTTGTGTCACTTTACATCTCATTTCCATCAGTGAAGAATTCTTGGTTCCTTGCCGTAGGATTTGAAACACACACACGTGCACACTCCTGTCGCTGGACGTGGAGTCAGAGCAGTCAGCGCTTGCAGGCACGGCTCACCTGACCAAACTGAGCTGTGCAGTTACGGCTGAGCAACCCCTGGCTCATCATCTTTGCTCTCCAGTGGTTGTGAAGGGAATCTGGACTTTGGCGTGGTCCCTTACATTGCAGACAGCAGAAGCGTGGTGAGATGAATGGAAGACCTCTGTCTCCCAGCTTCTCTGCTTACCAAAATGGTGCCTCCCTCTCCTATTACCCTGCCTGGTCTGTTCTCACTGAAAGCTGCCTGAGCTATTTTAGGTGGGTTTGGATGCCCTGGGCATCCTGAGGGACAGCATTCACAATTGCACAAGGAGAAGCGCAGGTTTGAAAAGGGGGATACGTCCTTGCTTGTGAATTCACCTTATTAGCAAGAGATCCAGGCTCTGGATTTCCAGATTTCCACAGCACACAACCCTGCTTCTACTGTGCACTTCACGCAAACGTATCTGCACACAAATTTCACTCTGCTCTTTCTCACAGGCCATTCTTTAGGCTGGTGCAACAGTTTCTGTTTGGATATAGTTGGATTCCCCCCACCCCAGTTCTAATCGATCCTTCAGATTTTGTATCCAGGACCCTAGAGCTGATGGCTGGCCGGTAGGTCTAACACTGTAAAGATATGTTAATGTCAGTAATGATGTATAATGTTGGCTCTTCTGCGCTAGGATCCAGCTTTATCTACCTGCTTCCCTGCTCCAAAGAATTCTCTATCTAACATCCTCAAATGTGTTTTGTTTTGTGTCTGCTCTTGATAATGCTGACAATGACAGACAATGTAATTTCTTCTGCAGGCTTCAAATACAGACTTACCAAAGCTGGCACCAGGCATCTGCCCAAGCATATGACTTGTCAGAGCTTCACTGCAGGAACAACAAATTGTTTCTCATTGATTTCAGCTCCTTCCCCAGCTGGGGATTTAAAATTGGAGGAGGATATAGGTAGAAAACATGTTCCTCAGGCTCTAAAGGGCAATTACCGCTTGGTGGACAGATCCTGAGGAGCAACTACACACTCAGATGTCTCAGAGGTAAATAGGAGGTGAGTACCTAGAGACACAGATGAGATTAAGTTAGAAATAGTTGTTGTGGTTGGGTTTGTTTAAGAAGCAGTAGTGTCAAGCATAAACACACAGAATCCTATGCCAGGCCCCTAGCCCCTGTCCAGCAGTCAGGATACTGCCTGAAAAATCATGAGGGCTTAGCGGATTTTTAATACTACATTTCAGGCTCCGTTCACTTGGAATCTGCTTTCTGGCCATTTGGAGGGTATCTATTTCATGTTGTCCATGTTTTCTCCACTAGCATTTAGAAATGTATGGAAGGGAAGAGCCTCTCTGAATCCTGGAAATTAAAAGATACGGACTTTAAAACAAACAGACCATTCCAAACTGTAAGATTGATAACAATAACAAAATTGTAACTGGCAAGTGTGAAGAACTGATCTAGACTTTTTCTGCGAAATTTAAGCTCAGTGAAGTCTAACAAAAAATTAGTGTAAATAATACCTTTTTTCTGGAGAATCCCAATATTAAAAATGTGTCCGTTGATTTCTTCCCTAACATGAATCCAGGACGCTTTGAAAGTTTAAGTTGGTCCTTGCAAGTTTTGGGACTCTTGTTACCTACTTTATCTGCCCTCAGTCAAAGCAACATCAAGGTGAGTCCTGCTGCCACCAGCGAGGACAATGTGACAACACTGAGTCACACAGGCCCTCAAGATAAGGTACAATAATAACAAAAATTACTACAAAATTGCCATTAATTTAGGGGAGGAAGAAGAGAGAAAAGGGAAGCAGTTAGGGATCAAAATCCATATTTAAGCAGATACATTATTAATCGTCCAGATATAGATTTCGGTTATCTAATGTCAGTCTTCCAAGTCTGAAAATACGGCCTTGTAGCGTTTTACGTTTAAGGCAGCTCAATGGGAATTCATTTTCACACACACAGAGGCACTGCGTGTCTCAGGCAGAGATGGATTTTTCATTCTCTTCTTTCTTCTTTCCTTTTTTTTTTTTTTTAAGAGAACTACATCAGTGCCTCAAAGCTAAAGGAATGTCAAGGGCCATAGAAAAACTTTATTCAAACTCCGCCTGCTTCTCCAGGGAATGTGTATAACCCTGGCTCCGTGACCTCCCTGTGCACGGTACCAAGAGAAACGGTGCCAGCTTACTCTTCTAAGTTTTCATTTCATAATAAGCTTGGACAAAGGATAAAAGAGAGCGCACCCCAGATGGACAGAAGCCAACAGACAGAAGCAAAATGATACAGTACAGTTCTCTGTCCTGCACTGAGTCCCTGAAAAAAACCCTTTTCACTAGATTTCTTTTTCACTAAGCATCTTCTTGGTGATTGATGTTGCTGGCAGCCCTGGAGACAAGAGCTCCCTCTTCTCTTGCAGCAGAAAGAACAAGGTGATATATTTCACTGGTTTTTTTGGAGGTGAGGCTCTTCTGTGACTAGGTAAACCAATCATTCACTTCATTTCATGGGGAATAAAGGACTCGGGCAGAGAGGAGTGGAGAGCCCAGGCAAGCAGGCATCTTTCCCTCAGCAAACTCCCTCCAGTTCTGAATTCTGCATCTGTTGAGGACTTTGGCTTTGCAGGAACAGAAGGTGCCACCCTGTGTGTGGCTTCCTTGTTGCTTACAGCATGGCTAAAGAGACTAGATCCTGAGGTTTTAGGAGGTGAGCAATAATTCCCTTGAGCTGTTTGGGAAATGCCACTGAACCCAACAGCATTCCTTCCTCTGGACGACAAGGGGGGCCAAAACACTGTTGGGGATGCAGTAGGATCATACGCGGAATGTATTGGGTGCACTTTGTGCACACAATGGGGAAAACAGGAGATGTTGTTAAATCTCAGCAGGATTCTAAGCCCGCATTTCCGCACCAGCAACAGCTAAACAGATCCTACTGCCTCTCTCTCGCCCCTTCCAGCCCCAAACTTACGTACGTGCATATACATATACGTATATTTATGCCACACCAGGGCCACAGCCCAGCTCTGCTAGCAAATGCACGTTCTGTGCATCCTTGTGTCACAGCACGGAGCCACATGCTGATGCTGAAGAGAAGAATCAAGTTCCCACCTGCCTGCCCATTCCCTCTGCCACAGCCCTTCCCCTGCCAGCACCACCAGGTCAGTGGTGAACTTAAAGCGCAGTGCCCTGGGAACTGATCCCGTTCAATCAATCATTTTTTTCACTGGGTTAGTTTTAACCTGGATCAGTTCTGTGTGCATCCTCACCAGCGCCTGCCGGCACCAAGGAGAGGGCCGTGCCCGCGGCAGGAACCTCTGCCGTAGGAATAGGGGTAAGAAGGAGCTTTAGGGGCTGGCGTGAATCTGCATCTATCGGTGGCAGAATTATAGCTGTTAGAACGCCCTGAGTCTACATAAACCGATCCCAAGCACCACACAGCTCAGGTGGAGAGCTGTGCTTAAAATCTTGAATTGCTCATCTCTATCACGGTACTAAATATAGGCTCCAGGCTCAAATAACGCTAGAAAGCCTTTTTTCATACACGTAGACTCTCACCCAGAATCAGCCACACTGTCTCTCTGACACACACATACACACGAACACCCATGCACACACACACTTTTGCAGATTCGGTCTTTCATACTCCCTCCTTGCCTTACCTTTTTAGGTTAAGGCGCTGATTTTCCGTAACTAATATGGATACTTGGCAAAGAGAGGCTGTCTCTTCCTTACAGGTTACGAAGAAACTAATAACATATGTTTGTATGTTTAGACGTGTGGTGGGTTTGGAGACACAGGTTTTTTGCCACCTTGCTGGTTTGCTGCTGAAGTGTAAAATTGCTGCGTATGTGCATCTCACACGCTGCCACACATGCAGTGATCTCTTTTCACAGCTGTTTACCTCTGTGCCACGCCTGTCCATCATGGAACCTCCTTCTTAATTAAAGCGATGTCTCTCATACTGCTTTCTAAACACGGAGACTCAAGCTTAGCTCACTGGAACACGCTTTGGGAGGCTTGGCGTCGGAGAGGGGGAGTTGCAGACATGACTTGATTTTCTCCTTTACCAGTCCTGCAGGATGCTCAGATCTCAGAAAACCTGCTGAGGCACAGGACAGTCCTGACAGCATATTCTTGAGTTCTGTTAACCTGGATGTGGCTATCCTTCGGTCTGAATCATCCAGGCAGCACAAAGCAGCTGAAATCACAACCTTGACGTTAGGAATTTTTAACTTCTCCTAAATTAACGGCCATGGTAACTCCTCCAAGGCTCATCTGTGGATCCAACAGCAGTACTCCGGGGAACATTTCTTTAGACCATCTAACAAATTTAAAGGGAAAAGCAAGACAAATTTTGCTGGGGTGTCTAATCTCCACCAGATGAAAGGTGTTCCCAGCCAAGGGATTTGCCTGAAAGTAGCTTTTGTCCTTCAGCCCTCATTAGAGAGATGGCAGCCAAGGCAACATGGTGAAGTATCACCAAGACAACACAGCTTTGTGTGGAAGAGAGCTTCTCCAGTGAGTGCCTGACCTGTCTGGCCTCAAAGCTCTCTCTAATGATATAGAGAAAGGGGACCCATGGCCCCACCTGTCAGCCTGGGATACCGTGCCTGAGATCAGCACCTACTCAGGCACTGACTCTGCTCCCAGACTGCCCCATGGCTGTTGCACAATCCTATTAAAATACACACAATACCATTAAAAAGTCCAGCTTCCCAAGGCAATTTCCTTTTTAACCAGCAAAAAGGCAAGAACCTCCAGAAGGAGGCTTTCAGGGGAGGATGAGGAGGGCTTGAGGGAGCAAAAGGCTCCTTCAGCGCAACTGAAATCTTTGTGCAAGGAGAGTTCTCCTGAGAGATGCAAGAGCACAGTGCCTTTTTGTCTCCTGCAGGTCCCCTGCGAATGCCTGTCCCAGCACGCCTGCGGAGCCGAGGAGCTGTGCAGGGCTTTGGGCAGAGGAGGAGGAAGGGAAGATGGGGCTCTGTGCTGTGTCCCAGGATACGTGGCCTTCTTCCCAGCCAGAGGGGAGGCTCTGAAGGTGATCGCTGCATTGGCTTTTGCCTGGTAAGTGGGACACAATCTGCCTGCTAGCAGCAACGGACTCGGGTATTTTCCAGCACAACAGCCAGCTAGGTGTCCGGCCAGGAGTCCAGAATGAGCTGTAGGCTACAGACCAGCTTAATCACCAGATGGCCAAGGCCCTCGCTAGATGTTATAAATTACTGTCTTCACAAGCAATTTGCACTCATCATCAGGAATGTACTGCGCATTTGACACAGGAGACGTGAAGGAGTGTGTTATCTCTACCCCAGAGACTAGCACTGGGAATGTTTTCAATGGGAAGAAATGGAATTACTTCCTATTTTCTTCTGCTCTTTTAGTATTTTACAACTAAACACTTCCAAGTCTCTCTCTTTTCCCCTTCTTCACTTTCTTTCCCTTGAATTGTCCCTGCCTCCACTTTGTATTTCTACTTTCTCCTGTTTTCTTGAGGGGAAAAAGAATAAGTGAGAGAAACTGGGGCTGACAGACAGCCCCACAACTTTCCACTGCGACTCAGAGCAGTATTTTCTTTTTCTCCTTCCTCAGATCACCTCTTAAACATTTTCCTCTTTTCTGGATCTGTCCCCAGTGTGGTTAGCTCAGAATCATTTTCTTCTCTCGCCCCTATTCTTTCAAGGAAACCCTGTTGTACTGGGGAGGGGGCGGGGGGGAGCAGCTTTTGCAAAAATAAACCGCAAAACAACTGAACCTGTTTAATCCTTTGTTCATTGAAGGTTTTGTTCAAGTTTGTTTACCAGATCTCTCCCAGGCCCAAGGAGTGGAGAGAGAAGTGACACTTCCCAGTCTCTAAATTTGGAGCTTCAGAGAAAGAGATGCTCTTTCAGGTGACTTCTAGGGAAAAGAGTTCATCTGTTTTCCAGCTGTTCCCTTAGTTCTGTCCATCTGTGACTAAAGATCTTGTGAAAAACAAGCACCCACTTCTCCCCAGAGACCTAAAAGAAAATTTCCCATACCCTCAGCAGAAATCTGGTACCCACCAAAGCACCAGGTGTTCCCAGCGTATCTGATGCCTGCTAGCTTACAAGCGAAACTCAAATTCTGCCTTTCCTCCACAAACTTCTTCATCAGCTAACTGTGCAATTAGGTACTCAACAGCTGCCTTCTAACGCGGCCCGGAGATGCAGTGTGTCCCCAGCAGCTGACAATTTTGCCAAGTATTCACCTTCTCTGCCGGAGTCATGAATCGAATGAGGAAACTTCTGCCCTCCCCTCAAGTGGCCTGATGTGCTTTGGAGGTGAAAGCATGTGAAAGCGGAAGGCATCCTGCTGTGAATGGCCCACACATTTCCATGGGGAATTATAAAATAAGCTCCTTTTGTTCTTTATGTGAGGGATAGCAGAATGAAAAGCTTTTCCTTTTGGAGCTCAGAGTCCTGGGCAAATGATGTTTCACAGTGCCAGCTGGATGTACAGGAGTCCTGCCTCCTCATTGAGTCAAAGGCGTAAAGAGCAGATGATTGATTTTCCAAGGGACTTAAAACTGAGGGTAAAACGCACATCTGCACTGAGATCACCCTCTGGGGCTGGGCATTCCTGCAGTCCATCAAACACCCTCTACATCACAAAAGGGTACAACTTTGGTGAACGCCGCAGGCCCAATAAGTGTCTTGACTTCCACTGGGCGAACACCTAGTCTTATTTCTGCCATTCTTGGCTCCTTAGCTATTATTCAGACATTTCAGGGTTTTGGGGCAGGGGCGAGGGGGGATCTTTAGAGTGAATTTCCCTTCCATTTTTGGAGTGAATTTTCTTTTCGGTCCCTTCATACCATCTAGTGGGGGATTTGGGTAAAACACATCAGCAAAAGATGAATGCTTAGAAAATACCAGGTGGTGCTAGACCACCTGATATTAACAGTTCTGCACCTCTAATTAAATGCAATGGTGATGAAGGTGACAAGTAAAAAGCCCTCAGGTCATACAAACAGATAATCACCTTGCAAATGGGAACTCGGGGGAAACCCAAAATGTCTGGGGTTTATTCTTGATTTGCAGGAGGAAAAGTGGAAACATGTGAAATGTAAAATGAAATAAAGATGGGAAACAAAACGTGAGAGTGAAAAATTATTTTTAGAAGTGTGTGTGGGTGTATCTGATCCGGAAATCATGTGAAAAACATAGTCCCAAAGGGGGTTTTAGCCCTAAGATTGAACTTCATTTTTACTCCCTATGCAGTCTGGAATCTTGTTGCTTTTAAGCGTATAAATTCACTGCGCGAGATGATCCATATCTTCAGAAAGCTTCACCATAGATGGAGGAGAACAAAATGGTCCTGACTTAACGGCAGAGGCACAAACAAAAATAACTAGCAAGCTTCAGCACACGCGGACATCAATCCAAGGCCAGAACACGGAACTTCCAGCTGTTACTTTTACGACCAAATCCCATTTTCCTTTTATTTTCTGCTCTCTGAATGGCTTGCAAAGCAATGAAATCTGGAATTTGCATGGCTATATCCAAAAACCCTGGCTCTGTCAAGGACTGCTAGAGGAGCCAGACCCTTCCCGAGGACTTTCGTGAGCTTGTGTTTTGGTGGTTTGAATGCTGCTTTCCATGGAGAGCTGCACAGCTATGAACAACACAGGGGAAACAGTAGATCTGATGAAAATCTTTTGACAAGTTTACATGACAAAACACAGAATATTGTCAAAACAGCTATTTCCTATAAGAAGATTCTAAACTAAAGCTTCTGTATCAACATTTTGAAATTTCAATCTGTCAAAAATGACATTTCTCTGAAACTAGGTATTTTATTTTGCTCGTAACAGACAACGACTTTCAGGTTGCTGTTTCCAAACCACCACCTTCCTGAATAAGTTTAATGCCACTAAAATGTTGGTATTTTGTGTTTTGATCCAGTCAGCAGACAAAACTGAATGCCAAAATAATGGAACTCCTAGTTAGAAAAAAAAATTGGGTTTTGGTCTAGAGACTGAAAGAGCTGCCAGTCTGAGGACAGACTTTCCCTTGGGCGGTCAGAGCTCCAAGCAGGGCAGGTCTTACCAGGTGCTGGGCTGGAGAACTAAAACAAAATGAAACACTGGGTTAAAGAACATGATGCTGGAAATCGTGTTGTCCGAAAGTGGTGGAGAAAAGCTGCTTTCCTGCCTTTAGAGGAACAATTCAGTCCCTGGCTAATGACAGTTTTACTTTAGATTAAAGGAATTCAAGCAAAAAGCAAGGGAGAGGATGGTGTGTTGAAGGGACTGTACCTCCCATAGCTGCACCTCATGCTGTGAGAGGTGCTGTGCTGTTTGCATCACAAATCCAAAACATAGCACCATACAAGCTACTATGAAGAAAACTAACTCTATCGCAGCCAAAACCAGTGCAAATGCTAACCTCTACTGAGACTTCAAGTTCCAGAAATGTCAAAGGCTACAGACAGAAGCAAACGGGCGCTCACATCCATCATTACATATCGTCCATCGACTAGTCTGAGAAAATAATTCGACAGTTCCTTTCTCTGTGCTTAGGGACCTAACGAAGAGGTTGGGAGCTTACAGCATAGCCACTGTATCAGTCAACACATGGGTTGAAGCCAGAGACCTCCACAGAGAATCGTGTGCAGAACTGATTATCCATCGCGTTCTTAATTTCTGAAACCCCATTACTTTTTTTAGGTCCCTAAGAACTTTATGAAAGCACCCAGTAGTCCCATTTCTCACTTGCACACCAGGAGCCATGCTCAGACCACACAAAGCGAGCAGCCCAACTTGTCATCGCACCTGCTCTCCATCCTCTGTACAAAAAGGCCACGGCTGGCAGCCCGGGCGACGATGCCCTGTGAATCCTTTCTGGATCTCATGACCTCAGATGTCATGCGTAGTCGTGCCAGCGGGGTTTGGTTCCTAGAAAAGACAGTCAGAGACTGACTCTCAGGTGACTCTGCTCTGGCTGATGAGCTCTGGCATGCCGCTTTAGCTACAGTCGTTTAAGTCTCTTCTCTCCAACCCCACAGCAGAGCTGACAGCAGGGAATACGCATGTGCACCACAGGCCTTGCTGTTCTCAACCCAATGTGTTAGCTTAAACTGCTGAAGAAAGTGAGTTTACGTAAATATTTCAGACAGAGCTAAAGCAATGTCATTTCTGCCAGTTCTGCGATGAAGATAAGGAGAGCGCAATGATTTCTGGCTCAGAGTTGAAACAGACAGTGGGGGAAAAGGAAAATCTTAAAAACACCCCAGCTGATTGCTTCAGGGCTTGTGAATCAGAGACGCAAAACTTGAAGCTATTAAATGAGATGAGATCTCAAAGCCTAAGTCGCCCTGAAAATGCTACTTAGACTTCTAAGTCACTGCTGGGGATTTAACTCCACACCCCAAACCTTTCAGCATGTTCCAAACTGACACAATTCATCCATGAATGTACTCTAGCCACATCGCTGGACCACGATGCTCTGTGGCCATTTTCCCATCAGATATTATGAGTCTAATCCAACATAGTGGCAAGCATCAGTAAATACGGAAATAGGGACAAACCAGAGCCACTCAGCATTTTCTTGGCTGGTTTGGGGTCCAGAGCGGTGAAGCCATATGCTGACCCACTTCTTTGGTGACTGAGAAAGTTAACTGAGGATAAACCGTAACCAATGGGTAAATGATTGTATACCGTTGACCCATTTCTCAGACAAACCAAAAATCAAGAGCAATCGCAGTTTTTCAAAACAGCTTTTAGAAAGGTCTCTAAAAAGCTCTTTTTGATTTTTAACTCACCTAGTCCACATGGGCATGCTAGAGGCCTTGCTATGCTGAGAATAGCAGAAATTCTCTTCAGAGGAGAAAATGTTTCTTGCAAAGTCCGATACTGAAATGTTCTCAGGGGCCCTTCTTCAGGTCAGATACAGGAGCAGAAGTTTTCCAGACAAAATCTTACTATATGTTGCCATGACAGGGTAATTTCAGCAGAATCAAAGATAATTTTGTTCTTTACGTCAAATTACCCCCTCAGAAACTCACAGCAATCCATTTAGTCCAGATTAACTCAAATGAAAATCCTTTATTTTGGGCGTCTGAATACCAGTTTCCCTCACAGACAACTACCTCGGTCATCCCTCAGCCACCCTTTGCACAACCTGGTTTCATGTTAAGGTGGATCCTTTCCAATAACAAAGCTACAACGGAGACGTCACCGCTGCAGCTGTGATTTCAGATGCAAGGGAACAGGCCAATGCACCGACATTCCTGCAACCCTTTCTAGACACTAGGGAGTTCAAATGGATCTAGATGGGAACAGGCTGCCTTGTTCCTCCATAGAGACAGCAACTCCCCCTGCCCAAAGCCCCAGCCAAAGAGAAAATCAGCTCCCAGCAGCCCTCAACACCCTTTAAGAAGCTGGGCACCTAAACTTTTTTAAAGGCACTTACTTGCTGAAAAGTTAGGGCATAGGCAAGGAGAAATAGCAGGGAGAGATGGGAACAGGTAAGGCAAACGGCTAGAGAGTGCAGAGGGAAGGCTGGGGATGTGTACAGGCAGACGTCTAAGCTGTGGGATACACATGTCCTTTCAGAAGAACAGCCAACTGGTATCTCACCTGTGAACGTGCTGTCCCAAAGGATTTCTGTAACACTCTGGTAGTTAAAAGCAACGTTCACATGAGCTGATCAGAACCAGACATGAGTATGTGGTACCTTGAGGTTTCTGGGAGCATCCTTGGACTTTAGCATGTGCAATCAGTTCTACGTAATGGTTTCTGAAACGCATCCTGACACTTATGTATGGTGTCCTGGAAACAAATGGGTGTTATTCAGTGTCTTAAGAAGTCTAACATTGGGCCTGCATTGTAATATGGCTTTCTATATGACAAGCACACAGCTCCAGAATCAGCATTCAACTCTCATGCATTTCCAGGCTAGGAGAAAAATAAATGCAAGGAACTGTTCTGGCTCATAGCAGGAACATACAGGGCATCTTGTATCTACAGGATACAAGAATAAGCGTTTGTACAGCAGAAGGTCATGTAGTCACACACAAACTTGCTTTAAGACAGACAGCTTGGTAACACCATGCACAACTTTATTAGCTGGCAGGATTTTTTTCGCTCAGCCAGTGCCACAGAACAAAACCAGTCAGAAAATGACCATGCAAACTGTTGTTCATTAGGAACCAGAGTTTTTAACTGGATAAATCTTTTGGTTAAAAGTTTCAATGCTCCTTTGCAAATTATAAACAAAACAACTCCCCAGATGTCAGAAAGCAGAAAGAAATTTTGTTACTAGCTTAAACACTGTGATTTTAAGATGCAACCAGGTTCCCTCACAGGAATTACACCTGTGTCCATTACCTCCCCGGTTCTTCTTCACGGTCCCAGCACAAATAAATAGCCACAACGCACAGCGTCTCTCAGTGAAATGTGGTGAGATGTAGCCCAGATGCATATCAAAGATGGAGTACAAGCCAACAAATCACTCCCTATTTCCATTTTAACTTCAATCCCTGCCTGACCTGTTCATCACCAGACCAGATCAGACCTCTGTATTACCTCGCCTAAAATGCCATAATGCCATCTCTAGCCATGGTCAGGTACCAGACACACCAAAAAAAATGCAAGGAACTTCTTCTGAGAACTTTTACTTTAAAAAAAATCAAAACACATCATACCCAATGGTAATTTTTTTATCTGTTACTTCACTTCTGTGTTTAAAGACTCCTACCTGATCAGGACATGTTTTCGTTTGCAACTGTACTCCTTTTATGTCCTGTTTCCTTTATGTGATTCAGAAGTTAGTTTTAAGTAGAATTTCCAGCTTTCACATACATACCTCTACGTTTTGTTTCTAATTTCCTGAATTTAATCTTAATTTACTGAACAATCGCTTATTTGGGTAGCAACTCAGGCACTTGAATCTTAAGATCCATCAGTATTATTATTCACTGATCCAGTATCTCACTGAGTTAATGGAAGTCTTTCCACTGGAGACTTAGTGACATATTCAAAGGTCTAGTTAGCATCTCTATTTCTCTCTGCATCACTAAAAATGCAGCTGAGCTGTGATGTGAGTAAGCAGTGGGTTTGTCAGCTTTGACTACCTACAGCTGCCCCAGTACCGGCACTTTTACTCGTGCCCTTCACCACAAGTTGCACAGGAGGTTCTTCTGGTTTTGTTTTGTTGTATTTCTTCACCAGAAAAATTCCATTGATTGAAAGCAAAGCTTTTCTTCGGTGAGGTTCCTTGGATCACAAGGGAATTTCTTATCAACAGTAGGAAACAGAGAGAGAATGAATCAGCAGTTACAGGCTGTGTTTCTGGTCAGATCATTTCCCTCCTGAGATTTCTTAGTTGCTGGTATTGTCACCGGCCACGGTATGTGATGGGAAACGAGTCTAGCAAAGGAGTCAGCAGCACAGAAGCGTGGGATTATTACACAGACAACAGGTCACACAAACTCGGTAAGTGATACACACATGAGTTTTAAGGTGTGCAGTGTACAAATGAAAAGTACATATTTTAAAAATTCTATGGCAAACAGACACTCACAAAGTTAACCAAAATCTCTATTTTATGTCAAAAAGCAGTTAAGGAGGGAGAATATTTACTCAGCTTTAGTATAAAATACATGAAGTAGTCATGAATGGCTCCTGCCATTGGCACTACTTACAGCTGCCTAAAGAGCTGGGTAAACGAGCCCCTGGGCACACCATTAGCCATTTCTCCAAGCAAATGTAGATAATAACTTAAGACATCTGCATCATGGCAAAACACCCAGGAGGGCATTATACAGCGATTGTTTTCACAAACAGGGCAAACACGAGACTGTTGAGAAGCTGAATTCCCCCTTTTCAGTTCCCTGCTGCAAGCAAAACAAAATGCAGAATGGGAACCGGCCTGCTCAGGCACAGAGGTCCAGCTCCCTCCGGGAAGATCTGCAGACACAGATGGAACTGAGCCCCGACGGCCCCTGGATGGTGCTGTGGTTTCACAGCTGGGTTTGCTGCCGGGAGAGCAGTTTAGACTTTGCACTCGCAGGGTTTTGTTGTGAAAATATGAACAGAGCCGGAAAAGCATCAGAGGAGGCGAGGCTGTAAGACAGCAAGGGAACAATCTGTCTTGGTGCTGAGATTTATGGCTCAACCAGCTCAGCACCTGAAAGTCGTGATTTCTCACCTTGGGGATTTCATATTGCTAGAAACGGGAATTGCTGGGGCACTAGGTAGGATGAGCTAACAGCTGAGAGTGGGGGACTTCCAAGTGCCATATTGCTGGGACTGGCACCCTTGCCTGTGGTTATCCAAACCGGAGGCATGGCAGACTGCAAGAAGGTCTTTTCTCACTTTTATAAGCAAGGAAGAAGCAGTAAGTGGAGCTGGGCAGGAAATGGGAGTTCTCAGTCCAGTAAAAAAATGTTACAGATCAAAACAAAATTCTCCCAGAAAAGTCAGTCACATATGGGAGCACAAGAGACACTTGGAGGCATTTTGACGCAAAAGAAAACAAAACCCAGCAAACAACAGAAAACAAGAGTTTTGTAAACACAAGTGGTCAGACCACCTCCCTGAGAGCTGAACACCCTGCTTCAAATACGGTCTAATTCAGGAAAACAGGAAATTACACTTATGCACTATAAACTCATCCGTGGCTACCCCAGATAAACCATTTTCAGGCTTCTCTTTGAAGCTGTTGTGCTTTATAGGCACCATCGAGTCAAAGGAAGATAAAGTTATCGGATAAGTGATCCGGCACTGGGATGGGCAGTGAAAACATGCTTTTATGTATATTTTTTTAATATTTATATAATTTTATATGTATATAAAAATTGTCAATATAATTTATATATATAATTTAAATCCATGATGGAGTAAAGCAACTATTTCACCGGCAGGAAGTCAGGCAGCCACCACGTACCCGACCTCTGCAACAGAGAAAATTGTGCCCTTGGCACATTTCATTCTCCTTTGCAGGACACGAAGCCTCATCTGCACCCTGAATCCCTTCTTTAGCTATGCATCCCACAGGCAGGAGGCTGTGGGGAGAGCCCTGGCACACACGCTGGCTCCAGCAGCCTCTAAGCCTGCAACATCTTTGAAATTCAGCTAAGGCAGCTGCTTGGAGAGAAGCCTTCAAAGAAACTTCTGTTCACCATTCTTCACCCCAAAAGTAAAGGGAAAGGGAGAGAGGAAAAAGATCATTTCAAACCCATCCCACTGCTTGGCTAGTATCTGTCAATTCTACCTGGCTAAAGGTTTGTAGCACCTTGTGGGATGAATGTTTTAATGCAAATTATGTAATAAGGTCATTTTCCTTGCTGCAAATGACCTGCATTCAAACCTGTCTTTACAAAGAGGGAAGAAACAGGTTATGGATACAAGACTTCTGCTGACGAAAGGAATCTGGTGTATGCCCAGAGAAGCAGACAGAAGGGGAGACTGCTCTCTGCCCTGCATCCTGCAATGCCGCTGTCTGCTCTGACAGCAAGTCTCTGCCGGGAGCTGAGTTAGGCTGTCTCCCTGATCAAAGCGCCGCTTCACCTTTCTCCCAAGTTTAACCCGTCTTGCAAAGCTCTTGGAAAATCACGAAACAGGAAACAGAGACAAGCTAAACTCATTTCATGGAAGAGATTCAGCATATCCATTAAAGGCTGTCAAGCTCAGATTTTGCTAGCTAACGAATGGTGGTAGGGAGCATCGAATGGGGGTCTGGAGCATCTCCACATCCCACTCCAGTTTCACGCCTCACACTACAGAACAGCAGAGCGGCTGCAACACAAGGCTTCTCCAAAAGGAAGCGTCTTTGCCTAGACAGCTTTGAGGGTGATGTCTCCTGGGGAGAGCCCTGTTACAGGGCATGCGCAACGGACACGTAACCCGGGAGGCTGATCAGGTGTGTGTGAGATGAGGGTTTCCTGGGCCAAAAAGCCAGCGTTTTAGCCCCACACAGGATGCACAGCCAGAAACAATGTTCTTCATCGGTAGCTTGACAAAGAGCTATGTGCAACACAGGGCGATTTCTATTAGCAGAACCACAAAGCTCTTTTCTGCTTCTGCTCTGTATTAAAGGTCATGTACCCGCTGCACAGAAATAGATAAATTACTGGACCCCTAAGGGCTGCTGGAAGAGTAAACACTGCTCAGAAACCATCACGCTGTGCAGGTGCTGGGCAATGCTGCTTGTCGGGATTGATAGGTCATTTTGTGCAAAACAGATTGTTGGGCTCTACAGCTCCAGTGGGAGAAGCAGTCTTGGACTCAGGAGCCTCTGGGTTTATTTTGAGCTCAGAGACTGGCCTTTCCTGGCTCCTCATTATCAAAACTGAGAGACCAGTTTTCACCACACAATATAAAAGATACTGTGACAGTCTTTGACCAAGGGACGCTGCTCTCCAGGCGACAGCTACAGATGGTCACATATGGTTCATTTGCTTCTCCATGTTTCCTGTGGAAGATGCTGACTCTGAACTCCAGACCCACAAAAACTGGTATTTTCCAGTTATTTGGTTATTTTTCATCACAAAATACCAAGTTTACAAGTGGAATGGCATTTCCTCATTGTGTGAAAAACCCACCTTTTCAGTGCAAAATATTTTGTTGGAAAAATGTCAGGCAGTGCAGCCTGGTTCCCGTTGCTGTATGGTCCTTCAAGTTTGGTGTCAAACAGGAGCGAGTTACGACTGGTGCTTTCTCTCCCCTGTTCACTGTACCAGATAAGGGTTAGACTCTATGTTCTCTCATAGGAAACAAGCACAGAGCAGTTCTTCCCACAGCTGCAGCATGTGCAAGGTCTCCACCTCCTGCTCAACCATTTCTTTCTACATAATCATCTTTATGCCTCTATTCTGCAGTCATACTCACCTGGAATCAGCCAGTTCTCTGCAAAGGTGCCAGAGAGGAGACAGCACAGGTAAAAGTGGAAAAAAGAAAGACAAACACCCTTAAAATGCAGCCCTGCCCGCACATCTCCTTCCTGCTGCTGAACAGCGCAGAGGTTGCTGCACGTGCGCTCTGGGGTCTCCAAAGCACTGACAGCCCAGCTCCCAGTCTGATCCATTACTGCAGCCCTCCTCTGATTAGCGTTTCCATGTCAGATGCTAATCAGTTGTCAGCAGTTATGCACAGCAGGAGAGACAGAGAGATAGATGTGTGCTGTTGAGCTTATTAAACTCTTAGATCACAGCTGATTAACTTGGGTGTGAGGGTCTTCTTTCCAACACAGTGAATAATTTATGCAAGATTGAACAGAAAGAATCAAGACCTGGACTGCTCATAATTTTTTCAAAGAACTAACTGTGGGGTTCTTTAATTCACTACCGCTCCTGGGTGTTCAGCAGCTGACCAGAGCAAAGACACTTGAGTGTGTTTTCCATTTCTCTCCCTTCCTCCATTGAGCCATCCATCCATCTTAGTCTTCCCAAGGAGGCTGGCAGCCCTGCTCTTGTAACAGAGGGGCAGCTGAAGGGATATCTCCAAGCCGGGGACATCTCCAAGTACATCCCAGCAGATGCTTTAAAAATTACTTCGAGAGCTCTGCAAGAAACAGGCCACTGCCTCGCTTTTCTGTGGCATTTTGACAGGGAACTGCATAAGTGAGATCACATGGATTCGAATAACGATCCTCCTAGCACAGCCAAGGACAAACATGTCCTATTTAGCTGGCTCTGTTCCCTTTTCCCAGCTGCCTCACAGGTTTTGGGTTTGTTTTACTGGCCTTCTGGTCCATTGCCTCTCTGCATAGATTTGCCTGGAAATTCACAAGGCAGATGTTGCAGGAATTTGGCTCCATCCGATCCAGCTCCCTTCTTGATTATACTGGTTCTCTACCAATTCCATTTTGTTAGGTTTAACAAAATGGTCTGCCGCATTTAAGTGTTACAAGCCCCAGAAAAGCGACAAGATAGTGGACTGGATTCATCTCACCTGACTTGATCTGAGAGAGATACAAGTATTTAGAGTCAGCCAAAGCCTAATCTCAGAGCCAATGGAAGGAGACAGACAGACAAATTGCTTAATTCAGGCATGCTGGTATGAAGCAAGTCTTGCCATAAAAGCGCCTGTTTCTTTCTGCTGCCCATGAGAAGGCTGAAAGGTTTCATCACTCCCTTTCCTCTCCCACAGAAAAACTTCTTTTTTCGTAGTTCAAACGCTGAGGCAGGAAGAGCTGAATTCAGGCAGGACACGGAACACAGAGAACATCCTCTCACCCTGGAGCGAGCAGCCCCGCACAGGGGCTTCCTCCATCACTTCAGGGGTGCCAAAAGGTTTCCTCAGTTGGAAATTCAATATATTACTGGTCAGTGCATGCACTACAAGGAGATGCAGATTTAAGCCCTTGCTTTAAAAGATGTTTAATCAGCTACATCCACTAGTGGGAAAGCAGGTACGAATCCCAGAGCAGAGCACCGCGCCCAAAAACCTGCAGGAGACAACCACTGCACCACAAGGGCATGGTGCAGCCCTGACCGAGACACAAGCAGGGATCTAGGAAGCGCAGCGTCTCAGTTCCTACTAAGAGTTCCTACAAAGGTCCCAGCAAAAAAAAAAAAAAAAAAAAAAAAAAAAAAAAANTTACTGCTGGCCCTCAAATATCTGGAAATTTGGAGGAAATTCATATCATGGATGCTATGTTACTAGTGACCTCCAAAGTACATTTTTATATACAGCAATTATTTTGTGCAATGTCCTAAACAGCAAAAAAAAAAAAAAAAAAAAAGAAAACTAAACATGCAGGCTGAAGTGATACATCTCACTTTGTGTCTGAACCATCTCCTATGGAATTCAACCCTGTGACCTCAGCGCACTTGGTGCCTTTGGCTCCCATTTCCCTCTGGCTCAAACTGGGGAAGGATGGGATGTATCGCAGCGAGAGTTGGTGTCTGCCAGCTCAGCTTAGATCAGTTCCCATCAACCTTGCCTGCAGATCACAGCAGTCTGCCAGCATGACAGGAGATGCTCCAGCTGGAGATTCTGCTGATTGAACAAAAATCTCATTCAAACACAAACACCAGGAAGAGCGAGCGTTCTCACCGAGCACCTGCAGATTCATTCCCTGCCTCTTGCTGCAGTGTATAAGGGAAGAGGAATAACGCATACACAAGGGATGAGGGCCAACACTGACTATGCTGTCGGTAGGAGGTGCTGAGGTTTGCGTCACGTGCCTGGCAGTACACATGCGAGTAAGAGGACTTTGCTGATGTGGGTGCCTCAAAAGGAGTGCTGTGGATTGGAAAGCCTAAAGGGCAAGGAGAAATTGCAGAGGCAAGTAAGGGAATGCTGCCCATGTATACCTCATTGGATTAGTTACTGCAGAGATCAGGTATAGCCCTGTGATCAGTTAAACGTAACACTGGTTCCCAGTTTGCCCCAGCATTCATAGCTACTCGGCCTTGAATCTCCAAACACAAATGACTGCCTTAAATGCCAATCCTTTGGTTTCCAGTATATTTTTTTTCCAGGTAGGTTTCTTGCATCTGCTTTCCATTTGTCTCCTCCAGAATCAGTTGTAGAGGAATACAGTTCTGCAGTTCTCTTGCTAGTCCTAGATGGTGCAATTTAGTTAGAAAGCCTCAAGAAAAGAAACACCGATTACTAGAATTAGACAGGTTTCTTTGCAAGTCAGGACATGCGAAGAGGTGATGGCAAGAATACATTGGACAACCCGATGTCATGGTAGAGAGGCCAGTATGTCCATCGCTTAACTGCCTTACATATACCACATCTACCAGCCCTCCGGTGTCAGCTTGGGGTGTGGAAGTACAGCTCCATTTGTAGAGCTGCTAACAACTGTTGTTGCTGTTGGTACAGCAGCTGAGCATCTGACCCTCAGTGCTAGGGAACAGTCTGTGCAGCTCAGCTCTCTCCCTCTGACTTGCTACAGGATGGAAATCCCCATGCTAGCCAAGGTCTAAACTGAAGGACTCATTGGACCTCCAACTTACTGCTCATTAGGAGTTTATGTTGTCCCAGTAGGAATTCTTAAACAAATAAATAAATAAAAACCACCAGAGTAAATGCATACTCTAAGCACAGCAAAGCGACGAAAGAACATGAGCGTTATAAGAAGCCAAACCTACCTGTTAAAGAAGCTTTTTATCCTCCTCTCTAAAGCCCTAGCTCTGAGACCTCTCTTCCATTTGTTGTGCTTACTACAAAACACAAAGAGATGGAAATGAAACAAATTCACTCCCCTTCGCAGTGGAAACAGAGCTGGAAAGTAAAACCCCTACTCTAGCTCACCTTGTTTGGATTCCTTGGGGGATACGTTCGCAGCATGTCATCAGGCAACTGCTGCTAACGCCACCACCTGCCTGATAATGCAGATGACCATTGACTCTTGATTTTAAGATCTTTTAAATAACTAAATATCGATTAATATCCTTAATTGCTGCTATAAATCTTTTCCATGGCAGGCATGCATGCTTATCTTTCACCTTTAACCACCCCGTCAAAAATCCCCACAGGAAGAGAACAGGCGCTGAAGAGCCGTGGCTGTGCTGACTGCTGCTCAGACCCTCCTGGCAAGCACCAAACTCTACATTTGTGCCAGCTACTAATGGGACTTGAATTCCTCAGTCTCAAAGCGACAAGAGCACAGCTTTTAAAAGGTTTTGCAGCATCTCTGGTGCTCCCTTCCCAAGAGTCCAAAGGCTGACCAAGGTCTGGTATAGGAAGGCTTAGCTTCAACACGGAATCCAACTTTCAGTCCTTGGCTAAGGGTAGAACAGCACCGGCATACATTGCTTGGGGAGGCTCTGGAATCACTGCCAGTGGCATTTAACAGTATAGACATGCTTTGGGTGAGATAAGGCGAGTTTAGAGCAAAACAGATTAGATTAAACGACCTCTAGAGACCTCTTCCAGGCCCATCTTCTTTCAAGTTTTAAATGAACGTCAAGAGCTTCCTAACTATCTGCATTTAATCCATGGGATTAAATCTAAACCTGCTTTGGACCTACCAGAGGAAGAATCTGATGGAAGGTTTGGAAAATGTCATCACTTTTAGGTCTTACTAAGATAAGAATACCCCATCACCTCAGGGTTTCATGACAGACAACAGCATGGCTAAGCAGGGATCTGTGACCACAGTCAATAGATTTCATCCTAAACAAAGGCAACAGATGCTAACAAGAAGCAAAGGAAGAGTGTGAACTACCAGCGCAGAGAATGCACAGTCCTTCTTCTCTAATAGTTTCTGTCTTAGCAGAGCCACAGCATACAATAAAGAATAACCAACCATGGAATAGGCTCTCTGATACAAAAGCATTTAAGGCTTCCAATAATATACCGTTGTAAACAATGTAATAATAATAAATAAATAGTTAATTACAAGAGCTATTTAAAATCACTTTTCCTTAGATGAGCTATGTCATTTTATACAGGCATGAATACATCATTTTAAATGCTTAGTAGAAACCCCTTTCAAGCTACTTGTAAAATGGAGTCCACAATATTAGTTTCATTTACTTCTATAAACATTTTGCCTTTTTTAGTCATTCATACATTCAAATTGCTGTCGTACCCAAGTCACTGAAATTAATATTAAAATAAAGCACAACTCTACGTTATTATTAGCATAATTGCTCCACTATACAAACAATAGACCCTCTTAGCCTGAATGGCTTCTTCAAAAACAGATGGAAACAAGTAACAACAGTAGTCTCCAGTAGAGAGAGCAATGTATGTTTACAACTTCCGACAGCCTGCACTAGACTGAACTGGAAGCCAGCTGCCTGTCTCTGCAGAAAGGCATTAAGGACAAAACGAATTTGCCATTTTAATGATGAGAAAATTCATCAAGTAATCCATTTCAGTGCACCACTACTCATAGCATTACAAAGATTTCACTAGTGCCTAAGCTGAATCCTGCTGCAATTTCATTTCGCTATAGCTTGTCCTACGTAGCAGGCGCATGGAGAAGAGATTTTTTTCCATTGAAGACCACAGGAAGACTATAAAAATCTGTTTGGATTAGTTAGGCCACGATATACACCAAGAATCACATGTAAGGAATGTAGAATAAGGAAGGTGATTTATGCAAGAAAGTGTTAGAAACTGAACTTCGGACACGGAACAGTTTGATCTCCATTAACTACAGGATAGACAATTAGGTGGCTAGAAGGCAGTGAAACTGGTGCATGGTATGGTAGTGAAGTTGATATATTGCTTGCTAAAGTGGCATTTCCGCAGCTGTAATCAGCAGTCAAATTACATCAGTCTCTTTCCAGAGATGCTGCTCCTCTGACACAGTTTCCTTGATACCAAGGTCTATCCAGAGTTGTAGGAAGACTCTTGCCTCCTTGTAACTTAAGCCACAGCGCTTGGTTAAGCTGCAACCCCCAGCAGTTGCCTTAACCGTTGCCATCGCCTGGAAACGCGAGGTGTCAACAGTCCTCCCTTCCCGTAGGCTTACAGCTCTTGGACCATGCGTACGCACGGTATTCCCATTGCAGTATTCATCATTTGCTGTATTCCTGTTTAAGATTTTTTGCAAGGTCTGCTCAGATTGCACCTCAGTTCTGCTGGAGTTCCTTGAACTCCTCTCAATTCTGGAATGAACCTTTGGTGGTGCAGAGAACCCCTTTGAACCAGTTTTTAATATGACTGAAGGATTGCCATACATCCCTCCCGAGCTTTTCTTTACACTAATATCGGTTGTAAATTCAGCTGCTCCCCCCTGTTATGCAAATCTGTATTCCTAAATACACATTTGTGCATCTGATGAGTGCTGGCTATTTTGCTTAGCAGTAGTTGCTGTATATTTGTATTCTAATTAAACTATTCGCCAGCAGGCTATTTGTCAAGATCATACACACAGTGTTCCTCCCAGCCTTCTGAAAATGTAATAAATGCACCGCTATCACATGGTTCAGATAGTTAATGGAAATACTGAGCAGAACTGGACACGGGACAATTCCTAATGAAACCTGACTCAATTAATTCTTCCAGCCTCCTCTGGCCCACCCTACTGTAGTTTTACCTAGACTACATTTCTCTAACATGCTTATTAACAAGTCATATTCCTCGCACTGAAGTACATCGCCTCCCATGACATCTGCTTTTCTGCTAGCCAAAAGGCTTTTCTCTGTTTTAGGAGTAAATTCAATTTATTTGACATGATTTATGCTTTTCTAATCCAGGTTGGCTGCTACTTATCTTTCTCTCTTTCATACACTCAACAAACAGTTAAGGTTATTTATTCAGTATTTGCCAGATATCGAGGTCAAGCTGAAACCCCTGTCTCTTCTTTCAAAAATAAAGCCTTTTACGAAGGCCCCCCTGGTTCAGCTAACCTCTCCTTCTACTAACAGCTCATTTCTGCCCCTCTTTCCCCATCAAATGTTGTTCTCTAGCCCTTTGCACCATACGGCTTGCCCTTGCAAACTGGGTAAATTAAATGGCTTTGGTTTTAATAAAAAACTGGCAGAATTTCAGTGCCAACCAGTGTCACCAGGACAGCGGAACAAAGAAAGAAACTCGGTGTGGAAGTATGGACACAAGACCAGGTCGGGGGACTCTTACCATGCAGGAAAACTGGTGTCGGGCTGTACAGGTCCCTTTGGGTTCTCCAGCACGTTTTCATCCCGCAGAAATTAACTCTCTCCTCCTCATCCCTTGATTAATTTCCTTAGGAGCAGCTGCTTTGGCCTAAATTCCTTCTCTGACCTCTCCCTGGGCTGGGCTTTGTTGCCATATGAGTTACACCAACCGCTTCCTCACAGACAGCTTTTTAGCGAGCGCCTCTTTAGTATTGTGGGGCTCATCTGTGAAAGGTTTTTCCATGGCCTCTCACAGTATTTACTGTAAGACTTCATTTAACCTGGGATTTCTTTCACCTCCTGTCTTATTTAGCACTGCCTGTTCTGATTGTGTCCCTCCACACACTATTCTTAAAGTCCAGCTTTTCTCATGTAACCTATTTTCCATTTTCTGCAAATACAGTAAGGAAACAAGAAATCAATGGAAAGCTTGTATTTTGTCGAGCTGCCTTGTCTTGAACCTTCTATTCTTCCTCTAAATTGAGATGGTTTGTGTTCATAGTCCTACTACCAAATGAAAAACACCTAGGCCTCTCCCTAATTTCTTCCCCCCCGGGATCTGCTTCCCATGACATCTCATCTCCTGCTTCCGAGTTCACTGAAAGTCATTATTCCAATTTTCTTCCCTCTCCCCACTGTGAGAATCACGCTCACTCTCACCCCAGCTGTCCTCCATCTTCACCTTCGCCAGTTCCTTCTTCTGTGGGTGAGAATCCAGCTTTCTCTTGGGCTCCTTCTACCCCCGTGTCCCACAGCATTTCCACTTGTGTGTTCCAGGAACTTGTTCTTCCGTCAGTTTTCTGCTCTTTTCCTTTCCTAAATGTTTACGTACCTAAAAATCTCCTTTCTATCCTCCTTACCCATCCTCTCCAATCCAGTGGGGTAAAGGAGAGTAGGAGGGGAAATCAGAAGGAATGAGGGCAAGAATGGCCTCCGTAGCCCTTAGGGTAGTGACATCAATTGAGTATTTCTGTGCACCAGACTGAGGGCTGAAGGTCGCTGCCACACTACATAAGCAACGTACAATCCAGCCTGCTGCAGTGTTATGGTTCACAGAGAGGTGAGTGCACATTCATTTCTCAAGCTAAGCCAAATATTTCAAATAAACGCCACTTCCATTTTCTGTTCAGTTCTTTCCTTCTTTGGTTTAAGTAAACATTCCCAAAGAAGAACCGTATCACTAGCAACGAGAAAACCAGAAACCAGCTGATCAGGTGAGACAAATACAACTGGATCAGACATAAGGGTCTGAAATTACTGAACAGCATCGCTCCTTCCCAATGGCACGCAGGCCCCGCGCACGCTGCCCAGAAGGCTCCTGTGCAGCGTACAAACAACTGTAGCGAACCGGACCACGCTGGGGAAGCTGCCAGAGCAGTCCTGGGGGCTTGTTCTGCATGTAAGCAGCCATGCTCAGGTGGCTCAATGTGCAAACTGAACCCCTCCCTTGCACAGCCTTTGCCTTCTGCTTCCCGAACGTCTCGTACAGGACTGCCAGGTAACCATGCGCACACCCATGGGAAGGGCGCCCTTACACACCACACAGCAACATTTCTGTTCACAAATTGCCCTTAGATTTTTCCATGTGCAATGCATGTTATCTTCCGGCCACGCGTTTAAATATGCTACTGCAAACTGCTCTCTAATATATCAATGCAATCTATAATCTAATCTTTTAATTAAACTGCCTAGGAAGAAGCTCTTAATGGGACTGTTTTATCCCAGGCAGCAGATTTATTCCCATTTTCAACTCTCACATCAGGATTAGTTAAAATCTTATCCACTCCCAGCTCTATTCTGGAGCTTAAAACAAGCCCAAAGTCAGAACTGAAATACATGCTTCTTGTTCTCTTATCTGAAGGAAAATTAAGGCTTCTTTGGCATGGATAAGGAAGACACTAAAGTGCTTACACATCAGAAAACAACATTTATCAACACTGAGGTGTTGAAGAAGAGCATTATTTATGTCAACTTTTTAACTGGAAATTGAACTTTTTTCAGGTTATCAAGACAGCCTTTTCAGTACTTCGGGTCAAATATTTCCGATCGGATTTCTCTGATTTTCAGAAGCAGCATAAAGACTTCAGTGCACTGGAATATTTCATTTACATTCCTTGGGAAATTCTGACCTTTAGAATAATTTAATTTCAACTAAAAAACAACAATTCAGACCTAGAAGTTTCACAGAATGAACTTCCCCAAACAGGCAAACGTCAGTATATTCCGTGATCAAGTCAAGTGTTTTCATTTTGGTGAAAGAACATATTATGAAAACTGATAGCTTAAGTCCCCCACACTGAAAACTTAGGATCAAAACATGTGAAGTCAGGAATAGCTATACTTCCAGGCTCTGAAAAACACTGGGACACAGCTCATTGTGTCATAAAATGTATTCAGTTTGTGATTTGCAAGGTCTTACAAAGCCAATAATTTTTTTCACGTTATAGAATGGAGTCATAAAGCTTTTTCAATTTACTTCCTAAGCAGAAGGATAAATCTAAAGAGGGAAATACTCATATTGAGGGATATTTTTGTATTGATGCGACTCATTTCCAGGCAAATTAGCATTGTTTTATGTGCATTCTCACAGACAAGGAGAGGTCAAAGCAACCACGCAGTAAGTCTTCCTTAAGTAGAAGGCAGGGGGAAGGCTGTCCTACAGAAGCGCTTTGAATATCTGTTTGCACGGAGCAGCATTTAGATAACCTCCAGGTGTAACTGGAGTGGCCAGCAGGCAAAAATGACGCAGTAAAAGATGATGTTGCTCAAGGGGTAAAGTGCTGCTGAATGAGTTCCTTAAAGATTTCCATCCCTGAAAGAGATGAGGGGAATTCTTGGCGAGGACCTGGGTGAGACTGCAGGTGGTTACACCCATAGTTTATCATAGAATCATAGAATGGTAGGGGTTGGAAGGGACCTCTAGAGATCATCTAGTCCAACCCCCCTGCTAAAGCAGGTTAGCCTAGAGCAGGCTGCACAGGAATGCATCCAGGTGGGTTTTGAATCTCTCCAGAGAAGGAGACTCTACAACCCCCCTGGGCAGCCTGTGCCAGGGCTCTGTTACCCTCATACTCCTTATGTTTCCTTTGCAACTTAGTAATGAAGAATATAACCCTGCATTTTGCTAGAAGACACTTTTTGCTTAATTTTGTTTTCAAATAGACTCCAAAATCTGGTGTACTCAGCAGCCTGCAGGAGCGACGAACTGCTTTACTTGCAATTGCTAGCGAGCACTTGGGTTAGGATGTACTTGTGTCACCAAATTTTGGGAGGAAACTTCCCAGTAAATACCCAGCCGTGAGATAACCGATGGCTACAGCTAAGTGTGTTTTGTCAGAGAAACATTTGTTTCAAATATTAAAGCAAACACAGAGAAGCAGTCAAATTAATGTAGTACAGTGTAAAAAGTATTAAGAAATATGATAGCTGTGCATGCTTCTTACAGCAAATAAAAACTTGTGTTACTGCAAATGTTGCAAACTGTATTTCCTGACCAAAAACTTTTTATAAGATATATCCAGCTAGGTTCACTGAGGACAAAAAACAAGAGCTAAGGCAGCCGCTTGGGCTGAGCTGCAGTGCTCCAGCAAACTGGCAGCATACACATTTCTGGGTTAGGATGAAAGTGAACTCAAGCTTGGACATACCCGCGTGGACATACCCCAACGGAACGGACGTGCCAGACCTCAAAAAAAGGCACTCGGCATTTGCAGCTCAGCATTTGGGGAAGGAATGTAAATGGCTTGCAGTAGATAAAACATCAACAAGCTGAAATTAAAGAGCTTTCATTATCAGTCTCCCATTCTCCAATTCTTGAGGCTGCTGAAGTGAACCATCACACAAGCAATAAAATGCCAACTTTTGAGCAAGACAAATTAATCACTGGAGCAAGCTAATGCAGTTTGGCTTGCAGTTAAAGTGAAAGCTATGGGGTCACTTCCTCTGGTTCAGCTGATAAGCAGGAGTAATTTAATCATTTGCCACTGCATATCTGTGCTCAGAGTTTGATTAAAAGCTCAAAACTTGTGGTTGAAACCTAAACATCTTCTGATAGGACTGTCTGCACAATCTACATCCATGTAGTGACAAGACTACAAGGAGCAAGGAACAAGGCTTACATTCACCTAGCGCTTTTCATCCCAACGATACACAAGGTACGTCACGATGAGGACGGTACATACTGCAGCCTTGGTATAACTGCTCCTGGAGCATGCATAAGCAGCCAGGGCATGGCAGTGCATAGCCAGAAAGAAGGCGCTCAGCTCTACACATGCAGAGACCCTGACACTTGGAACCCGGGCAACTGTGTGTGTGGCTGGGCTGAACAGTTGCAGAGACCAATCCAGGCATTGTTTCCTATGGTCTCTTTGGAAAAATGACTGATCCTTCTCAGCAAATAATTTGTGCAGTATTGGAGGCTGAGGTCCTTCCTCTCATGCTAGCTTGGAGGAATTGAGTTAAAAGATACATGACTGTAATGGGGCAGGAGAGAAAGAGGAAACTGAGAGCTCAGATAGAAAGAACCCCAAAACTCTTGGCTCTCAATTATTCAAGCTTCTCTCAGCTAAAAACTGAGCAGAGATGAAGCAAGCTTTGCAGTAAAGCCACTAAAATTAGTAATTACTTGGCGAATTAAATCTCTCAAGTAAAACAGCCTCTTTTTTCTCACTGCAACTGCAGATGGGGGTTTTGCTGTGTGCAGCGGTGCTGTGCCGAGCAGCTACTTTCCTGCACAGGCTGCAGCGGCTGGTTCTTAAGCAGCACGAGGATATGGGCAGCTCTGTTAGCAGGCCCTGATTTCGTTAAAGCTGCAAGGCCTGTTCAGGGCTGAACTCTTCTTAGGCCCCTTTCTGCATTGCTGATCTGCACTGAGCAGGGCTCGGCAGTGTTTGTTTCTCAAGCATAACAGAGGATCACCAGGAAGATCCTTGCTGAGCTCAAACTCCCTTTTCACAGACTCAGATTTAGGCAGCAGGATTCCAGGTACTGTCCAGCCCTCCTGATTGCAGAGGGGGTCCCAGATGACAAAAACAACCTTTGCTCTCATCAAGATCCTTTGAGGCTTCAATAAGGAATAAAGTCACTGTCACACATCACTGCTATAAAGCCAGAACATAAGAGCTCCCAAGCAAATGCTGTCATTAAGAGACACCCCTTTCTGCCTGCTGAGACTTAAATACCCTCCAAAGTAAGATGAGGCTGATGGGACTGGTCAGGAACACGGACAGCTGTCTAGGTCCTTTCCTTTCTAGACAGTGCCAGTGTCCTGGCTTGTCTTCCACATTACCTCATCTCCCTGTATCAGGTTTTTATCTAGGCTTGTGGCCATCTCTGTCCGCCATGCCGAGCATCTCCCTGCAATTCTGTTAGCCCTGGCCCATGGCAGGAGAACAAAGCTTCACAGCGCCTTTTCTGGGTCTCTCGTGTGCACTACGTCTCTCTACAGCCCCTCTTGCTGCCTCACATTGCTGATTCGTGTCATTTGGTGTAATTCAACAGCTGCAGAGACACGAGAGCGTAGTGCACAAACGTGAATAAAGGCAGTTCCTTACATAAAGCTCCTGTGTTTGTGGGGAAAATGAAGTGGATGGAGCAAGGGATATGTTTCCCTCTCCAGGAGGTGCCTGCTGCTGTTTACAAAGAGGTGAAAGTTTTGAGTACTAAGAGCTTGCTCAGCTCCTGAGCAAATGAACACTGTGCATGAGATATATTTACCAGCCAATCAACACAAAATGGCCTCCTAATATGCCTCAGAAACTTTAGTCTGTTACTACTAACTCTCCCCTGATGAAGAACTGTCAACATCATCTATCTGTTTCTTGACTTCTAAAAGCATCTTTCTTGCAGAGTTCAAGCACAGGGCAAGTGTGTGGCCAGCCTTTCCAGAACTCTCCTCTTTCGCCAGCCAGAAATTTTATACACGTGGATTGTGTGGATGTTGGGCATTTGGCTGAAATGGAACGTGTTGAAATGGCCCCTCAAAACCTGGTATCGGGTCTGGATTTTTCTGCACTAATCAGCAGATTCCAGGGGTCACGACAGGGGTCAAGTGGACAATAAATCAGCCAAGAGCCTTGTGATGATGAAGAACGCTTGATAAAGTCTGTGGGCCTGAGCCAAGATGGAAATGCAGCGTGATTCACACTATGGTTCCTGCACTTGAAGTACCTCACCAGTCTTGCATGACATACAAACTAGCATAAAGCTATATACCACTTCCTTGTAACTACAGAAATGTGCACACCCCAGGATATTTATGCAGTTTTACACTGGTTGTATGTTCCTCTTCAATATGCAGTGAGGTCTACCCTGCTAATTACTTCCAAAGGTTTGCCCATTGCAGTTTGATCTGGGTTAGCTCAGCATCGGCTGAACTACGCACTCCTTGTGTGCTACAAGCTGCATGATGGCTACCCTTGAAAGAGTTAAACAGGAGATCTCTAGAGCTGAAAGCATATGCAATTTGCACAAAAAAGCTAAAACCCTGTGTCTGCGGTTACTAGTTGGTATCCCTGTGGGTTGGCTTCTAACACAGACACGTTGGTGGGAGATGTAAGCCCTGCCAAAAGCTGGTTACAGCAGACTACTAAAAGTGACACGATCCTATTCTTAGGCTCCGTAAGCCTCCTGACAGGTTTTCTTACGGTGGGTTGCAGACACTTGCAGAGTCTGGGAAATCCTCAGGAGTCTTACTTTGTTGGCATCTCACATTTTACCCCTTAACCCCTCAGAGAACTCCCTAATCCCTCTGCTCTGGTACGAACCTACTCAGGAACAAGTCATTACCACCGGAGGTTTCCTCTCCTGCCTGGAGCCTCCCGGCGCTCCAGCCCCCGGACAGCAGGTGCTTTGCTGCTCACCCACCTGGGCACCCCCAGCCAGCGTCACCAGCTCTGCTCGGGCAGGTCTGCTAGCGTATTTCATGCTGTTAGCGAGCATCAGAAAGTAGCCAGACAGTGGAAAGCATTCAGCATGCCTCCCCGGCAACCTGCAGGCTGCCTCAGGGCTACTGTCTGTCTGGGTCGCTGGTGCAAAAGAAACAGCAAGGGCTCAAAATGTAGAGAATCAGACACTGTAACAACACGAGAGTTAGAGAGAACTTAGCAGCATGAGGATCGGGAGCAGACAAAGCCCAGGCTCACAGATCCTCCACACAGATCTCCTGTTCCTGCCTTGCCTCCACAGCCACCCTGCCTGCTTGTGCTTTCTGCCCTCACCGAAGGCTTTCCTCATTCTCTCTGTCTAGCTGAGAAGCCCTTTCCCTTATGTACAGATGACGAGGGCACAGCAGAACGGAGCTGTGTGAACAACAGCAATTTTAGTTCATTAGCCATATCAAAAATGCATAGAGAGGGGGGGAGAGAGAGACAGAAGAGAAAGCTGGAGGTTTTCTGCTCAGCCTGAAAAGAAGTATTAAGGGTTTTTTTGTTTTTGCAAACTGAAATGAAAAGAAATCCTTTTCAGGTTCAACAAAACCTGAATTCCCTTAAAAATGCTTTTTTAGCCTATTATTTCCTAATTAAACTGGAATAATTTTTAGAGTGAACAGCTCTTTTGAACTGAAATAATGAGAAATTCCAGTTCATGAATATCTAAATGGAACGTTCTCATGTTTCAGAATCGCTCAGTCTCACTTCTATCCCACATTTCAGAGTTAACCCTCTTGGTCACTGACCCCTTCTCGCAGAGTGGGACTGCAAGAACCTATAAAGATTTTGGGATGGTTGTATACTAGACTAATGGGTTTATCTCCAACAGTTTGCCTCTCCTAAACCATCTCTGACTACTTTCGGGACAGGATCTGAGGCCAGAGGCGGGTTGCGGGTGTCAGTGCAGTATGCGGGTCCTTGGGAAGGTCTGTCTGTACAATCCTCTTTGACTCCACCAGTCCAGGCCTGGTTCCCTTGACTACTGCCAAAGCTGGGTAGAGGTGGTAGATGTCTCTGCTCTCCCACCCTGACTCTTTATAAATTCGAGGTTTTGTTCTTAGCTTCAAACCTTTCGAGCAAAACAGCTTGGAAACTACCTCCCCCCACCAATAAAACACAATTTCCTCCGTTTCCCTCACCCCCTTTTCTTGCGCCAATTAAAAATTCAAATAACATGCAGCTACAAACCCACAGCTAAATCCCTGGGAGCACATTATAATAATTACCTTAAGCAGTATTTCTCTTTCTTTACATCATTCATTAATATTAAAAGACATCATGGGAGCATTTAAGCCAAGCAGTATGAGCACACATGTAGCAGTCTTGCCCAGCCAGATGAGGTTTCTTCCCACAAAGGTAGACTCTCCAGTGCAGTCTGTCAGTCTAGGGAACTACAGTTCCTGGAAAGAGCCTGACAGCCACGACTGCAGTTTATATATGGGTAATTTTTTCCCTTCATCTGTTCCAGTAGTAGCAAAGAGCTGTCAGAGATGCAGCGATTTGCTCTGTCACTGCTATTTCTACATATCAGCAGTTGGGAGGGGTGGGGGGAGCGGAATGAGGAAAAGGGAAGAGAGGAAAAAACCCAATGTGTTACCTCATTTCAGTAGCATCTAGATACTGCCCATTTAATAGCTGTTATTTATCGAAGCATTTAATCGTGCTGTAAATATAGCGAGTCCTTCGAGCCACAAAACACTTCAGTTAATGAGATTAAAGAAGGATTTACAACTCAGCTCTGCCTTTTCATTCTCTCCCCTGGGCTGCGCCCCAAGCTTTCAGAGTAAACGTTAGCCTCTGTTTTGGGGGAATCTCTGAAACCAGCATCCTATCCCCCAAAATCGCTATGACTGACTACAGGAATAGAGATGTTTCATACTTGCCATTTTGCATTGCAACTGTCTAGACCCTCTTAGGGAGAGGCTGGGAAGTGGACAGGAAGAGGTGTTTAAGCAAGACAATGCCTCAGAAGTAATGGGACAGCACCTACAGAACCCAAAGGCCAGGGAGGATCTTCAGGTATCGCTGCAAGCAGTTGATGGGGAAACTGCCACCAAGCCATTGAAAACCACAAGGGTAACACAGAAAATGGCCAAATTCTGCTCCTCGTTGTTAGAAACGCATCTAGAGTTGTGCTTAAAACCCTCAGAGCTTTTCCCAGCTTACCCCAACACCACTGAGTGAACAGGTTTTGGTCACGGGACTGCAAGGCTGGCACTTTATCCAGCACTTTTGCTGCCTAGGGATGGAACGGCGGCTGTAACGACACCCTTGCCTCCAGCAGATTTAATCTGCATTTACACCAGTCTCGGAAGGATGAACTCTGCACATGTCCTGATCGTATCTGCTGACATGATGATCCATTTTTACCCGTCAGCACCGTAAAAGCAACCCAGCTCTAGAGCCACAGTACCCTCTGCTTCAGGCACCCTCAGCACAAACGCGTAAGCAAGTTTCTAATCTTGGAGCGTTTATTGCTAGAGATGGGTCAGGAGAAGCAGCACAGCTTGATTCATTAGCTAATGGTTGTTCAGCGCTCCGAAGGCTCCGAAGTGCTGCATAAGGACTAAGAGTTACTATTATTATTTTTTGTGATCTCAGGATGAGTTTTCCTTGCTGGTGGTTAGAAATATTTTGCCATGTAAATTGAACTAATCTGAGTGGGAATAGCAGAGATGCTCAGCGGAGGGACGTGCTGGCAAACATCCTCTGATGTGCTTACACTCCCAAGACGACAGGCATTTACAAAGCCTGCCTGTAAGCAGTTTCTCCCTCCCCAAATCCTTGCCAAGCCAGGGACCCCTTTCCTCTCTGCACATTCCTGCTGGCCTTTCCCTACCACGGTCCCGTGCTGGAGTCTGAATCGAGATGCTAACTCCTTAAACAAATGCCTGGAGCAAAACTACGTATCAAAGCACTCTCAAGGGACAATTCAGTGCAGTCACAGCTTTGCCTCCCCAAGCTGTCAGTCATTTTGACACCTGGCGGCTGAACTGACATGTTGTTGCTTCTCATCTTTCGTATCACGCAGCCTGGTCCAGAAAAATTGCAAAGGTCCTTCCCAGAGGACGGCTCACCATGCACATCCATACTGCTGATAGCAGTACACCAACACGAGGGTGACAGCACAGGTCGAAATGTGGCCTAGTATAAATGACACCCCAATGAGCAGGCACCGATACCAGCATGGCATCAATACGAGCTGCTGTGGTGAGTGAGGTCTCCCAGGACAGACTGCGGCATCCCACCAAGCAGCACGGAGCTAAGAACAGGCTAGAGAGGAGAAAAGGCTCTTTGCCCTCCCACTCCCTAGCCCTGAAGGCTCACAACTCCTTTGTCCAAAAGATCAAACAGAATTGAAAAACCTGGTGGCATCATCAAAATTTAAGTAGCTGTGACTCAGACACGCAGAGCTCGGCGCTTATGTGCTGCTCCGACTTCCCCGAGCCATCAGGAAGGGCCGGTGGCAATCGTGGGCACCGTGTCACTGTTTCACATCTGTCTCCTTCAATCAACGTCCTCCCTGCAGAGGTCAGAGGCAAGTCTGCACACCCCTGATGCTCTGTAGGGACTTGGGCTTCCTTTAGGTTTCCTTTTCTCTACTTCACTCTTCTGAGGCCCAGAATGGGACTGTGAATCTCAAAGGTAACCGCCAGCTTTTGCTGGTTAATGGTAAATCCAGAGATTTCTTTTCTAGCTTTCATAATGCTCCAGTGTACTGAATTATGATTCAGTGCTTGAATTTATATGAAATTAAAATGAGGAGAGCCAAACACACTTGCGTGCTGAAGTGCTTGAAGTTAATTTGATCAGACTTTGGGGTATAGAGTCCCAACAGACCAGCACAGATTGACTGGAGCTCATTTATATTCCTGTACTTCAGATGGAAATGAACGGAAAACAGTAGTTAGGTCCAGTCAAAACTGCTTTTGAGACCACTTTGCTGGAGCCAACAAAACTATAATATTTGAAATAGTTCCTATATCTCCATAATAGCCTGCTGAGCCCTTGATTGACTATAACAGGGCTCTGGGCTGCTGACAACAGGTTGGTTATAAGCTTGCTGCTGGTCTAGAAAGTTGTTTATACAAAGACGGGAGGTTGCAGTCCTCGCATAGCTGTTACTCATTTACTTTACACCTGCCACAAACTGATTTTTGGCAGCTAAAACTGAAAAAGTTTTTGTGAATCTCGGCAGGAATTTTCCTTTGTTGGAAAAGATACCACGAATTTTCTCCGGCTTTATCGTGCTCCCTAGGGTCAACCAATAGGCAGAGTCTGTCCATTTTTTACTAGCGTCTTTTCTTGCTGTTTTATTCTGTCAGCGATGAACCTGTTCTGGATTACACTCAATCTCTTCTTTAATTTATTTTTTTAAAAGGATCTGGTGTAACCCCCAGCATTTGTATTACTGCTTTGCTTTACTGGCTAATTGCCAAGTGATGGGGGGTTTTGCTAAAAAGCACCCCACAAATGATAAAGCATTTATTCCTTTGCAGGAAGCGTATGGCTGGAAAGGAGCAGCCCAGGCATTGCATTTGATTACATCCTCTGCTGTATCTGCATTCTGCTGTCCTGGAGGTTGTCAAGATCCAGCTCCAGCCAGGCCTAAGCAACCAGGTCTGAATTCAGTGCTGAGCCTGCTTTGGGCATGTGCGGGTTTTGGCTGGGACAGAGTTCATTTTCTTCATGGTAGCTGGTGTGGGGCTACGGTCTGGATTTGTGCTGCAAACAGTGTTGATAGCACAGAGGTGTTTTCGTTACTGCTGAGCAGGGCTCACACTGAGCCAAGGCCTTCTCTGCTCCTCACCCCACCCGGCCAGCGAGGAAGCTGGGGGTGCACAAGGAGTTGGGAGGGGATGCAGTTGGCACAGCCGACCCCAGGGATATTCCACACGTCATGCTCAGCACAGAAAGCTGGGGGAAGAGGAAGGAAGTGGAGGACGTTTGTCCAGTGATGGCGTTTGCCTTCCCAGGTCAGCGCTACGCGTGATGGAGCCCTGCTTTCCCGGGGACGGCTGAACACCTGCCTGCCCATGGGAAGCGGTGAATGAACTCCTTGTTGTGCTTTGCTTGCGTGCACGGCTTTTGCTTTACCTGTTAAACTGCCTTTATCTCAACCCACGAGTTTGATTTTTTGTTTGGGGGGTGGGGGAGGAAGTTATATTTTTTTTCCCCTTTTACTGTTCCAATTCTCACCCCCATCCCAGCAGGTGGGTGTAAGCGAGCAGCTGCATGAGGTGTAGTTGCCGGCTGGGATTAAACTGAGGATGGACTAGATGATTTCCTGTGGTCCCTGCCACCTTTCCTTCCCACTTGCGCCATTCCAGATTTCACAGTCCCAGGAGATGCTAATAAGCCAGTGCAGAGTGTTTATCTGGATTTGCTTTCCAGTGATTTATGGAGAGCTACCCTGTCAAACTTTGCGGTAGCCCTTTATGCTCCTCACATCTGAGACAGAGTTTGTCAGTTTGACATGGAATATCTGAGCTGGCTGTCTTTGTGATGGCTGAAGTTTTAGTTCCATAAATAATCTTTTTCTTTTCCTCCTCACACTAGCAGTCCATTAGCACAATGAAGCCAATCTCTGTGCCGACATGTAACCCGTAAACACTTGCTCATCTTGCTTACTATTCCCATAGCAAATAATAAAGTAAAGAAAAGAAAAGAGTGAAAAATAGCATAAGATGTTACGCCTTGAGTTACCATGAAAAGTAGTTGGGAGTTTTCTTGGCAGAATTTCCAGTGTTAAAAGACATATGTGAAATGTTTGGTTTTCAGGAGTTCGAGTTTTCAACAGGAAACTAAAAAAGATTTTTTTGTGGAAAGCAGCCACTTTTTCTCAAGAGCATCCGCTCAGCCACAAATCCAGCACACTGTCAAAAAGCCATTTCAGTGAAGTCATTTCAACTAGTCCTTCTTACTCACCTATTCCAGTAATTGATTGCACACCTCTGCAAAGCAGCGTCTTTTCTTACTCCACAAGCATTTATATTTTTGCTGTCAGTGCCCACAACCCGGACACTATTTACATTTCTCTCCAGATCACAGCTCTGTTTCTTGAGTCTGTTTTTGCCTGCCTTTCCTGTCTGATACAGATCATCTATCATTTTTTATGTTCTCAGGTTTAGGGCTGCTTATTTCTCTGCTCTTTCCAACAGTAGCTACTAACAGCACGATCAAAATCCACCTTTCAGTCTGTACCACTGACGTTACCTAACACTGATGATTTTTGAGGGAGTTTGTACCTGGATCTCACTATCACCACACCGGTTAGGGCCAACAGCCCCCAGAGAGTACCTTCCCTAGCTGGGGAGGGCACATGTTCACTGATGGATCTCAGTGCGCAAACAGAGACCTGTTTATGATGCCTGAAGTACCACATCTCTAAAAAGCTGTGATAAGGCTGCGTACAACCTAGCTACCTACATACGGGGCTGCGATTTCTGGGTTGTTTGATGAGATGTAGCAAACATTGAATTCCCATGTATTATGTGTCATCTTAATTTTTTTTCCCCCAGAAGCATCTGAGATTTTACAGAGTACTCTGTTCTCTTTCTCTAGACACTTTCAGGCCATCTTCCAACTCTGCTGTCCCTAATCTGGCCCTGTCTTCTTCCCGTTTATTCTGGCCCTTCTATCCTGCCATATCCGTTACATCTAGTCTGCAAGTAACTCCAGGAGAGACTACTCTCGCCTGATGTAGCAAGTTTTAGTGAAAGAGATTGAAGCCCTGCTATTACAATGTAAGTTTACAGTGCTACAAGAGCCCTCCTACAATCTCATCCCTCCTTCACTTTAAGACAAAATCCCTTTCTAATGGGTCCAACTGCAAGTTCATTACAAATCAGTCAATCTGTCCGTCCGCCATCAGCGTGCTCTGATGCAGACACAGTTCAGAGCAGGATCTTCTCCAAGAACTGATAGTATAACAGNCCCTCCTACAATCTCACCCCTCCTTCACTTTAAGACAAAATCCCTTTCTAATGGGTCCAACTGCAAGTTCATTACAAATCAGTCAATCTGTCCGTCCGCCATCAGCGTGCTCTGATGCAGACACAGTTCAGAGCAGGATCTTCTCCAAGAACTGATAGTATAACAGATGGGATTAAAAATGGCTCAACAATGTTGTGCAATGGTCAGCGCTGCTCAGAACCAGCACAGCTGAGAAACAGGGAAGAAACAGCCCAGAACCCATGTATATACCTAAGACTCTTCCCATTATTATACTGTGAAAATCAGTTCTGCTTGAAGAAACAAGGACTAATTTTTTCCCCAGCAATGGACTTCCATTATTCTAAAATTTTCACTCCGTATCTTAGCAACATTTTTCCTCAGACAAGGAGCTATTTCCAAATATATTCTGAAATGCAAGAGTCCTTGAATTTTGAGAAGTTTTGTGTTTCCTTGCATATAGAAATGCATGGCAGACAGACAGATGCATCACTGCTATAGATGATTATGGCTTCTTCCTCCAAGATTCAAGAGAGGCCAATTACTTCCAAGCCATTTTGCCTTTTCCTATATGCCATTGTTGCTTAATCGATGGTCTATGCTTAATGAGGCAGGAAAACAGCAGAGAGAATAGCAAAGGCTTCATTCAATAGAGGAATATTTCATGTTTAACCGTGTCTCAGAGGAGGGAAGATTAATTTGCCCTGGAGCTGGGACTGTGAAAGTCCTCAGACTGTTCAGCACCCGAGGTGGACCCATGCTCTCTCTGGTAAATGTAAGCTAGGACTCCATGTTAGTCTAAAAGGTTTCTAAACTCTAAAAGAAGAAAACTTGTAGGAAATGAAAAAATAATTGAAAGAAAAAAAATCACTTGTCACTTTTCACAAAGCATCTTCATCACGGGGCAGCCTGAATAACACAACTGTAGAAAGATCCTCAGTTTTAGCCCACAGATGGGTTCCTAGCTTCCCCCTCACTCACTGTCTCCCTGGAAGCTGGGTCTTTCTTATGAAGCTGCTTCTCGCTGTTCTAGCCCACACAGAGGTCTTTCTCCGTCAGGGAGAGGCACCAGGGCAGTGGTGGTGGGCTTGGGTCTTGGGCTGGTGAGAACAACCACGAGCAGATTGCAGTGTCTACAGGGGTTTACACAGCAACGAAAAGGCCGTGATACAGCATTTCAGGGGATGGAGAGAACATGAAAAGGGAAGGCAGCAGCTGAGATTCCTAAAGTCTTCGGCATAATAATGAGTGTACTAGAAAGGTTCTAGAAAAGCCTGGAGAATCCCTCTGCACAACAAGGGGCACAGAACCCAACCACCATATTTCCTCTCCTTCCTGTGAAGGGACTCAGGATCCCTCCTGCTGTTTTCTTCCATCAACTTCCAGCAAGTAATACAGGACTACTCTTTGCTGGAATTTGAGGAAAGGCTTTCAGGGTAAACAGGAATGTTTATTTCAGTTTTACAGGAACGCCAGGGAACCTTGAGCTGATTCTCTTGGGAAGTTCCCATTGATCTCCGCCTTCCTAAATCCCAACACTTCAGCATTGCTGAGAATCTCAGGAACAAGATGATGTCTAGACCAGTGGGAAAGCACCATGTTCTGATTAGCTTAAATCTAAATAAAACAAAATGAAATAAAAAAAAATCATAAGAATTGTGATACCTGGGCTAGTCCTGGGTCCAGTTGGTAATTCACAGGCAGTTGCCATTGCCTCTAGTAAATATGCAGGGATAGCAGTCAGCTGTTATTTAATTAAACCACAATTACTGTCTCATTAGCTCTAAACAGAGTTCTTATTATGGAGCCTTCTTTTGATCACTGGCACATACATCCTCTAGGAGGCTTTGTTTTGTTTTGGATTGGGTGGAGGTGGGGATAGATGAATGGGAGGTTGCGCTGAGGGAAATGACCCCTGGCAATGCCCAGATGCCAAGACCACATCAATGTTTGCAGCATCAGTGAGAGAGATTTTGAATAATTTCACAGACCATGTTTAGTGTTAGTTAGTAGAAACATCTAAAGTATGCTTAGAGTCACCAGCCCTTTGTGAGGGGGTGTTTCGATTGGGTTTTTTATTACTGCTGTTGTCATGTGGTTGCTCTAAATACTCCATTCCCTAGCCAAAGAAAAGGGGATTTGTATTAAACCAAGTACACTGATAAGGTTGTTTATTTCACACACAAGATAACTGATTGGTGTCAGTCACCTTACAGTTCTTTAGCCACCAGATCTTCTTTTGTTTTTTCTTTAAAGCTCTATCACAGAAATTATTTTGTGTTTGTAATTCACATTTTTTTCCTTTATTTTTCCTCTACAGTAAAAATAATACCAACAGCCTTCACAAACCACACAAGAAGGTAAAAAATCCAACATCTGCCTATGGAAGTGGAAGTGGGGGGAAAAATAACCCAACGCAAAAAAAGAGGAAGCTTCAATTCACCTATAAAAACTTTTGGATAGCTGATAATTCTCAGTACAAAACTAGAGAAAGCGCATGAGCTTACTGACTGGGGTATCGATCACCGACAGGAAAGAGCGACAGGTAAATTCTACCACTAGTTGGAGTGGATTTATGTTACCAGGCAAGAAGTGGAAATCATTGTAAAGGAACCAGCGTAAGAGTTGTTAAAATACTATGTTCCTGGAAGTTTACTTTCCACGTCACAAAGAAACATCCTCTACTACGTGAAGAAACCATTGAAGAAATGCATGAAGAAACCATTCCCAAGACAATGCCAAAGGCCCCAATTCCACACATTACATGTGGTTATGTCTATCTTTAAAGACGTGTAGTAAATCCCCTTGAAATCACCGGAACTACTCCTATGCTAAAAATCAGGCACACGCTTAGGTATCTTGCTGAGCTGATTCCTAAGGATCATGATAAGCTTAATAAGCATTCATCCTAAACACTGTGAAAATATAANTTGAAATCACCGGAACTACTCCTATGCTAAAAATCAGGCACACGCTTAGGTATCTTGCTGAGCTGATGCCTAAGGATCATGATAAGCTTAATAAGCATTCATCCTAAACACTGTGAAAATATAAGCTGTGAAATTCTCATCAAAAAGAAGAGGCCTCAAGACATCCAGAGATGAATCATGAAAAACAAATTGGCAAGCCTCTTATTAAAGCGAGGGAAAACACAACATCATGCAATCAGAGCAATAAAGAATCTCCAGCTCCACATTGGCCAGAATAATCAAATCAAAGCAACATACAAGAAATAACGGCAGGCGATCAAAACCAAAACAGCGCAGCACCTAATGACTCCTGCTTGGAATACTGTGCATCTGTTTGAGAAATAAATTCTTCCCTAGTTCATCAGAAAAACTAAAAAGTGTTCATGAATGACAATATCTGAAAGAGCTGTACATCTTGAAACCATGCTGGGCTCATGGGTGGCCCTCCCAAGCCGGGCAGGGCTCCGTGCCCATCAGCAGAAATCTCTAGACTTTGATCGAGCATACGCACAAGCAAGAGGGTTGCATTTCTCTGAATTTGCCAAAGCATGCAGAATTTCCATGAGCAAAATCAATTATTCGTGGGTTTCCAGGCTGTGTTTCCTACGCTGGAGTGTTGCTTGGGGGGATGTTGTGTATTTCCCATGGAATCAAGACCATTTGCATAATACCCAAGAAATTTGCCAACTTTCCCATTATGGGCTTTACAGGCTAGTTCAAAGTAAGAAAACATAGTTTTCCGTAGAAAAGGGTCTGTCTGCATGAAAATTCTATACCACACAAAAACTCCACATGCTCCAGCCTTACCTGAAATGAGAAAGGTGGAGATTAAGAGTTAAACTCCAACATGAAACAAAAAAGAATCACAGCTCTGGAGGAGTGGCTGGTAATGCAGTGGTGGAGGATTAAAAAGTAGAGAGCCTTGGCTAAGAAGGGTACATTTCAGCAGCGCTTATTGAATGACGAGTGTACTTCATGAAAGGGAATCTATCAGCTTAGCACTTCTTTGCAAGATCACGCAGTGAGGTTCAGTAGCTCCTATAATACAATTACTGTCTCCAAAAGACCAATTCAAAAAGCAATTACACACCATTAGCAATGTATTTCCAAAGGCCTCAGCTCACGCAAGAGAGCCAGCCACACAGCTTGCCTAAGCTACTGCTCTGTGCCATTTATACCTGTTGTTCCTGAGTCAGGAAAGATACTACTGAGAACTCAGCTCCGATGCTTTTACACAGAGAGGTTCAGGCAATTAGAAAGTGCAATAAAATAAAGAGGGACAAGGCTGGACAGGGAAACCCCAGCAGTTTAAATATATTACTTGGAGACCTTTGCAAGGCCATTTTTAAGATTTGCCTTCCCCAGAGGCAAAATAAAGGGAAAGAGAGGATTTTTAGCTGTTACCTTTAACTTTCCTCAGAGATGAGTTCTGATACTGTATTTTTCCACATTAGTTATGTTTATTAAGCATCACTTTTAAATGGAATTAAAACTTTTCAAAAAGACATTTGAAATCCGGGAGTTCACACACAGCTGGTCCAAAATAGCTGACCAAGAATGGCTTTACCTGTAGCCAAGCCCTTTGCAGCTGAAAGCATGAGTACAGTTAGCTAACCACAGATTAGCTTCCATCTAGATGCCTTGGCTAGTGGTGGCAATGAAGGCATGGCAGCAGGGTTTTCAGCACAGATTGCATAGTTTTCACTGGAAATACAAAGGATCCTGGGGTAAGCTTATGCTATCCACCCCTAAGGCTACACTTGCCGCACACTATGACTGCCCACCTCAGGATGCAAAAGCCAGCAAGGCTGTGTCCCTCCATAATACAGTCGCTTCTCCTGCAGCCACTTAGCTCTACCCACAGAAGCAGCTCACACCTCCAACTCAGGTTCACCAGCAAATTTCACTGGGATAGGAGAACCCATACTGGCTCCAGCAATGTCCCTTCACCCATAAACGAGAGAGTTCTGTCCCACAGAGAAGAGAAGGCTCAGTGAGATTATCCGCTGCAGAGCTCCACTATTCATAACTCAGGGCATTCGTGTAAATTCTCATCGATTCCTATTAAAGGTTTGTTAAACTCTACATAAAAAGTACCTTTCACCTCTTCTACCCTTTGCCACACATAATTATACAGCCTGAATAACAATACGCTCATTTACATTCAATTCAATGTTTCCTGATTGCTTTCAGACCTCTGAACTGTAAGAAAACACTAGAACAGTTAAACACCTGATATTCATTAGACCCATTCTTCATCAGTTACAGAAAGATTACTAGAAGAAATATTATACATTTCCATGGTTCAAAACACCAAAATACATATACCCCTCGGTAACGTTCACAACAGAAGTTTCTCAACCAAGCCGTGCATTTAGCAGTTTCCATACTCAATAGTTTTCTCTGACTTGACAGAAACAGTTTAAAGGATGTGTCAAAGATCTCTTCTTAGCAGAATGGTTTTCCAGTCTCTAACTGCTCTGCTTGTATCCCCAGACCATGGGGATTTATACATGCATCAGTAAGCTCTTTCTACTGGTTAAGTACTCACTATTTCTCATATATCTTCCTCTATTGGTCACACTTGCATTATAATGTCACCACAGGAACTCACTGTAAAGGTTAACTTAACAAACATTTGGAAAACGCAGCCTGACTTCATTAACGTCTGACAAGGACACTCACTGGACACCAAACCACCTCCATCTCCTACATTACAAACTAATCAGCCGCACGCAGAAGTGCCTTACGAAGTCAAGTGCTTTGTTACCAAGAACCACCTGACCTCTGTTACAGCAAACTCTTCCAGGTTTACTACACTTATTTACCCAAATGTCAAAATTCTCTTTTCCTTTGCAGAACTTATCCAAGCTGCAAGGGAGGGATCTCAGCAGGCGTACAGTTTTTCTAGGTCTATTACAGCAAAGCATAAAATATCTTGCTGTCTTTAGCAAGGTGCTGACAAACGGTAGCATAATGAGGATATTTATCCTTCAGTGTAACTGTAGGTACGCATGACTTCTCAGCAAACAAGCTGAGAAAATCTCTGCTCAGAAGATCTCAAATAAAACCCGGNTCCGGCACACTGATGGGAGAAAAAGTTTCTAGAGGCGCTAATGATGACCCAGTGCCAATAGAGAAAAATGGTGACAAGCAGGAAAAAACACCACCTCCTTTAATAAAATCACCTAATAACGTCAAAGTAAAAGAACAGCACTTGTCCAGAGCCTACAGACCTTTCAGCTATTTTTAATGCTTTGTTCTACCTTGTTCAGAGGCACGTGGCTTTGAAAGCATTTGGGAGCCAGGGTANCAGGAAAAAACACCACCTCCTTCAATAAAATCACCTAATAACGTCAAAGTAAAAGAACAGCACTTGTCCAGAGCCTACAGACCTTTCAGCTATTTTTAATGCTTTGTTCTACCTTGTTCAGAGGCACGTGGCTTTGAAAGCATTTGGGAGCCAGGGTATTGACTCACAGGAGGTGGTGGATTCACCCAGGATGCCAACACTGTTAAATTTGAAGACGTGCTACTCCTCCTCGCACAGGTAATTAAGATAATGTAACAGCAGGGAGGAGACAGGGAACCTGCCTTCCAGAGCTCCCTGCCCACTAGCCTTCCATAACTTAAGGTCTACATGGGATGTACCTCTAAAACCATTTCCAAGATTATCCTCCTTCACAGCCTGCTTTCTGCTGAACTCTGCCATTTCTGTTAATCCCTTCCTCCCAGCCAAAACTAGCCTTTCCTGGTGGGAAAAACATTAGTTTACTCCTTTCTGTGTCTTCCCAGCCCTCGCTTTCAAGTCTTCTGAGGTTCACCTGAACCCTGTAGCAACACGATCTCCCTTCTTGCTATTCCCTTTAATTTTGACAAGGTTTATTAAAGAATAATTAAGGAAACCTTTTGCTACCATGAAGATAAGGCTCTTAAAGGTCCCAAATTCCCCATCTGTCATTGAATCCATAAAGAAATAAAAAAAACCTATTTTTATTAAGGATTTGACTGTTTGGACTTTAGCAAGGTGCTCCCTGGTTTATGAGCCCACCTACCCATGCTATTACACATCAGAGAAATACTGAAATGCTTTGCTGATACACTTGCAGAAGTAGCACGAATCCAATTTTGGTACAAAAATAAACACAGCGGCGCAAACTTCTAAGTAATTTGCAGTTCCCAGATGAGTTTTCTGCACCAAAAAGGCAGGAGATCAATCAGGGAGAAACGAAATTATAACCCCAATCTCCTTCTGTTGAAGAAAGGCTGATACTTCAATTATTTATGCAGACTTTAAATATTTAGCTTGGCACTTATACCCTTAAGGAAACTATAGTTACCACTTCGTCATTACAAGGAGCCCATGATTTATTCATGGAATCAATAGGAACACAAAGCAGCAGTACTGCTTCGTTCCTGTGTGTGCACCATAGGGGTCAGGGCATCCAGAGGTTCTGTCCTTCTGGAGGGAGCAACCTGATTTTTGTGGTCAGCACTGTTACCCGTAAGACAGGTACATTGTCTGGAAGCTGTCTGGTACTGGAAAAGGTAAGTCCAAGAAACAGGCAGCCATCCAAACAGGAGGCTGAGTACCACACAGGTATCTCAATGTGCTCAAGTACGTGTGTGAGGGTAAATGGAGGAAAAGCCACATACCTGCGCTGAGTGTAATAACTGAAGTCACTGAAGATTTTTGGTGGACTACTGTGCTTTTACTGACAGGTGACGGTAGAGATGCTGACTGTGACCAGATTTCTAGCAGCAGGAACTGAACCTGGGACCTTGTAACCTGAAATCAGAAATATTTAGGGCTTCCCTAAGAATCTTTTTAGCAAAGCTTAACGCACGCCTATAGAGAGCTATATAAAATGATTTTGCTTTGCCCTGGGTAACCTCATTTCATGGTAGGGTAGGAAGGTCGTTTCCATTGGCATCCTCAGCACATTAACTCATTTTCAACACCCAGAGTGGGAAGCATCCTTCCAAAGCATGGTAGTAAAATACAATGTTAACCCATCTTTATTGTCCTTAAAGCTGTTTATGCCTCTTAAATTTTCTTTATAAACAGTGGATAACGTTAGCATAGAAGGAATTCAACGCAATCAACCGTGTTTCGGGTTTAACTGAACAGAGAACAGCCAAGCAAAGGTGTAGACTCAGCTTTTTATACTGTTTCCAACTGTGACTCAGAAGCCTTACATGTCATCCCCTTTCTCTTCAGAAACCTACACCAGCACCCTCTCAGCCTACCGATAAGCCTACAAAGGAGCTTACACTGAAGATGTTTTACAGTGAGCCCCCATATTGATTATCCCTTCCCTGCCATGCAGATGGCTGTCCCCACTCCTGGGCAGCATTGACTGAAACCTCTCTAAGTCCTCGCCTCCCCTAGCTCTGCCCACAGCACCTGCAGTATTTGCAGCTCCTCGGTCCCTGGTCTTTGTGCCTTGAGGATCACTGACAATACCTCTGCTGCAAAAGCTTGGCCACTTTTACTTTCTACCATCATTTATCATGGCCACTTCTTCTGGCAGCCATACAAATATAATCTGACATGCTGTAACATCTGCACTGCATTTAATTTGTATTATTTTATTTTGAAACATTACCTGCTCCAGGATTTAGATTGCTCTATGCCCCATTATGAACTAGACAGAAATGTAATGGAAATTAATTGTGCTTAGGATGGGTCTCGGCAGATGCTAGGACACTATCAAAGGAGCTCTTAAGGGGAAATAATGCTCTTACGACAAGGAAGAGCAGATGGATTCATAACTTGAATAATAATTGCATTAATACTCATCATTAAGAACCCCTTCGTTTCTGTAGTGCGAACGGGGGTGGTGATTTTTGTAAGCCCGCTACTTGTAAGCCACCTAAAGGCCTGCTGACTGGTATCCTGCATCTTAAAAAAAAAAAAAAAAGCATTTCCTATTCAATACAGCTGTGAAATATATCTATTTTTAACATGTGTCTGGCACCTAGGTACCCAGCAAGTATTCTATTGGATTTACCTTTAATGTCCCCTTTGAAAAGGGGAGTAATTGATTGTAATTGATTGATAGATTGATTTTTAGGTGCCATGTTAACAAATTCACCCTCACTGTAGCTGCACTCTCACTCCTGAGGTGTAGATTCATGGAGGCAATGCAAATCACCAAAGAAATCCCTGATGGAAGAATCCCAGTCCCCCAGACCAACTGGAAATAACAAACAGCAAGAGACGGGAGAGCGCACGGGAGCCGAGGTTCCCTCACTCCTGCTCCTGCCTCAATTAGATTGCAGAGCTGTGCAGTGATGGATGTGGGAGCGCGCCCAGACAGGTCACAGCCCAGACAGCCACATGCTGCACAAGCCAAATGAGTCAAAAGAGCTGAACGTTGAAGCCTGAGAGTCTGTAAGAAGCCAAAATCTTGAATGTTTCCAATCCCCTCCTTGCATCCCACACTCCCTCACCCCTTGGTTTTGTCAAACATAGTAAATAGTTCTATCGCTGACTCAGGAAAATCTCAAATAGTTGCTAATTTAGCAACAAATACAGCCATCTATGAAATGGTAAATATTGATGAGGCCCAGTGTCCAACACAGGGCAACATGGAACACTTGGTGAATGAAGACTAATTGAACTTGGTTCAGTTTAAAGATGAAAGAAAGGTCATGTATCAAAGCATAAAGGCAGAAAAAACATACCTAATGCTTGCTGAGGTGATGAGAGACTTGTTACTGAATTGGATTTTACAATCTGAGTCTGAATTCTCAAGAAAGGAAAAATCAATTGGGGTCACAAAACATTTAAGCTTTGGTTCCCTGTGCAAATTCTGAATATACAAGCTGGAGAGCGAGTGGCATAAAGAATGATACCCTTCTTTGCTTGTTACTGTATCCCACGTGCGGCAGAAAACCTAAGAAAATGGGATGTTCGGACCTCCCAGTGTAAATGGAGAAAAACAAATACTTTCCATGAATATTTTCCAACAGTCAAGGAAGTCCTTATTTCCTTTTCTGTCAAAGAAGTTCTTACTGAAGAATTTTGCCTACGCCATCTCTGTACGTACTTACGCGCACATTTACAAAGAAAGAAATTTGTCTGTAAAGAGGCTCCAGAAAGATAAATATCAGTGGCTAGAGCCTACTGACTAAAGATATTTATCCTGGTCCAGTTGCCCTTTGTGCTAGGCAGCGGTACCTGCCTCACTCTCCTGCCCCTGAAGCCCTCGGTAAAATCTCCCCCGTTTTGCGACAGCAGTACCATTGATGTGTTTACTCCACCAGGAAGTGGGAAAGTTTGAACAAACCAGCATGAAAGCAGCTGTAAACCGAGAGGCAAAATTCCTTTCCTGCAGAAAGAACAGTGGCATTTTAGTGGTTTAAAATGTGAAAACTCCTGGCGTGATGAGAAGCTCGGAATGAGAATTTCTGTTCAGGGATGTCGGTACATACTGGCTTTGATGTCTCTTCCTCTTCCCTTGCCAAACACAGCAGCAGAACCACTTATAGCTTGTGTTATTCATCACAATGCTTTCTGGTGACTAAATTGCATCATGGACATCTCTTGACCACAGCGTGGGGCAGAAGATCGCGTTTGGCAGAGGAGCTTTACCCAAAATGCAGTTTTTGAAAAAAATGAATAAAGTCAAGTGGCACACAAAAACCCTACAGCTCCCATGCGCTACTGAGACCATTCAGGTCCAGACTGATGTCTAAATCAACACGATACAATTTGCTGGATTGTTTTCTGGCAGGAAAATCAAAGCTGGTTTAGTTTGTCAGCTTTGGCTGTACTGATATTTTCCCACATCAAAGTTTCATTTTGCAAGAACCAACTCTCCTGCACAGAAACACTGAGTGAGCAGAGGAGCTACCTCCAGCCCCACTGCTCAGCTGAATCCATGCCCCTGTGTAGAGGACTCCAACAACCCTCTTTGCCAAAGAGGCTGGAGAGTGAACTAAGACAAAAGATGGAGGGAGAAGGAAATAGTCAGTTCCAGTGATTTCCACTTCAGCTTCTTCCTTTCGCTCAGAGATGATCTAGGAATTATCTTCCTCAAATCCTAGTATTTAAAGCATATCCCTAAAAGTTTGGTTCTTCCCGCTGAGTTTCTTTCTCACATCTGAACAACTCTGTAAGTGAAAAGAAAAACCAAGGGAACATGACTGCTAGCAGGCAGCAGGTTTGAACAAAATCTATAAAAATAGCAGTGGCTATAGAGCTGGTTACATCCTTCCTTTCCTCTAAAGAAAATGTCTGCTTGTTGCATTACAGCACAGTATTCTTGCAAGACGATAATTACATCAATATTCCCTGGTAAGATAAGCCTGCTGTCACTGTAAATTTGACACAGGTTAATATTAAACTGGATTTAAGATGCTGTTTTTACATGATGGGCTTGTAATTACCTGGCTAATAGCAATGACTGTGATAGAGCAGTGTTGTTAGTTACTCAAGGCAAATTACAATCAAATCCCAATTCCACATTCACTGAGAGCCTCTCTAGGAAATTCAGTGCAGTTCACATCAAAGATTTGCTTTGCTGCCACCGAAAGCACAAATGGTTCTTGCCTTCAGGTACCGATCTCCAACACCAGCGTGGATGAGCCTGAACAACATCCTCATAACCTCTTAGTGCTACAGAGCCGCTGACCGCCGACCCCAGGGGCGGACTGGGCCTTCTCCACAGCAGTAACGATGACGCATTGTCAGGAACAACAACCCACGATGAGCAGAAGGGGACAGAAGCATCTACAGGAAAACTGTCTCAGTGGAGCTCTGTACCTTGTCCAAAGGGGAAACTGAGACAATACCAGAAACAAGAGCAGTGCTTGGAGGGAAAGAGTCTAAATCTGACTTGTAACAATCCTGTTATTCCTGACTACAGTCAGAAATAAGAAATCAGGCTCAGATTGTTTCTCGGCTTTCCAGAAATCACTGGTAGCTTTTTGTATTATACCTTGTCTTAAAAAAAAAAAAACAAAACCCAAACTTTCTCTGTGTTGAAGCACAGTGCCATGTACTGCTGCAAAATTAGCTTGCAATATCACCACCGCCACTGTTTACTTCTTTAGCACGTCACTTGTAACTTTCTATACCCTACCATCAAATTATCCCTTCACATAAAGAGAAAAGAGAATTACAGTCATCAGCAGAGAACACAAATAGAAAGGAAAGTTGTAATTCAAAGAAAGCTTCCAAAACTCGGAAGTTATTAGTTCTCCTTTCTAGAAAGCTCCAAGAACAGTTCATCGCCCTCTTGTCAGGGTGACAGCAAGGCTGGGGTAGCAGCTTAGGTGCCGATTTCCTGGCATGTCCTATCTCGGCCTGCCTACCTGACTCATAGTATTCACCTGCGGAGTAAATGCTCTTAGGGGTCTTTGCTCTCAAGCTCCAGCAACACAACCCTGAGCTCCGTGCAGGTAATCTGCCCACCTGCCTGCTCCACAGAGCACGAGCACACCACACACGTATGTCCAGGGAAGGGGGATGGCGTTTGAATCCTTCACAATAACCCCAAATCTCATCTCCTTCAGCATTTCAGATTGGTAGCAGCGGTCTTTTGGAGCTTGCCTTCCCCACCCCATCTGCTCAGCAATACTCCATAGCTAGACTAAGGCTATTAGAAAGCCTAGGTGACAACTAATTGTTTTTAGAGCAAAAGAAAGCACGCAGAGCATTTGGTCCATGCTATTCCTACTTGATTTAGGATTTGACTCTTCGGGAGGAGTATTTCCTTCTTAATTAAACAAACATCCGCCAGCTTGGTAGTTACATCTCAAACATTAAATGGTAAAAATGAATTTGTATTTATTTTCTTTTTTTGTTGCTTTGTAGACATTCTTGCTTCAGTCGAACCTTTGAAGTTAGATGCCCTGTATTTGACATCTTTACTGCAATGCCTGTTACTGATATTACAGAGGGATCACTAAAACCAAAACACAAACACTAGAGACACCAGACCCCAGGCTGAGCCATAGCACTAACCATTCAGTGGAACTGCAGCGGTTTAGACCAGTACAGGACTGACTCCACAGCAGACATGGGAGTGCCATGTGAAGAAGCCCAGTGCGACTGTATCCTTGAGCTTCCTCCAGTGAAAAAAAGAGAGCTAGAGATTTAGTATGACACAACAGCAATATTCCACAGTGAAAGCCAGCAGTGATCTACACACATGCGCCACACACACACTCAGATCTCTGCTTCTTCCTCAGAGATTTGCACACCAATCTGACAGAAATTTCTAGCCCTGATTACACCCCAGTAATCGTGTAACTCGGGATTGCTGCTGAACGCAGCAGCTCTGCCCTACCTCTGTGCTCCTGTCACATCCACAAAGATTTTATCAGTTCCTTATTTCACTTTAGGCTATAGAAACTGCTGGATTTTTACTTGTACATATCGGATTTAGCAGGGATGTCAAATGCAGAGATGGAAGACCAGATTTAAGAACCATAACTACAACCAGGAGTATCCTGCTACTGACTGTATCAGCAGTCATTGGCCTACACAGATATCGATACGTACACTGTGATAAGAGAGAAATTTTTATAAAACACAGATGAGCCAAAAGGCCAAACTCATCTTTTTCAGGGCACTTGTATGTCAGGCCACTGTTTAACTGAGAAATAAAAGACCATCAAGCTGCAGTGTCACGAGGGCAAGGACAGAATTTTCTCTCCGATGCCCAATCACACAAATAATGACGCAAGGCCAGTAGCCTTGTGTAATATCACAACACTCTATAGTATCAGAAATGGTTTCCTTAAAGCGTTACACTTTGAAGAATCAGCTGGTTGCAGCAGACAAAAGAATCTATGGTTTTCCATCAGTGCACTTACTGCTGTAGGATTTAGAAAGGCGTACAGTCTTCAAGATCCTGAATGGACTTTCTCAGATGTATCAGGTATCGACCACTCCTGGTGGCAGACGTTAGATTTGCCACGTTAGATTCTCAACCAGGTCACTGGTTGAGAAAACTGATCAGATTCTGCATTCTTGCACAAAATTGAAAAGTGAGTACCGAGCTGGGGCCAGCCATAAGTACTGCACTTCTTTTTTCCAGGAATGATATTCATAATGGTTTGGATATTCAAATAAATTCAATAGTGATTTAATGGCTTGCACTGTAATTAGCCTCCAGGGAAAAGTAACTTTCAATTAACCAATGTAAACATACCATCTAGCTACACCAGTACATGTTCCGCTAAACTTCCTGATTAAGAGCTAGAAGTCATAGCACGAGGCCAGAACTCATGGCATAGAGGAAAAGCACGGCTGTGACTTGAAATCATCCCTTTTCGCCTCCGCACGAGACTGCCTGGTAGTCCCTAGTGTCTTCTGGTACCATGGCTAGGAAGGAAGTGACGTGGTTTGCGAGTTTGCCGGCTGGCGCTGAGCCACTGAATTCCTGCGTACCAAGACATGGTTCTCTGATGGATAACCTTGCTCTTATGCCTAGATCCCAGCAAGCATACAGCACAAACTGCATCTGCATACGCTTATGCATGGGGTGTTTAAGAGGTGTTCTAGGGCCGCGAAGCCCAGGAAGACTTCTTTCTTTATTTGTTCTGATCAGCTGACAGAGCACAATAATTAGGGCGAATCTCTTTCCCCCAGTGCCAGGCGAATGGATATGGCATCATTCTTCCTAGAAACAACAAAAAAAAAAATCAGCGTGAACATACCACAGGTGTAAGCTACTTCTGAAATTTAACCAAAGGCCAACAGAAATTGAATCAGAGCTATCGACTGCAGCAGTCTGTGGACGCGGAAGCTGGAGCCCCTGTGGTGTCTGAGAGCTGGTCGAAGACAGATCAGATTTCTAGCAGGGTGCATTCACTGGTTCTTTTTTTCAGCACTTTTGCAACCTGCTTTTCCAGCATTTCACAGAGGCAGTTCACACGGGGAAAAAAGACTGAGGGGAGCTGGAAGAGGGCCTGTCTGAAGACAAGAGTTCATGTGGCAGGGGGGGAGGCACATACCCCCAACACGCCTGTAAATACTCTAACCTGGGAGAGGGGAGGGAACATTTGTCCCTTAAGCAATGGGCAAGGCTTATTGTGGGATGTTAGTTAATTCTGCCCTTGGTTTATTCCAAGTTCTGCCTTGTTATAAAGCTTAGTTTAGGAGCCAAGGAAGGGGAGCAGAAGTCCAGCATACACTCCTCTTGCACCTGCTTCACTCCAAGAGAGGTCTGTGTCTTCTGCTGAGGACAACCAGGACTGCAGAGCGGAAAGGCCAATTCCGCAACAAGGCAATTCCTTTCCAGCGCTGCACATCAGATGAAAAGCCAGACTCGAGAGCTTCCTGGAGCTACAGGGAAGTGCAAGACGTCCCACTTGAGATTCTAATGGACCTTCCCCCAAGATATTCAGCAACAGGTACAATTTACACACAGCAATAACAGCTCAAAGTCACTGAATAAATTGCCGATTTTGAAATAGCGAAGTACTTGTTAGCAACAATGCACACTGAACAACCTGCGAGAATAAAAGAACAGGTTTCACGGCTCTCTTTATCCTCTCATCATGTATATTTGTGTGGGAATTCTTGTTCCCAGCGAGCTAGAATTTCTAAAAGCATCTTGAAGAGTCTTTGACAAGCAGTTCCAGTTTATAAATAGAAAGTTTTGACAGCTTTTTTTTAATCATTTCCACAAAATATGGAATTTATATTTTCTACATTTCTATACTTTATTTTTACTCATCAGTGATTTCCTTCCTCAAGCAAAAGTAAAAGTCTAAAATAGAGTAAAAAGTAAAAGACCGGGACTCAAAAATAGCAAATGTTCACAGTTCTAGCCAGTAACAAATTTTTCAGGAAGACTTTAAAGAAACATCCAAACAAACCCCAAACACACAAAACAACCCAACAAAACCCACAGAAACACACACACCTCACTGAGGAAAACCTGCATAGAGAAAAAAAGGGTTCATGTTCTGCACAGTGAGCTTCCTGAAAATGTTTGATTCCCTCTGGAAAGTCCTCGCTTTTCATCAAAATATTTAAGTGCTACTTCAATGAAGTTTTTCTGGAAATCTGACTGCACTTCTCTGCTCCAAGCTGTTATTAGCCCAGCACTGGTGGTCACAACTGGCACTCACCCCAGTTGACTCTTCACTCCTATCTCCCCACTCCGCTGCTGTTCTCCTTCTGTTGCACCAACCGCCTGGAAGACCAAGGCCCGCGATGCACAACACTGCCGTGTTGTTCGTGTCTGTCACCTGGGCTGCTGTTTCAAGCAACAATTTTAAAGTGAGGAGATACACTTGGCCAAGCTCATCCTTCAGCAGAGCTTTCTTCCTAAATCCGAATGCCTCCAACTTCACCCTTCCTGAGCCTCAGCTACTTCTGTGCAAAATCTGACATTTTAAATTGCTCATGAAGCCACTTTGAAGGTGAAAATCTGGACCATGCACTGAAGATGTCGAGTACGCGTGCATATTCCTTCCTGCCAACCCCAGCACAAGAAGGCTACATCAGCCAAGCAACAGGAGAAAGATCTAAAGGCAATAATACCACTCCCGGCGTGCTTCTCAAAGACCAGACCTGGGTCAGACCATTCAAAAGCATTTAGGTGTCAGCGAGCCTCTGCTAAAGAGAATTCTGTGCCTGTCTGTACCAGCAGGAAAACACGGGACCTCTGGGTTTTGTTCACATTTTGTGCCATGTGTCAGATCACCATGATGGTTTTGAAGAGCCCTTGCCCTTCTCAAAGGAGGCTGACAAGCCCAGGGAAATTTCCAGCCTTTGTAAAAAATATCCAATAAACTGCCAAGAGACTAAAACACAGATTTTTTTTTTTTAAACAAAATAGTGCAATAATTCTTCTAAAGAGAGGAATCCTACTGCAAATAGTGAGCTCATATATATCCACTTGCTATGCAACTGCATCCCACTTCTACAAGATTTTGTTTCACCTTGAATATGGACTATTTAATAAAAGAAATGTTAAAGCTAGGTTTCCTTCCAAGAGACTCAAGATAGTGCCTCTTTCAAGAATTCTTTCTTAAGCCAACTAGAAATAAAAGAAAAAAAAAAACCTTACAATATAAAATGAGGCCCTGAAATAGATATTTGTTCCAAGAGAAATGAAGAAAAATTCGAGGCCTTGAAAAACTTGTTAAAAGACACTTCCCTCCCCTGCCCTTGTATCACCTGCCCTCACTTTTCACCTACTGCCCTCTGGTCACCCATACTCCAGGAATTACAGAACGCACTTGCAAGACATTTATTGCCCAGGATTTAATTGCAGGGCCTCCTGCTGAACATTATTGCCCTGCCACATAATTGCATTTTGTGAGCTTCACACTCCAAACTACGGGAAAAAACCCACACATGTCACATCAAGGGACCTCCAAGCTTGTGTCTGCTCTGGTCAGGTAGATAGAGCTGGATCTTGAACTCGCGTTTCGCAGACCCCACAGATCTGCTGGGTCTCTACAGCCCCAGTCACCAGGGCGGATTCTGCCCCGCTGACCCCAGGCCCTGCACAAGAAGCTGCTGTGCGTGGGCAGATCACTGATGGAAGTGGCAATCTTGTACTTCATGACCTAGTTACGGATTTCTTGGGACGTTCCTGTCTGACGACTTATAAATACTAATTTATCACCAGACTTCAGAAACAGCCTCCCCCTCCCTGCAAAGAAACATTCCCCAAAGCCAACACTTTGTTTTTTCCCCTCATCCTTTAACTTTGTGTTGTTTTGTATTCAGTGAATTACAATTCTCTAATTTGAAGATTTTTAACTAGAAAAAACTCTTTTCAACTCCAGTATTTACTAAACTTCTGACCTTCAGAATTCATTTTCAGTGATGGAAATCAGAGAATAAAGGATTTGTTTTTATCCGTCTTGCTCCCTTGACACAAAGAAAACAACTGCAATCTCTGCTGTTCTTTTTTTAACCAAAAATGAAGATGACAACATTACGTTCATAGTTGCACCATCTCAATACACCAAGGCTAATTTAAGATGAGGCATACGCTATCAGTACCGAGAGTTTAAAGGATTTAATGTCTCAGTATACAACACTGCAGTAGAGGATATTTACAATAAGAACTCGGTGACTTACTTGAGCTGAAATACTCAGTTCTACTTCTCATAGAAGCTTTGTAGCTTAAAATAGTCTGATCTACTGAGAGAACTATCCCTAAATAGTATATTCACTTCAAATATCAGGTAACACGGACAAAGTGGAGACAGCTCATGTGAAGGTGATACCATCAAAGGAGCTGTTTGACACGACAGAGATAAAGGGCAAGTAACAGAGACGCCAGTTAAAAAGTTTAAAGATCAGCGCTGGTTCTGATTTTCGTTCAGAAATCAACCTCATCACATGTGAGGTTTCAAAAGGCTTCACTGACTGTTTTCTGCAAGTGTGACATTTGCTTCTGCGGCGCACCCTACAATACACACTTCCCTATGCAAGACAGCCCTGGACCAAAACCGCAGGGCCCTCTGCCACGCAGAAGCGGCCACAAAAGTCCGAATGCAGCAATACATGTTCTCCAGCTGTGATTTACATCGTTTTTGTGCGACAGGGCTTCACTGCTTCAAGGGCGTCTCCTCTTGGCAGGTATTAGTCAGTCCTGTCTGACTGTTCATTCATCTTTGAATCTAATGCACGTTTCCAACAGCTTTCGTTTGCTGGGTACACTTTGCAAGCATCAACATTCAAAGCAGCAATCCTACCCTTTCAAACCCTTTCAAAGGAAGCAAATGGCCCTGTTGGAGAAATCAGTCAATTCTAGTGAAGCATCCAACCGCTTATTTTTCATTTCTTTGAAACATACCTGACAGGTTGGTTTCAGTTCCCCAGACCTATTTTGTCCTGGTTACAGACAACGGAAAACTTTGTCTCCCATTCTTGCCTGCTCCTACTGATCTGCTCCTTGAATCTCCCTCCCTACGCAGAGGATGGGAAATTAATTTCCTAGATTTGTGATCTGTTTGAAGTGTGTGCAGTGGCAGATCTAGCTGTATCATTAACGGGGCATCTAGTTAGTGGCATTACCAGAGGAGTTCATTTCCCAGTCATGTTCTGCTCCTGCTTGAATACAGACACATGAATACAAAAGACAGACCCTTTCCCGTCTCCTTCCAGCATAAATACAAACCTAAACAATTTGCATGAAGCATTACGTCTCCTCCACTGTACAACTCCTTTGAATTCCTAAATGTGCTCTCTTCTCTTCCATTTATTACCTAGTAACCTATTCTGCTCAGGCACCGCCTTCATTTCATTTCTCCTAGAGCAAAGTAAATTTTTGGCACTTAAAACAATAATAAATATTTTCTGTGCATTTTGACGTTTTCATAGCACACACAAATCAATTGTCTGGCATCCATCAGCAGCAAAAATACCATGAGAAAAACAGAATTCACCTCAGGAGTGAACTTGCCACACCAAGGAGGGATGAATGGACGCTAATTTGTATCAACGGTTCATAAAACACAGCTTAGGTTCCTGCCCACCAACAAGACAAAAATAATCTTTCAGGAAGGAGAAGCTTCCTGAACAAGGCATCTGCTTTTGCTGAACATTTGTCTTTAGAGTAATTCTAGCACCAGCTGAGCAGTTAGGAACCCAAATAGTTCAATGTAAAAATAATGCGTGAAGAGCACGGCAGGCGCTTCCCAGAATCTACACAGATGTAACTCATAACTATGTTTTCAAGTGACCACAAATCTCATGACAACTTTTGGAATTGAGTGAGCCGTTTCACACGTCTCAACATAATTTTTTGTTCTCTTTTTTTTTTTGGTGCTTCCATTTCAGTCGAAGAGAAGCAACACATGACTTCAGCAACACAGTACAAGGATGTCCGCCTGGAAGCAAGCTAGTCATCTAGGTCGTACGGATACAAGGAACTAAAAGGACTAGATATATAGCTTGTACTTCCTCGTTAGGCAAAAGAAGATGTTGAATTAATAATACATATCATCCACGCTGAGCTGTTGGAGCTGTATCACACATCTTTCCGTTGGGAACGGGACAGAGGCTTTCTGGGTGAGGCTTCCAGATGGTTTGCTTGCCTGCTGGATACAAATGAACCAGTTTATGAGCAACCCTTCTTTGAGCTTCACAGGATTGCTTATGCTTCAACAACATTTGGTCCTTGAGCTAATTGGCTTATGTTTTACGAGTCTTCAGATGAAGCTGAAGATGTTAAATTTACGACCAAGGATCATGACTTCCTTTCTGCTTTCTGTTTGCACACCGCTCAGCATGAAGAGGACTCTCGTCTCTACAGAAAGACTCTTGGGCATCACAGAGCAGGTAATGAGGTGTGCAGACTTATGTCAGCAGATCCAGTACAGGTTCAGTATCACAGCTTTAAATCTCATCTTTCAGCAGTTCCACACTCTTTGCTGCTAACTCTATCCTCACACACATTTCAAAACATCGTTCTTCTTTACTGAACTCCCCGATGCCAAAAAAAGTCAGCAGTTCATGAAGACAGACGACAGACTAAAGCATGAGATAAAAACAAACTCTGCTGTCCAAGAATAAGGAAGAATTATGAAGCAAACTGCAAGTTCCTTCAGTCAGGACCGAAGGGTCCTTTGAGGACATTTGCAAGACCGAATGAGCAGTGCCATAAATGCTTTGTAGGCTGCCTCCCTTTGCACCTTTCAAACACAATCTCTCCCTCAGTCACCCAGGGCACCTCAAAAACCTAGTTAAGACACCACTGTTGTTTCAACAGTATTTGTTATTTCAAAGAGAATATTTATTCTGTCTTCCCTGGGCAGACAACATAGTTAATACAGTGGGATGGTGTGAAGGAAGCAATACAAAAACGAGGGTAGCGGATTATCTCCTCTTATAATGCTTTACTTCTCTGTGGAGGTGTGGAAATACAGATGTCTTCCTTTTGTGAGATTCCGTTCACGACTATTCCATTTAACTTGGTGTTCCTGTGATCATCTTAATTTCCCTACAAAAAACATACCCCTGGCACAAATCTGGCCTTTAATAACTGCATTGTAATTCTGATATCTACATCTAGTACTCTTTATTTCCACTGTTTGCATCTCTTCAAAGGCAGAAAGAACCAAGGTCCCAAAGGATGAGATTTTCCATGTATCGTTTCTAATTATATCAGTGAAGTCACTCAGCAGTGAGCAGAATTAGAGCCATGGTTATAAATTGCTCCTGGGAATGGAAGAGAACATGCAAGATGTCAGGTAATGATTGCTTGCTACCCTTAGGGCAGGGATGAGCTCAATTTTATGCATCCACAACGATCCCTAGTCAGTGAATGGAAACGCACTTGTAAGGTGCGGATCAGCTTATGGTGCAGCAGGTCAGATGAGCTGCAAACGAACGTTCCTATTCCCTCCCATGGCAACCAAGAGATCCTAAGATTGTGCAAAATAAACGCCCAGGTGACAACTCAGACATCCAGACTCGGGGGAACTTCTCTCCCATTTGCGTCCAGGAAAGAAGATGAAGACCTTATGGAAATCTGTCAGTTCTCAGGCTTCTTAGACAGCAAGTCCAGCATGGCAGAACTTACGGAGACAAAGCACCATCACCTAGATTTGGTTTCCTAACCTTATTACAGTTTGCTGACTATTAGAGATTTCAAATATAAGGGAGCCACACACTCTGCACACGGAGGCACAGGTCATCTATAGGCCCTAGGGAATGACGTGCCAAGGACTCGGATCTTCAGAGAAGAGCCAGATGCTAAGCTCTTACAGCACAACAAGCACTAGCAGACAGCAGAAGGGCACAGCTGGTACATGAATGCCGAGCATCGTCACTGTTCTCAAAAGTTAAGTCTTTTCAGATTCTTTTCATACTGTGGGCACCTTCCTGCCAAGCCCCCCACATGCTGGAAGATGTAACCAGGAAAGTCTGCCCAGAGACTGTACTACTCCAACAGAGCCCCAGTGTGGAAGAGAGGACAATCAGTTGTCTACTTAATGGGTTTTAAAAGAATGGAAACATCTGTTAGCATGAGGATGACAGCTTGTTGGCAGCTTCCAGCCAACTAAATCCACTGTCATAGCACGGTATCAGGTCTGCCAAGCAAGCACACCACACAAGACATGCAGAGCGCACAGTGGAAGCTGGCTATGGCTTCTGTGGCTGTAAAATAACCCAGAAATGGGCAGACAAGCGTGGAAGAGCGTCACACTCCTGTTCCCAGATACCTACAATCACCACAAGCCTCTACGCCCTTGTGACACTCTGAGGTTGGCTGTAGGACTAAGCCAGGCCCTGCCTCATCCTGAGCTTTGTCGGCATCTTAATGGGGACAACAGGTCAAATTCCTGTCCCAAAGAGAACTGTGAGCTGGTCACAGAGGCCCCGTCTGCAGTCAAGGAAGACAGAAAAGTATTCCTGAGATGTCCCGGGTAGGTAAGACACAGCGCTCCCCAGAGAGGCTGTTCCTCTTCATTGCCTATAGGAGGGGCATCAGTCTCAGACATCCATCAGTCCTCTGATCACCAAAACCGGCTGAAATATCAGGAGGAGGTGGTGAGCTGACACAGGAAGCCATTAGCATGATAGTTACATCACTATTGCAGCGACTGTTTGCATGCCTCTGCAGCAGTCCCAACCCCCAGTTCCTCGACAAAACCAGCAGAAATTGCTCCCATTTGTAGGGCAATGCCAGGAAGAACTAATTTAATGTTAATAGCAAATACATGGTACTTATCTAAAGCTTTACATCATCTGAACAAATAGGAGGACATTCCCCTCTGTAATGAAGATTAGAAGCCCAGTAAGCGACTTGTTCACTGTTGGACCAAAAGTTATCCCACAGCGAGAACGTCAGCCCAGCCTCTTGAACTACATTCACTTGACCTCTTCCTCTCCCCCTGTTACTGGTATAATCTGTTACTTTCAAATTCCTGCAGAGACAAAACGAAACTCTGGCACTTTTATTAAGGCCAGCATTTACCCAAGGAATCTCTTCTCTTAGTCTCTACAGCTTTTGCACGTACTCTGTATAAGAAGCACATAGAGTGCTAGAATTAAGAGGATGTAAAAATAATCCATACAGAACAGCACAGCAAGAAACATGCTGAGAATCTATCAGTCTGAAATGTATCTGGGTACCCTCAGCATAGATGGCAAAGAAAGACAAAATTTAACAGAGCAATACTTAAAATTCAGTTTTCATCTGAAGAGCAAAGCACTTAACAAATTAATTGAGCTTAGCATCCATGTTGAGAGCTCAGCACTGTTATAATCATCACAGGAGAAAGTCTATTTTATGACTGTCTGAAAGAAGTACAAGACCCGAACAGACTAATCACTACCCGTTAAAGGCCAGCAAGATAGAGAAATGACAGCCCTTGCAATTTTGGTACAGCATAATTCTGGCCCTTTGCTTTTTACTCAAACATTGAATCCAACAGTGTCCAAGTTCTGTCCCCAAGAAGCAACACATCTTAGTCAGGTACGTGACACAGCTGCTTATCAAAATATAACACCCGGGGGTACCACAGACCTTTTAAAAGGATTTTTTTGTTTGTTTCTAGCTATACCACCACTAGCTACATACACATCCCAATTGACTACCACAAGCTGTGAGCAGCTCAGTAGCTGTCCTCCCTCACAATCTACCTCTCTCTTCTTTCTGTCCCTCCCCTGCCAGGTGCTGGTGGGAATGTGCATGGTTAGACAGAAACCCCTCCACCCCCTCCACACTGTTTGAACTGCAACACCAACTACATGGAACAACAGGGTTCTGTTCCAATAAACAAGGTTTATCATTCCTTTAAGCAGACACCGACTTTGCCTTTGCTCAGTCAGTAACTGTTTGCAGTCACCCACAACTCCCCTTATAACCTGTAATCCACCCCTTACCTTCCTACCTCCAAGGCCCAGAGGAGCTAAACTTTCAATAATTTTTTCTGGATCACAGAAAGGGTAAAATAACCTTCCCAAAAAAAGGATCACCACAGAAGGGATAAGAGCACCAGGCTGTGAAAAACCCTAAGGTGTACGACCACTCAGTGATACCCGGAAACGTTTTCCCATTTCACTGTGTTAACTATTACATGGTGTGCATCTAGCCATATAGTATTTTTGATGTGTTCTCCAGAGCATTCAGTATAGAAGCATAATTCTTTACTAAACAGTACATTAAAGAAACATTAATATTCCAAAACAGCATGCTGAAAGTTGATAAATGCTAGCAGTAAGGTCGCTGTGGCAGCCCTTTCCTCTCCAGCTACTGAATGATATATTTTCTCCATGTCTTATTCTCAGAAATCACTGAAACTGTTCCAAATAGCTCACACGGAAGCAGGTACATACACAATTTTAACCCAAAAGTGTTTGGCAGAGTGATAACTGGAACCCTAGTAAGTGTAAATCGAGTGTCACTGTGTAGTACAAACTACCTCAAATATCCACCAATTCCATCTACAGCAGGTAATTACCGCAGGGGTCACTGACTCTCCATTTGTAAACTGAAGCACCACGCATTTCAGCAATTTTCCCACTGTGACACAGGTGGCAAAGGGACAGCACGGTAACGCCAATTCTCAGTCCTCCACAAACATACTGAGTCCACCTTCCTTCTACACTGGTCTTGGAAAGGCAAGTTCCTAAAACATGAAAAGGATTCTGTAGAGCAACCCGAACAAGAAAGGAAAAAAATACCAACCATTAGGAAAATTAGGCTCCTTTTCCCAGAAGGAAAGAAAGATCTGACCTACGGTTGCTGGTGCGCTCTGAAGCCACAGTATTCAAGTGTTGCTTTCACAGCAAAGTGGAAGAACACGAGAGCAAACAGAAAGTTAAGAGGATAGTTCACATCAGATCAAACTTTCAAGTCCAAAGATTTTTTCCTCTTTGCTTCCCCAAGTTCCTGAAACCAGCTGGACCACAACACATTTTCTCTGTTTCACCCTGTATGCAGGATCTGAAGCTGTTTATTTTCCACATCACTGCTGAAAAAGCCAACTGCATACAAGTGATAACAAGCAGTGTTTTCAGGACGTCTGGAGATGTTTATCATAAATGCCATAAAGTCCGTTCTGGTCTGAAGGAAGACAGCAGCACATCTCTGAGCCACGATTTCAGGCAGCTACAAAAGATTCAGAGTTACTCGGCAAACATGTAATCTTGTCCACGATAAGAAATACCAACTGTCTGGAGCGGGATTTCTCTGTGTAAATTGAAATCAGGTCTGTGTAAAGCTGAATTAAACCTTTGTCACATAACTGCAGACCTGTCATATTCTTCCAGGTTAAGCTGGCAACATCCACTGAGAACATAGCCTTTGTAGTTTTACTGCAATACCTGCTTTTAGAATAACAGCAACAATAAGATGATCTGTTCTTCAAAATTCCTAAACGATATTGATTTACAGCACAAAATAAAGAACTGCACCATGCTCTGCTGAGATAACTGTTTCACAAGCGATACTGATTTTCTACAATAAAGCAGCTTTATTTCCATAATTGTCCCTCTTGAGAAATTTTGTTAATCGTTCCTCCCTCTTCCCCCAGCTTTAATTCCAATTGTGCCTCTCCAGCCTAAGGGAATAAAACCAACCGGTTTTCATCCAGAGTTTGAAAAGCTGGTCAGCTTTCATTATGGCCTCAGTCACTTTCAATCAGCTGCCCCCAAAAAACAATTGAAAACAATTAACTGCGCTCCTCCTGGGCTTTTGGGTATCGACTGAAGACAGACAAAAGGGCAACGCTCCTATCTGGAAAGCCTGGACACTTTCCAAGGTCTCAGCCAGGGATATAGCACCAAGTTTCAAAATTCTTGTCCATACCGGTTAAGAACCTATGCAAAAAGTCTTGCACAATTTGTATGTGATTTACAAGTGTAGTTTATGCTGCTGGTTCCTCTGGCTTTGTCCTGGGTATTACTTCTCTAACAACATGGGTAAAGTCAGTCAAGTGCACTTGCATAGACACATAACCTAATTTTCCAATCTCCACAGCACACATTGCAATCATTTACCTGATAGCCGAGAACTAAAGTGTTTGAAATGAAATGTGAGGCCTACGGTGGCTATTCCACATGGAGCAATGCACAGAAGAGAGAAGAGCTCCAGAAGCAGCAGAACAGTCACAGTTTCTAAGAGCAGCAGGGAAAAATACAGCATTGCAGTACTTAGCTTAAAGGCTTTGAAAGCTTCAGCTTCACCAGACAGGATGAGCTGATCTAACAGCAGCCTTGGCTTCCCCTCCTCCCTTTACTCCCAGACCTCTCATCTCTCCATTACCTCAAACCAGCTCCTGGGGCAATCCTCCCCTGAGCAGATTCATCTCACTAACCCAAGAACAAGCCTGTTTTCAGCTGGCGGAATTGACCCATCAGACAGTTACTGAGCACCACCAGAACTAGCGCAAAGGAAGGATGAATATCCCTTTCAAGATTAATGAGTCACAAGCTCAGCCCAGATGCTTGTGCCAGAGCCCTGGCACAGGCTGCCCAGAGAGGCAGTGGAGTCTCCTTCTCTGGACATCTTCAAAAGCCCCTGGATGCATCCCTGTGCATCCTGCTCTGGGGACACTGATCTCCAGAGGGCCCTTCCAACCCCCACCGTGCTGTGATTCTGTGAAACAGGCTTCTCCTGTGCAAGGTGCTGCAGACAGGTGGTGGTGATGGGGTAAGCAGTGCACACTGAAAGGAAACCAAGAGACAGATCACACACGGAAACTATGAAGCTACTGTCCAACATTATCAATATTATTCCTTAAAATTTATGTTTATGGAGAACAGGACTTAATCATCATCTCCACCTCTGTGCTGCAGATCACAGATGGTTACAGTACGTCTTTTGTTATTCAGAAGTAATGTTCTCCGGCTGCAGGATCTTTGTAGCTGTGGTGTGAGAAAGGCAGATGCCAGCAGGTCTGCCATCACCCAAGGGAGCTGATTGTGCTCGGAGCTGAAGGGTAGTGTTATTTTTCTTGCTAGCTGAGCATGTTAGGAGAGCCGTGGGGGAATACCCATAGAAAAATGAAGCAGCCCCATGGAATGTTTGTATGGTGTTATCGGAGTGGAACTGTAATAGCAAACTCCTATAAAATGGTCTTTACAAATGAGGAAATGTGGGCAGGGCAGGTGAGATCCCCCAGGAGAATTTAGATTAGGACTAAAGTTTACCAAGGCTCCTACCACCACCCACCCATTAAACAGCCCTTGATCACTCAGTGCAAATTTGCTCACTGAATTCCTTTGCAGCAGAAACACACATTTAAAAGAATCCCCGTTCTCTCTTACTTTTCTGCCTCCTTCACCATGAAATCCTTTACTACAGTGAAGAAAAACCACTCAGAAGTTCTTGGCTGTTGCAGTGCAGGAACAAGAAGGTCCAGAGGCAAAAGCAATACCGGGGAAACTTCACTGCACTGCCAGCCAGAATTGCCTTCCCCAGAGCAAAGCACCACAACGGCTGGAGGGGAACAGCTCTGTTCCAGCTGCCTGTTGCCTTCCCTTGAAGCAGGTTAAATCCATGTACAGAAAAACCTACCTCGATGGACTGTGCGCCTGGCTTACCAGCAATTAAACTGCAGATCAAATGAAACATAAAGGTGGATGTTGCTTTGCTTATTCGTATCAGCTCTGTCTTTGATTGCCTGAAGGCCTCTCCAACCACATTGACTTTAATTAGAAAATGATCTGAGGAGGGTCAGCTCAATGGGGCAAGGTCCCGATGAAAATGCTAGGTCTAGGATCATTAGTTAAGCAGTTAATAGTACATTATCTTACGTTATTGGAGCTAAACGTAAACAGCTACTGAAGCCTAACTGCTGTCAGTATCGAAGCTGGGGAAACAAATTGGAAGAAGCTTTGAAATAAGGTCACATTGGTTCTGCTACCCACTTTCAACAGAGACTGTTCTTTGTTGATCCACTGTAGGAAAAAAACCCACTTGCAGAGAGAAAAGAAACGCAAATTTAATACACTGTGGGCTTGTCTTCAACAAAACACAACAATTATTTAAAATGAACTTTTTGAAGTGACTGAGTTTCTCTAAAGCAAATTAAGATAAAACAAATCAAGGCCACTTCAATTCTTAAGGGAAGCCCAAGCTGCTAAGCAAGAGACCATGCATCTGCTCAGTAGTGTGAGCAGTTCTGTGTGCCTCCTCTCAAGCCAGGGGAAAGGCAAGATGGAGCAATTTAGCCTCATTTGCAATAAAAAGGGATTAACTGCATTGTATGACCTGGTATCTGCTGCAGGTGAAAACCGTTTACAGCTACCACAACTCAGCTGACACATAATTAATTTGAAGCAGGGGTAATGTGATTATGATTCTGAGCCATGAGTATTTGATACAAGGATATAATATGGTTAAATTAATCACATTTAATTTTTTACTAGACTTGGTGTTGTCTGCACTTGTAAGTACAGCCATTCTTTGTGTTCCCATTGTGGAGGATTAGAATCGCTGGTTGTTTCAGCTTGGAATTAGAAAGGGAATTGTATGAGAACAGATGAAACTAAGAATTTTACTTCCTAAGGAAAAATCCTTTCCTGAACTTTCCTCTGATGGCATAGTCCTATGCATAAGCCAGGCACAGCAGGCATCAAAGATAGCCAAAGCCATCCTTGGAGATCCCAGCTCATCAGACACGCAGATTCCTATTTCAGGCTTCGTTTTTTCTCTGTCTTAGGAATGATTTGGCATTTTTGTACAAGTCTTTTGAACAACTTCACTGGTTTGTGGCTTGTGGAAGCAAGCTGCATCTTTTGAATAACCCTGGAGTCCTCATCTACTGCAAAAGCCCCCTTAGAGAGCGGCCCTCACATACATAAATAACCTCTAAGAAGCGCAGCCAAGTGGGTCGGTATCGAGAATGATGACTCTTTGCAGGTAAATGAATGCATTCAGCACTTCAGAGGCTATCACGCTCTTTCTCAGAATAAGGAAGTTCAGTCTTGAAGGACTGAGGTGAAAAGCTAAACTCTGGGCCAAGTATTCCATGTTTTTCTTTAAACAGGGATTGTAATGGCTATTTAGCATGTAGTGGAAACAAGAACAAGTTGTCATGGGGAAAGTAGTGACCTGCTGACTGCAGAGAGCTCTTTCAGTTCTCTTCTGTTCTGTCGGGCAATTATAAATAAGTTATACGGGCCTCCCGCACAGCTGTCATGCAGAAAGGTGTCTTGTCTTCCTCACACCTGCACCAGCAGAGACCAAAGAAGCTGCTGCAGCCTGGACTAATAGGGCCAGGCTTTAAAGCTCACACAACAGAGACTTCCAGCTCCAGGTGGGGTAAGGTTTGTACTCCTGTTGCTGCGGAGCTGCCCCAGAGCCGCCCATGCCTTGCTTCCACATGGTACTGTAGATGTGCTGCATAGCAGGTACAGCACTGCAGAAAAAGAGCACTTTGAAAAGCTATTGGCTCTCTGAAATCACACTGTCAAGATTATTCTTGTTTTTTGCCATTTCTATCCATCTGTAACTCCAAGAGCCTGAATTAGCACCAAGAAAACTACACTGGGTTGGAAGGAGCTATAAAAACCTCTTCAAATCACACAGTGCAGCTTTGCTGATCAGAACAATGGCACGATTTTACAGCTGGATAGCCCGAGACATTCCAGGAAAGGAAGCAAGTGGCCATGCACCTCATTAGGAAGCCAGTAATTGGCTCATTCCGGGGAGCTTAAATACCTCTTACCACCTCCACATATCAGTGAGATATGAGCCTTCTGTCCCAGCTATGTGCTGTCTGTGTTGAACTTCAGGATGGAGCTAGCACAACAAAGGATTGCTAGGCAGAAATGAGGGCAGAAAACCCTTCAGTAGATAGATCGCTGAAATAAAAGCAGCTGTTGGAAGTTTGAGTGGTTTTGGAAGGGCGAAGGTGCCAGAGGAGATGGATGAGCAGGCAGGGTGCTGGTGACCAGGTCAAAGCATGCTATAAACACTTCATCCAGACCACTGATGCTTCTCTAGTGCCTAATACCTTTGGTCATCATCAGTCCTTGAGCACTTTCTTCCTGCTATAAGAGAAAAAGCTAAAGCTGAATGCTGGCTTTTACAGTCCTGAGAGGTTTATACTGCAGCTCTGAACTTGATCACAGGTCTGCATGAATGTGTGCCTGTAATTTGGCAAGTGCCTGTTGCCTGCTGCATGAAACACAAATGCTACTATGACAAAGTACAGTTTACCTCTCAGAACAGTACTTTTTAGGTTAACTCTGATCCATTTGTATTGTAGCTCAGTTTTAACGGCATAATACAAAAGATAAGACAATTTCTGTGGTGGAAAAGCTGTGTGGTTTTGTGATATTTTGCCCACTAGGCTGTCTCTCAAGGCTGGCTCTGGCCCTCTATCGTTATCGGTACTCTGTCAGATACTAGCAGGTATCTTACCTGAGAGCATCACAGGAAGCTCCATGTTAAGGCTAAAAGATGGAAACTAATCATATGCACTTCCAGCGATGTTAATGAGAACATAACACACGGTTGCAAAAAGATACTGAGAAGGACACGCAAGCGCTTCTTAGGATTTCTGAGCTTAAGAGAATGGGAGAGGAAAGGANATGTTAAGGCTAAGAGATGGAAACTAATCATATGCACTTCCAGCGATGTTAATGAGAACATAACACACGGTTGCAAAAAGATACTGAGAAGGACACGCAAGCGCTTCTTAGGATTTCTGAGCTTAAGAGAATGGGAGAGGAAAGGAGGAACAAACTGCAGAGCTGAGCCCAAAGGATGCTTCTTTGCAGCGCCTGGGTAGCAGCACTGGAGAACAGAGCCTGACCTAGAGTTTAACTGTCGTTCCAGCCAACCTGAACCACCTTTGGTGGTTCTTATCCATAATTCTTAGGGATGCTTCAGGATCCCTCTGCTGACTGTCACCACAGGGTGCCACGTGCCACCTAATACCTTCCTCATCCAGGTGGAAGAAGGAAGACACAGAACATGGCACTACCTCTCCCACACCTAGCACTGCGTGTGGGAGGAGGAAGAGTGGAGCTAGGGGACATGCATGCATAGCATGGCCTGTAGCTTTTCATACAAAAGCAATTTTATTTAACAAAGTTGCTCAGAGAGTTTCCAGCCTGTCCCTTTAAGACCATGTTTGCTAGGGGAAAGACAAACATTGTTAACCAGAAACAACAGAAACTGTAAACCCTGTAATCTGAAACATGACCCTGATTCAACAGCCAGGAAATCCTGGGAAACCCCTAGAGATAGCATAAAATCCCTTGCCTTGGGGTGAAGGAGAAGAAAACAACCAGCATATTTATGCAGACTCAGAAAGGATCAGCCATTTACAGAAAACAAGCAGAGCATGTGCAATGACAGGAGTTAGGATCATAATTACTAGGGCACCCAATTTTTCTGCTTCAAGGCATAAGCTGATCAGCAGATGGTATCCAGAGGAGCTCTCCCGTTCCAGTGGCATACACAGCGTAATTAGCCAGGGCATGGAGAGTCTCCGACATGAGCCTCGGTCACAGCAGCCGCAGCGACAACAAGCGACTTTTTCTGATGCTGAAAACCTGACTGCAAGAGAAAACTGTACAAATGCAACCATGCTTGAATGTGGAACAGTAAGGGGTTGATGACCCAGCCATTTATTCCTGCCTGTGTGGACTGGGAAAAACAATCAAGTGATGAATGTGTTGGACTGATCCACTTAAAAGTAATCTGCTTTACCCATAGCAAAATGGGAGTTCATGAGCTGACAGCCCCAGGGAGAGCTGTACTAGGAGTCTCAGATATGAGAAATTGTGGGGCTTACTGGCGGAAGCAAGGCTATAAAGAAAAGTTAATTTCTGAGAGGCTGGAAGCAGGCAGTGCTGCCCATTTCAGAGGTAGTTGATTTTTTTTCTTGGAAACCTCAGATAATAAAACTGAATGGGATAAGAAATGTGTGGGTTTTTTTTCTTCTTTAATTCAAGTCCTAACATAGATCTGAATGCAAACTTGCAGTGCGTATCCCTGGAATTGCCATACATGCCAAGCAGCACTCTCTGCAGGATAGCACAAGCATTCCAGAGGCCTGAAAGGTGCTTTACAGCCGATCTGTCACTGCCTCTTTTCTTTTAGATCAGGGACAGAGACTAGCCCTTTCTGAAGTGCCCAGAGACCTGAAATGTCTTATGTCCAAGAAGAGCTCAGCAGCCTCAGTTTGTCTTTACTTCAAGTTCTCTGGGCGTCACAGACAGCCCTAGACTTTCCCCTCTCAAGCTACATCTTTAAACTCATCAGAAACTAACTCTCTATTTTGCAGGAAATGCCAGTCCTTTAAACCCTACTTTCATCTCAAACCCAAGGGAAAACCAGCATTTTCTAACGAAGAAAAGAAATGGCTTGTTTTCTTCCATGTGGAGTCATCAAGCCGTTTCACACGGTTGGCGCTGGCACTTTCCTGCACATACTGCAGCACCATTTTAATCTGAATGCACTACACAGACTGTATGATACCCATTTTGTCGGGATGAAACAAAATACAGGATTACTCAACCACAATCGCTTATTGACATGTTCCTCTGAACAGCTTTTATTTCAACAAAACAGCAGCTTCTGACAAAAAAAACTACTACTGACAGTTTTTTCTTCTGGCTCCTCTGTCATTATCTGTAGCTGTGCCAGCTCTGCATTTGGATCCGCATTCAAGCTAATGAAAGGGAAAAAGCTGGACCAACTTAACCTCTCTGCAGTCCCAGTACCTTGGTTCACTCATGCCCACCATTATGGTTTCCCTTAACATTTTTCAACTACAGTTCGTAGAGTCCTGATCGGCGTGCCCTGGGGCTGTACGTGCTTGGGCTCCTGCAGTGCGCTGTAGGGGAAGCAGAACATCCTTGACAAAAGTTATTCCCATGTACTTATGTTTGAGGCATTGTCTGGTTCCAGCAATAACTGCAGGTTCTGCTGTTTTATTACTGAAGAACTTTTGCTGCACTAAATTCAGGACACAGACCATGGGGATTTCTCATCTCAGGAGTTTAATTACCTCTTTGATTGAAGTAAATGTTGTCTCAAGTGAATAGAGCAAGGTCATGGTAGGAATGATCTCCGCATATACAGATTAGAAGCACATCCTCCTGTATCTACCACTGGCTTCTAATGAGGAATTTCAGATTCACCAGCTTCAAAGTAATCTCAAAAATACAGATGAACAATGCAGGCAGAGGAGATTCTACTTCTTTTTTGCTCTGAATTTTGCCACCATGTCCCTTTTTTCTCTCCTTTTTCAGCTGTTTGAAATTGTCTGTATTCCTTGTGCTCTGGAAACTCTGCACCAGAGACTTTGGGAGCTGCAGCTAGACGATGAAAGTGATTAAACAAGCCAAAGGAGTTGGTTTGTCTCTGCTTGGGTTTGGACCAGGCAAACAAACTTGGCAGAGCTTCATAGAGGAAGGGTTATTATCAGATCCACAGGAGAAGAGAAACATCTTGTTGATATTAGTTAGTTAGTGTCCCACCTTCCCAGCCCTGCCACATTCCTCTTAACACCAAATCCAGCCTTACCTGAGCAAAGGGTGAGCGGAGAGAAAATACACTAAGAAACGTTGCAACAAAATAAAGGCAGGAAATGCAGCTTCACAAGTTCATTGCACTGGAAAAGTTTCAATGCAAGTCTCTGGTAATCTTGGTGGATTAGGCCAAGGGCCGGAGACTGGGAAACCAGGCCTTAGTCCACTACTTGGAGTATCCAAAGCTGAAGTGTTAGAAGATACAGTTTATCAGCCCTGGGGACAGACATCCTGGAAAATAACAGTCTTGAGCTCCAACATAAGTGCAAATTCATGCTGAGCACTGTACCTGCTTCCAAAGTTCCCTTAACTGACACCTTAAAAACCAGGGAGGAAGCTTGTTCAGCAACAAAACCTGCCCCCTTGGTTCTCATCTTTAAACTTCTTGAACCATGTCCTTCAGAGCTCTAAACCTTATTGCAGAAAACTCAACCCCTGAGAGCCTGAGGCTGGGAATCTAATAACTGAAGGCACTTTAAAAGTGCCTGAAAGTAGGAATTTAATAACTGAAGTCTGGTTTTGATCATAACTCACGAGTATGGGTACCTTGAAGATAAAATTGTTCAATAAGAGACCTCCTGGAGGATGGTGTATTTCTTTTTCAGAAGTTTCCTCAAGTATTTAATGAACCAGAATTGCCCTCCACAAACACCCAAATTTCCTTCCGTTTCCACTCTGACACATTGCAGCAGGCTTTCACCTGCGATGTACCAGTGCTTCTCAAGAGTAAAAAGCTAATTCCACTGACCTTTTAGGAAGAATTCAGCTCTTCCAAGTGGATGTTTTGTCCTACATCCAGTCCCTCCCTTGTGATTGCCTTTCTCCTGCCAGGCTAATTTTCTGAGCAGAAAAGCACAGCTGAACAAAGGCACTTCAGCCCAGCCTGTTAGATTCCTTTCAGCTTTAAAGCCACCGCACATCTCCATGACACTGAGGATGCCCTTTCCCTTCTCCATATTACTCTCTCTGTGCGGACAGGGCCAGGCACATCCTGTCTGCCCAAAGAGGGTAAACAGAGGAGACATACCCTGCATGAAGACAAGTTATTGCAAAGCAGGTTGTGATGATGTGAGAGCTCCAACCCCAGCACAAAGCAGACCTGAATTGTCCCACATTGCTCCTTCTCCCCCATCAACCTGCTCTCCCTCCAAACACAGCTCCCCAGCAGCCTTCCTCAAGGAGGATGTCAGCTAGAGCCTAACACATCTGCTTACCTCCCTGCTGCCTTTGCTTGAAATAAGACCAGTTGCCACCAGAGACGCAGACAGAAATTGGACTCTGTGGGCTGTCGTCATATATGCTGTTCTGGGTTCAGCTGAGGTAGGTTAAGAGCTTACCAGCCTCTGACATCAGCTGGCATAACTGATCATATAGTTGCTGTCTAACCTGGTTCTGTCAAAATGGGTTTAAAAAATGGGTTTAAAAAATTCAACAAACAAAACCTACTATTTGCAATGTTTTAAGCTAATCCAGATCATTTTGATAAAATTGGGCTAGTGAACAATTCTAGCTGTCAGATCAGAAGTGCTAACCTCCGGCAAGGGACATAGCAGTGAACAGGTGGAGAAGGGCAGAGATCTGTAACTTCTCACTCAGCAGCTCTGAAAAGCACACAGAAGGACTAGGCTGCTCACACAGCCCGTTTCCAAACCCTGGGCTGCCCAGTTTGCTGCAAAACATATTCCACAGACAGGTTCAAACCAAGACTGCATCTAAATTAAGTGTAGAACAGGACAGACGGACCTGATGGAAGCAGTACAGGTTGTACACCTTGCTCTGGCCCCTCAAGCCATGCTGAAGTGTCCTCAGCCAGCCAGGAATCATGGCTGTGACAGGGATCTGCCCTGGTTGGTCCAGGAGCAAGTACAAAGGAATGCGTGTGTGGTTGTGACAAGGCAATGAGCCATGCCACAAACACTATTCTAACATGGGGTTTGTAAGGCACAGGGTGACAGCAGCATTCAGGTTATGATTCATCCTTGGCCCGTGCACCTGAGTAATTCGGTATTTCAATGATAGCACACAAGCAGATCACCACATACTGCCTCGGACTGAAACAGTGGACTCACAGGTCCCCAGGCTTGCTGTGGGACCTGTATCTACATGATGGTCCTTGAGAAGCCCAGCCGTTCCCACCACTGTGACTAATAAAGAATTTTGCTATAACGAGAGGACATCCTTCACCCAATTAACAACCTAGGCAGGAGAAAACGTGTAGGGAATATTTTCCTATTTGCAGATGGGGCACTGAAGCACAGAGACTTCAAGGAGCAGATTTCTGGCTGTGCATTAATCAGAAGTGGTGACAGATTTTTTTTTTTTTAAGTGACAAGTTCCCAGCAGCTAGGCTTACATCAGTTGTAGACACATTTCCAGTCAGTTACTGACCGGTATGTCAGTGCAGGACTCTATCCATATATCCTCAGGTGACTCCTAACTAATAGCAACCTCCATTCAGACTGGCTGTTGAACAATCTCCGGTTAGCCATGTGTGATCATCAGTACACAGCAGTGACCTTGCTGTGATATTGTTAGGACTTGGATAAATTCCTTTTGGCTCTGACTCGAGAGTAGTTGTGTCAGTGGAAATATCAACCTCACAGACAGTCGTAGCTGGGCACAAAGAATATCTGTGCTCCACAAGATGACTCCTTGTTCCTCCATCGACCCAGTTTTAGTCCAGTGCTACTCTATCTAGGAGTTACAGGCTTTTAAGCAGATGGTTTGCTGTGAAGCTGAGCTCCATGGAGAGCAGAAGATCTCTGCAGCTGCCTAGGGATAGCAGACATGTTCCCAAAGCTCTCCACATTAATAGCTATGTCAGCATTTTCAAAGAGAGTGGACTGGGTGTCTTTACTCAAGAACCTTCACAGATTTCTTACATGCAAGCAGGCCTCCCTTGTTTAGTTTACACCTTGCAAACACAAACATGTCCAATAAAAATTGGCCTTCTTGACTTGAGTAACTACTTTGATGTCACAGGCAATTGTCAGACACTATGGTACCACCTGCCACATTCACACGACTGTCATTTGCAAGACACTGTGCATCACCTCCCTTTTTAAAATAATCCTTTCCTCTGAACGAAAACTGTCTTTACCATATGCAGAGTACATCTAATGGAAAGGAGGAATATGTAATGACTGCTTACCATTATCCACAGCAATACATTATTCATGCTTCCCTCCACCAGTAAAATCTTTCCTTCCACAATATTAACGTGGTACATATTGAAGTAGAATAGCAGACCCTCTGGGATTTCAGATGGCTTTGCACTGGTCTCATCGGCATAGGCTCTCACATTAGTCAGTATATTCATCACAAAGCAATTTCACTACAAGGACTCCTTTGGGAACACGTGCCATGCTGTTTCACCTGGAGTGAGAGCACAGCACCAGTATCAGTTTTCATAGCGATCACAGAATCAACTGGCACTGTAAGCCACTGATTCAGGTAACTGAGCTAGCAGCACACCAAGGTGGGGTGCCGAGGGTCTTGGCACTTCAGAGAGTGTTGGTAGTTTCTCAGATCAGGAACAGTTCCAGGAGATAATGAGATGCTGGAAATGTTCTTCATAGGACATGAATGCACATCCTGTCAGCTCCAGATTGTGTAAAGGGAACTCAATTTACAGAAAGTTAAATGCTTGCCCTGCTGTCTTGGCAAAATCTCGGCTTCCTTCCTCGGTTCCTGATCTATGGCATACCATCTTTTCACCTTCTACCCCACAATGCTGCAGTGACGTACCTCTACTGTGTTAGCTGTAGAGCTGTGTGACTGTGGGGCAGGATTTGATTGTACAGACTCCTGCCTAGGTTGCAGTTTCGAGAAAAAAGAAAAGCATATCCCCTTGGGCGTGCTGCAAAGCCTCTGGAAACACAGATAGCCTATAAGCCAAGCCGTGAGTCAGGTACGCCAGAAATCCAACTCATCTAACATCATCCCAGGCTGGATCTGGACAGTACCAGCTATTGGCTGCGGGATGGCAGGTGTGGCCGTGGAGTGGCTGGGTCACAACAGGGTTTCAGGAGTTGCTCCCACTAGCAAACCAGCCCCCTGATTCTNAGAAATCCAACTCATCTAACATCATCCCAGGCTGGATCTGGACAGTACCAGCTATTGGCTGCGGGATGGCAGGTGTGGCCGTGGAGTGGCTGGGTCACAACAGGGTTTCAGGAGTTGCTCCCACTAGCAAACCAGCCCCCTGATTCTGATCTTGCATTTAAGTTGGAAACATTCCTGATACACACGGTGGTGAGAGGCCAAGATGACTTACCCAGAGCAAAGCTCCAAGGGCAGCAGTCCTGAGCGCATAAGCCAATGAGTCTGCCCTATACTCCACAAAGCCACCACAGCGCAAGTGGACAGAAACAGCCAAATGTAGCTTTGCCCAAACATGGCTTTGTCCAAACACATTGCTACTAACACTGTTAAAATAATACATTGTTATTTTACTCACCGGTGCACCAGAAACTGTGGTGTGTGTCACAGAGACATTTAGGGATGTTCACTGGTGGCTATGGAGTGGGACCTGGTGCAGAGGAGTTACGTAAGTCTCAATGTTGGCACCTCATGGGTTTCTCATCTACAGGGGACTGCTCACACTGCACCGAACACAGCATCACTCACTGATGCCCACAAACCCAGTGCCTGCCATGCAATTTGGACTCATTGGCTCCTGTAGCTCATTAACCAGTTCAGACGGTTGGCTCTCCAGCAGCCCAAGCAGTGATCCCTGCCTGTGATTATCTGAGCACAGCCTCCATCTTCCTCCTGATCTTGAAAAAGCAGCACTGCACTGGCAGGTTTGGGCCCCTGGGCTCAAACACCAATACGCAAC
>VZSC01007693.1:3028-30504 GCA_013398225.1 Steatornis caripensis
GTTAACTAAGTGGGGGGGGGGGAAGGGGGGAAGCACCAACAAAGTTTTATGCCAGTAATTTTTGTCTCATGGGGTCCAAAAAACCAGGCAGTTGAAAGGGTTTTGGATAAGGAATCCTTAACCACCACATGTAAGGCTTATGAAGCAACAAGGCTTACTTTTCAGTTGAAAGAAGAAGGAAAAATAAAACTATCAATCAGATTTTTGTAAAACCTTGATCATGTCCAAGGTTAAGAAAAAAAAAGAATTGTGCTGATCAAAATCTTTTTATTGCACAGGAATCTCATCATCTTTTAAGAGCAGCAGCTTTATTTCCAAAGATATGTTTGCTATTTTGTGGGAAACAATCTGCATTAGAGAATTTAGAAGTAGTACCAAAGGCTTCAATAAAAATAAAAAAATATTCTATTCACTGAATAGTTGTCAGGGTTTATCTGAACAGCACACATAGTTTATTCCAGAGGTGTACTAACTTTTTGCCAAGGACACTCACTGATGGGCCTTTTATTAAGGTCACAGTAAGAAATGCCGTGCAGTGATAAACACAAAGTGTTAAATGTTCATGTGGACAGGAAATAAAAAATATAACCCTTTTTAAAAGAATGGAGAAAAAGCGTTCACTGAATCTCAGCAGCTTAAGTGCTACATAGATAATTAAAATAAGGTCAGTGCTGATTAGTATTAGAAAAAAAGTAAGCTACTCTGTCAATCACTGGTGAAAGTCACTGGTGGAGCACTTTGAGAAGCATAAGGAAATGCTTCAATTTTCTCCTGTGTGTGCATAATTTTAGATTATTAGACTGGATTGTCTGTCTTGCTAAAGCCTTTTGTCAGTTCAGGCTAAAATTGCCTTAAACAGAGACTGTGAGGAAGGGGGAATATTTGCTCAAAGAGGGCTTGTATAGCTTTTACCAGCTGAAGCCTTTCTCACCTTCATCCTGAAGAAAAGAAAACAATTTGCTAGGAACAAGATGACAAGCTATCACACAGACTATGCTACACTTATTCTATGAGACATCCCCCGATGGTGTAGAGAGGTATATAACAACACACAAGCAGTGAAATATACAGTTCAGCATTTTGAAATATTTTAGCACTGGGAAGCCTTGAATAAACATGGCTTGGATGCAATGAAAACTGAAACTTTTATAGGTAGTGAGACCAGAGGAGGCAGAGTGGTGTAAATTAGGTTAAAAGTTTTGTGCTGGATTTATCTTCACTTCGTAAACATGAGTCAGCAGCATGCCTCGTAGCGATGTTATCTAGCCATGCACCAGGCTGCATTAGCATCTTGCGGGAAGTGATTATTTCTTTGTTTTGGACTCCCCAGTACACGAAAGATGCTGTAAAACTGGGCAGTGCCCAGCGGAGGGCTATAGACATGTGGCCCACAGAACGCACAAGGTGAAGCAGGGACAGGCATCTTTGTCTATCTGTAAAAGAGAGGTCCAAGGCAGAGGTGGGAGTCTAATTTCTGTAGCTTACAGAAAATGGAGCCAGATTCTTCTCAGATGCACAGTGAAAGTAAAAGGGGCAATGGACACTATCATAATTGCAGGAAGACACATTCCAATTAGATATAAGGAAAAAACTCTTCCTAATGATGGTGGTCAAGCACTGGAAGAAGTTGATAGGAGAGGTTGTGGAATCTCCCCTCTCATGGACTGTATAAACCTGGCCAGACTGAGTCCCAAGCAACCTGACTGAACCTAGAAGTTAGCCCTGCTTCAAATGGGGGCCCGGACTAAATGACTTCCAGATGTCCCTTCTGAGCTAAACTATTCTTTAATTCCAGGTTTTTGAAGTCTGTGAAGCTCTGCTTTTTGCAAAACTTTGGGCTGCTATGGACACACAGGTCTTGCCTTTTCTTCACGTCAGATTGATAATATATATACAGTATGTTACTGATTTTAATGGCTCAAATTCCAAAAGGCTGAACTTTGTTCAAGGACATCCACAAGAATTAGCAAACCTATTTCATACATAAACAGTGAACGCTGTTTAGAATATCCCGATCCAGCTGCAAGAAGAAAATCCATTTTTCCTCATACCAAAACTTGATAACTAGCAAAGCAGTGCTGTGGCATAGGTATATAAAAGCATAAAGAAACAGCTTCCTTTATCTTGGGAAAGCTATGTATAGACTAAAAATATTATAGACTAGTTACAGTACAGGAGACCTGCGCACCTCACGTTGCAGTCTGGCCTTCAGGCAGATACACAATGCTCCCAACAAAACAGATGGCAAAGTTTGTGATGAAAGAACCATTTTTGAGTGCTTATTTGAACGGATCAGGATGCCTTTTGCCTCTACATCACAATCGCCAGCAAAGCAACACTCCCAACAACCCGATACAAAAATCGTCTGATATTCCCTCTGCCTTTCTTTTGCTATTGCTCTGCTCTTGTGGTCATCTGGTCCTTCCACTTTGGCAGGAGGATCACTGTGAGGGCCGTGTTTCTTCATGTCTGCCAGTGAGATGCATAAGTAACAATCTTCCCATATTAAGCCCTAATGAGATTAGAATTTTTTTCAGTTAATGTGGACATTCCACTGACAGCTACCACTACTGTTCTCACCACTACTTTTTCGCTCAACTTCACACTCCTTCCTCTGGCTTAAATGCTTCAAACGTTTAAATTTAAGGGAAGAACCAGTAAAATTGCACTGCTACTACTTAGGTAGGGTAGAAAAAACTCCAGACAGAGAATTTATCACTCAAATTTGTTAAAAATTAAAATTAAAATCTTAGACTTTGAACTTTACCAGGATATGCCTCAACACTTAGAAATCCATGAATTTTGGTGCCAGGACTCATGGATGAAACCGTTGTAAATTCACTTTAAACCAATAGATTTGCTAATGCTCAAAGTGTTAGAACTGCTTGCCCACCTGAAAATTAGATGGTGCATATTTCACCTCAATATAAAAGCATTTCTCCATCATGAAGGCATTATAGCAGACTTTCCATTGAATTATTCTGCTGGAGTTTTTTAGAATTTTTATTACATTTTAAAACTAATTCAGATTATTTATTTTTGTATATCAAATAATAGATGATTCTATTACCTTCCTTTTTCATTCCTGCTCGAAAACACTTTTTTAAACGACAATATCTGCATTGATTCCTTTTGTCCTTGTCGACAATACATTGCCGGTTGAATCTATCAGAGACAAGAAAAGTTAAATGTATAAAGCATTAATAAAGCAGCACCCTGATTACGAAGAAAGAAAAGCCCAACTAATTTGGCCTGTCAGAACAATGTCTGTAACCACAGACTTTCTTCTTCTGTTGTTTTTTTTTTTTTTAATTTTTATTCATCAGTCTTGAGAGGTATTTCATAACTTCTCGGTTTAGAGGAACATATGTGTGTGCATAGACACATACATTGGAATGGGCAAGTGTGGAAAATTTTGGCGCTGTGTGCATCATTTATGCCTCAGTTTATTTGTGAGATATGTCAGTAACTGGCTGCATTAAATGATGGGGGAGGGTGGAGAAAGAAGAAAAGCTACAAATAGAAAAAGGAAAGAACAATCAAGGAAAATGCCAAGTGTCACCAGCACAGAGGAGCCCTTCACTGCAAAACCAGTACGCTTGACTGGTGAAGTTTACTCCTTCTTGGAGATACCAATGAACAAACTACACGTTGTATCACTACGCATGACAACCTCAACAGGAAATGGGAGGAAAATTTTCTAACACCACAATGACACAGAGACATGAGGAAACGCACAGAGCATGACACTGCAAGAAGGCTTACCTGTGCTCTCATGCACATCCACAGGTGTGCAATGGGGAATGTACATGAGCCATCTCCCCTTCTCTCTGTTTACTTATGCCTTTTTGATGTGCATGTGTTTGCTAGATAAATAGATCTATGTTTTGCAGAGCTCTTCTTGAAATCACTTATATTAGCTCTTGTCAAATCACTTTATGGGTATGTCTATGCAATATCACTGTGATATGTCTATAAGGGAGAAATTTCCTTATAAGAGTATTAAGCAACAAAGGAAGAGTGTAGCAAACATTTTCAGTAATAAGCCATTCTCACAAGAAGTTTTCTCCTTTAGTGATTTGTCTAAGCTCACGAGGTTTCCATATATTCTGTGCATGGCTTAAAACTGACACTTTATGGGCTTACGAATACACAAATCTATTCATCAAACACGGTGCACAGACCTGCACTGTGATAATTTGGGCAGACAGACATCTGGAAATTAGCAGATTGCCATTCAGATTGACAGAGGGGAAAACGGTCACTCAAAAGAGCAGTGTGTCACCCAAAGTGGGAAGATGTGCAGATGTGCTTGTACAGCCCTTAAAGCAAGACTTGTAAATCTTAAGATTTTATATTCGTAAGAAAAAACCCCTGAAAATATTTTTTAGAAAACAGTTAACAATTACACTTTTCACTTTGCCAGTGAAAATATGAGATAATTTCTTTTTTTTTTTCCAGGACATGACCTTTGTAATCTTAAATAAAAAAGTGAAACAGCTCTTGAGTGATGTAATGATATCAACAATATCAACAGACATCTGAAACGTAGTATCTGGAATGTGTAATATCAAGTAGTCTTGAATAAAAGACATTTTGTCCAATCATAAGAATATACCATGAGTCACATGCTCATCAAAAATGCTGGTTAGAATTCCTTAAGAAAAAGCTAAAAATAGTGCTGAAAACTCTGAAACGGTCTGAAAGCAATTTTTAATTAAATTACTTAAATTAGTGCCTCTAGATTAACTTTTGAAATACCTGCATGTATAGACATGATTTTTCCGTATACTGCGTCTAAAGAACCCCTTGCATCCATCACAGCTGGAAGCACCATAGTGTTTTCCGGTCGCTCGATCTCCGCATATTGCACAGAGACTACTGACCCCGTTGTCAGCAGCATTCATGTTGACAGCTTCTCCTGAACTGTCTGAGGAGAGGCAAGAACAAGATACACAGTTACGGACAAGACTTTCAAGAAGGAGCCCATGAACAGTTTATACTTAAATGGTGGCTTTTTCTGGCTTTTTCTCTTTTAATCGCCACATACTATTTATACAGCACAGTGTATCTGATTACATCTGGTTCTTATTCAGGCTAACACTTTCAAAGTTATCGAGATGTTAACAGAATTTATGAAGTTCGCAACAACAAATAATTTTATTCTAAACTCCAAGTGAAAGAGGTTAAAAATTAAAGTGCAACACTACATGCATAATTACATATACATTCTTACTAACAGGAAGAGGAACTTTGGCACAGAGCAGTGTTGCCTAGTTAGCTGGCAAATATCTCATATATCAGTTCTCATAGGAGCTGGCAATAACTGGCAACTATCATACAAAGACACAACTGTATATCTGACATTAGAAAAATAAAACAAAGACAAGACAGCTTTTGCACAATACTTCATGAAAAAAAAATGCATAGTGAGAGGACTGTCTAAGTGTTATTTCCTTGAACAAATTTTCCAAAGGAACTTTGGTGCAGACTTTACTTGCAAAAGAGAATATTAGCTACATGATTAACAATTAGTCACTGAATATGGTAAGCAACACTGAAGAAATTCACCTGAAATCAAACCAGACATATTTATTCTTCTTTGAGTCACAGTGTTTAACAGACGTGTTCAAAGAAATAATTGCAAAATAGGAAATTGCAAATAGGAAAGCTGTTTGCAATATGCCCTAAAGACTTGTAGTTGTTCAGTTGGGGAGAGAAGAGAGTGCCACATTAATTAGTTTTTCAAACATTCATTCAAAAGTCAGGTACATGAGTTCACAAGCAGTGGACAGGTTGAAAAGTAAAACTGTTCATATTGATACATATTATTATTCATATTGCAGTAGATCCAACTGAAATGTATTTAAACAAAGTTCTTCAGCCAAAGAGAGAAGAAGTCACATTTTTTTTCTGTTTTACAGACACAAAATTGATAGGAATTATATTAAAATTTGATTAAATAAAAATTAAATCTTAAACGTAAGAATTCAGTTCTGTAAAGATTTACTTAAAAATCAGGTTTGTCATGGCTGGAAGATTATTTTTAAAAATGAGTTACAGAAATACTTTAGTTAGAAAAATATAAAACCTTTCTTTTAGAGTTTTGTAATTTTGCATCATAATGATGCAGTAGAATAACTAAAAATGCAATATTTAAATTTAATTATTAAATATATAATAGTAAAATACATTGTGTATATATAGAGAGATATATTTATTTTCCCTGGTATTATTGTGAAATAAAATGTTTAGGAAATTGCCCTGATTTTGCAAAATTCTTTGATTTCAACAAAACTGCATAACCTGCCTGAATGTGGCTTGTTAAACTTCTCTGCGTGTTTCAAATTAATTTACATAGCTAGAAAAGACACATAGGAAGGTTCCCTAAGAGGCAGTTTTCAGTTCCATTCTAGCACTGTAGCTACAAGACAAAGTTTTTGTGTATTCTATAAGAAAATATTTAGGCTAAACTCAAAGGAAGCCTTAAATTAAAAAAACCTACACTTAATAACTAATAATTATCAAACTAATCACTTACAGTGAATAATTTAACCGGTTCTATCACCAACACATAATGCAACACAGCATAACCTCCCTAATCTGCTTTCCCATTTTATGTAACAACAGATCTGAAAGGGTGCTACTCAGCAAAAACTAATGACCAATGAAATCACCCATATTAGAACAAAAAGCAGGGAAATAATCTAAAAGTTACATAATCATTGTTGATAGCTGCAAAATCACTTAGGGCATAAAGGTCTGTTTTTTCTTCCGAAATCAATAACCAAATCTACCTTCCTGTTTACTAAGCTCGCTGTAAAGTAACATCAGAAATTCAGATAAAACTTCAGCAACAACAAAAACTAACTTAGGTTCCATACAGCAGGACTATGTGGAAATACAGGCACCGAGTATTTTTCCTGCAAATACTAGTTCTGCCTTTTAAAAATACACACTACAATAGATCTATGAATTTTACTTTATGATACAATAAAACATTTTTTAAAGTATAGTAGAAGATTTGGAAAGCCATTTTAGAGTAGTTTAATTTGCCTGATACTTTTCTTCACTTTAATAGGCTGGCATTTCTTATTTTTTTTAGTCAGTACTCAGTGATGGCAGAATGAAATGGTGTGCTTCCTTTTTCAGGCATAATTTATCAATACAATTTCTCAAAAATCTATGGCATTAAAAATTCCACCTGAAGTTAAAGTGTTACATTAGCCAAATGCAAATAGTTTTTCTCAGCTAAACATTAGCCTCTAGAAAGTCAATGTGATTTAAAAAAAAAAAAAATCACTCTAGTTCATGTATACACATACCTAGAAAGTCTAGATTAACATTTAAATAAATAAAATATTAGTCCAACAACTAGAAACTAGGTATCAAGAAGCAGTAGCTAATTTTTTTCACAAGCTTCCCGATAATTTTGTCCTGTCCTTCTGAACATTATATACAAAATATACTTTCATGTCCAAACTGTCAATACTGGTTATTCATTTGTCTTACAGTAAATAAAACAACTGCTGAATACACCATTTTTTCCTTTGATTAACTGACTGATGACAGTACAGTTCCGTTATTTTATTACATATAACCTCTATTTTATTTTCCTTAATGTTAAAGAATTATAATGTTATTAACTTAGAGGTAGTGAGGAAGTGTAAAAGAGCAGATTTGTAGATTAAAAACAATCCTCAAATGTTCCATTAATAAAACATTTAGCTAACACCTTACAGTATTACTAAACTTTACTTTTTCTGTTAACTGGCTTGATTTTGCATCACAGAGAACTCACCATTGCCATTATACAGAATCTGCATAGTTTCGAACTCCAGTGCTGTATACGTCGGATCTAAAACTTCACTGTAGTTTGCCATTTCCATGTCTAGTATTGGTTCCGAGAGCCTCATCATTGAATGCAAAACCAGTGAAAAAGCTGCTCAAATGTACAACCTTCCCATTCTGTTTCACAGTGATTGATAATCCAAAGTTAACTATAACTGTGTCACTTACGTGCTGCAATGGGAGGAGCTGGAAAACTGCTTCTGCATGCTATATTCTACCTGTTGTTTTTTTTTTCTTTTATGGTACAGTGCAATCCTTCTGATAATCTTGGAATGCTTTACGGAATAACCTTATCAGAAGTTGTACTGGTTCTAGTTCTTGAGTGAACCCAAGGACATGCAGGAAGCTTCCTATCTCCTGTGCCCTGCTACACATTTTGTTGTCAATGATGTGTGGTATAAACAGTCCTAAACAAGCCATTCTGGTTGTTCTATGTAAAGAGACTGGAGGTTCATGAGACATTTTGCTTTCTCTCTGCAGAACAATAAGGAAGTGTGATACAATTATGGACTGTCCTCATACCCAAAACATCCATCATCCTAGTTTAAAAGACAGCTGCAAACCCTCCCATTTTTAGAACTGTTAGCGTTCTTTAACAGCAGCAATGAGCTGGCTGTGTAGGCACGCTTAACCAAGGCCCCAAGCAACACAAACTCTGCATCAGGAAAGGCCAGTTTACAGATCCCCTCCATCACACACTGTGTTGCTGTGATGGCTCTAGGCAGCAGATCTTGTACGCTCTCAAAGGTGGCTTCCTTCTTTAACTCTTCTTCACATAAGATGTGATGGTAGCATGTTGTTTTCAAGCACTATTCAGATGCACAAGGAAAGAAAATAAATCATTCACCTTCCCTAAAAAGCAGGTCCACTGCTCATTTGTTGCTGAATTGGCATGTACAAACTCAGTTAAAAACCCTTCTGTAAAGCTTCTTGAATCTATGCAGAGACCTGAATTTCACTCACTACTCAGGTGCTTTCAAATGCCAGATAGCAGAATTTCAGATGTTATTACTTATTAATAAATTATTTCTCAAAAACTACCCTTCACACTGAACAACAGTTACATTAAAGATTACATATATAGGAAAATTGTCCAGCTTATATTTAATTAACAAGAGCAAATACCATACATACAGCATTGAAATGCTTATTTGAATGGAAAGAGTAGCTGCAGTTGTTCTTCAGTAAAGGTAGTCGCAAAATGTCACTAAAACCCCCCTTCTTGATTAAACAAAAGAGAAAAGCAATTGATGACAGCCAAGCTATTGATGAAAAAGGAAAATTTACAGGAAAAAAATCTAGAAAAAAAGTATTCCAAAATTCATCCTCCTAATTTCCAAGTCCCCATGGCTACCTGAGAGGCATAAATCATCCTGTGTCCTTGTGGACACATGGATGCAGTCTCAGGCCAGTTCTCCTCCCGGCCCCAGTGGAGTCCAGTGGCCTAATTATGACAACAGGATTCTTGTATAAGTGGATGTGACAGAGCTATCCCCAAACCGAAGAGCATTTACAATCCTGTTACTGCTTGCACAAATTCTTTGCAGATTTTGGATGGTCTCCACAGGGGCTGTCCTTTTCAATCTACTGCTATTCCTTTTTCTTTAAACCACTCATCCATTATTATGTTCAATGAGATATCAAAAACCTGCGAAAGTTACTACTTAAAAAAGAGCAAACTTATAATGCCTTCATATGAATAGCACATTTATTAATGTCCAATGTAACTACAAGTACTTCCTATACACTCCAGAAGACAAATAATATACGGGAATTTTATAAGGTATTTAAGTTTATGACAGAAATGTTTGTTAGTATATTTCATGCCTACAATCATGGAAGAAATTCTACTCAAAGTATCATTCCACGGTGCTGGAAGTGTACAAAGTTTCACTGTCTTTCACCATAGGTAATGCTTTTTTCTTAAACAAGCATACTAAGTAACTTTGTAAATTATGATTGATGAAAAGCTACTTGTTGACAGACCGTATTTGTTTAGGAAATCACAGCAGTTTCATCACAAGACGGAATCATTTTAGACTGATCATTCATTTTCAAAAGTTTCTTAAGTAGCAGGATTTGTTGCATTTGTATAGTATTTGCTATGAAACTAGTTATTAGTTACATGACAAATTATTCATTGTATTAAATATGCAATTAAAAATAATCTACAAAGGTTTACACATTAACTAGAAATATCTTTTGTCCTTAGTGCATAAGTTTTGATAAGATTTTCTATAAATAATCTCTAGCTTTCTCATACCAAAGTTGTATGGTGTACAAATACGAACATACCTAAGACTAGCTGAGTTTTATTTCAAAACTCCAGTCCCCAAAACTCTCTAGCATATGAGTAACTTTAAAATAAAGCAATCAATGTAAGATGAAAGATATCATGTATGACATGATTAAATCCTGCTATTCCCACTGCTGTTAGCAGAACTTCTTCAGTGCTGCCAAAACAGGCCCCTCAGTGACTACTAAAGAGAGGGAATGAATTGACCCTTCATACTTCTGTCATATAAAAACTCATTTAAATTGATTTTTTAATATGGAAAAATGTACACTACAGGAAAGTCATTCTTTATACTATTTTTTTCATGTTTTTCTAAGGAAACTTCTTACAGTCAAAGCTTACATTCATAAAAATCTGCTTTCTGGGGGATTTTTGACATCATAAAGTAAATAATGAACAAATAATGTATACTAAATGACTACTGTAAAACATTAATATGTTTTCTTTCTGCCTTACATCAATCAGAATGCAGTCCTGAAATTAGAGTAGTTGAGGAAAGAAGCTAATCATGAACAGCTTTTGGCCCTATATCTGTCCAAGCTTTATAATGTTCACTAGTATTCAGACCCCCACACAGCAGATTCCTTTCCATATTGGACACCTGCAATGTGATTCAATTCATTCAAATTCTGAATGGCCTTGCAGCTTGTAGTATGAGATGTTCTTTGAAATTCTAAGTCAAGTCAGCTGCTACTGACAGTCAAGAAATATTAGCCTTACGTAAGCAGAAGTTTAAAAATTGTAAGGTTAGTCAAATTGTGAAAACTGAACTGAACTCCTTTCAGATAAGTGATATTATAGAGGGAGAAATTATTTTTCAAAATAAAATTTGCAGTAATTGTGAAGAAAGAGCTACAAAATAATGGTTTTGTTTATGTGGTTTTGTTGGGTTTTTTCTTTAAATCTGATGACTTCAGAATCACATACAGAAAGCATTCTTATCTTATCTTTAAGACTGTTAACTCTGTTAATTGTTCAGCTCTCCACATTAAATGCAATCGTTCTTTCTGATTATGGTATAAAATAGAACACAAGCTAATAAAATCAAGGTTATTTCCATAAAATTCTTCCTACTGAAAACAGTTTGGGTTTTCTTCTTTTTTTGTCTTTCAAAAGTATCAATATGTCCTTTTATTATTTCAACTTGGTAAGAAATGTAGGTCCCTGTAAGAAAGTCTTTATTAAAAGTTTGGGGATTTTTTACTTGTTTTCCATGTGTTCTATGTAAGGAATACATCTTCACATTATTTCTTTGTTTTGCAAGTACAGCGAGGCATGGTGGATATAAGTGGAAGGAATCCTATTTTTGTCAATAAGCTGGTATATTTACCCAGTATGTTGATAAAACACACATTTTGATATGTGTCTCCTCCCATGTGCTGGCAAGCCTAATGAAATCATACGAGCTGAGCCACAACGTCCCCTTACTACAGTAAACTCAGCCAAAGATCTCCAAGTTAGAGACTTTATTTGCCGAAAGCTTGCTACCCAGGAAGTGGTGTGCAAATTTCTGCTCGCCAGTGGGGAATCTCATCTTTGGCTTAGAAAGACACACGCCCATGTAATACCACAGGCTGAGTGTCCCTCTCCTGTAACACACCCTCAGCGCCAGGGAGAACATTGCCAGTCACCGTCACATCAGCTCTGCTGCCACCCAACTCCAAGTATTTCATAAATGGCCCATGAGTAATGACTGGGAAATGTTTGCTTGTATTCTAAAACATATAAAATTATGACATGTTTGACATGAAAATATTTGTAACACTGCAGTGTTACTTCATTTGATAGAGATTCTTGGCATTTTTTTTTAAATAAAAATGTTATAGTTTAATCAGATGTAAAAATGAGTGATAAAATCTAAACATGTATTACCAAACTTCTTAGACTTCTTGAAAAATAAATACCCTTTTGCACTTAAGACTTAACTAAATGATGGAAACATGGCTACAGTCCTCTACAACGCTAAAACATTACAGCAAGTCTCAATGTTGTCATGCTCCCCCTTCCAAAAAAAAAAGTTCAGAGCCAAACAAAGACAAAGTTGCCTTCGAGCTGTTTAATGTTCAAGGATTTTTCAGAACATTTGCGAATCACGAGAGTAAATGCACAGCACTACTGCTTCTAGTAAGACTGTTACTGAAAATCGTAACCAAAGGCACCATCTCATACACACTTCTCAAACCCAGCATCAACTATCAGCTTTACTGAGTAAATTTATGGCACTTAGATGCTTCGCTGCCTTTTTATTTTGCATCTTCCTTTCAACTTTGTCCTAAAAATATAGTGCTTAAATAAAGCACTAGAAAAGCAAAGCCAGTACCGGAATTGAATAACAGGTTTTCACAGCACACTTACTAGGCAAGGTGGTAAGATTAGCTGCAACAAATCACGCCAGGTGAAACGCAAGTACAAATCTTTGTGGGAAATCTAGGCTAAGCCTGTTTCCATTACACACATTTTCAGACATTTAGACCACCCCAGGCATTCTATAAAAATGAGATTCTTGCACATATTGAATCTGCTTCTTTTTTCATTTGAATTGGTGATTCATTATGTTGGGCTCCACTGTATCATACAGCAAAAATACATAGCCTTCTTTAATAAGCTATGATGAGAGCTTTTTTTTTTTCATTTTGGCGTAACAGGGAACAGACTATTACTGCAAGCTCCGAATTGTCTTTATATTTATGCTTTTGGCTTCATAAAGTATCTGTCTTGCAGAACATTCAGCTACAACTTCAACAGCCATTAATATGAATAAACAGAAAACAAAGAACATGCCGGGCTTCTGACTTGTCTGACCCACTCTATTTAGCCCTTTTTGCAAGCTGTAAATATTGCTGAAATAGTTACGAAGATGTCAAAGACTAGTCTACATCAGAGTTTCAAAGCTGAGTAGGAGATTTAACACTCCAAATTCTATGAAGTGCAATTTACAATTTTAATCTAGCATCCACTAGGGTCTTTCCCTGTCTGTACTTGAGGTGAAATATCAAAGGGATATGAAAGCTCTAAAATGTTTTGAGCCTGAATAATAGTTGCTGCAGGATAATTTTGAAGATAATTTACAATGGCTAAGGATATAGTCCACTTTCAGATCCTCCCTCCCTATTCCAAATATCATTCTCTGCAGCTTATTCTAAAAGGATAAATGATTTATTCACTTTATATGCCAAATTGTCATTGAGGGGTTATGCTACCATCATAGCAACAGTAATATAATGGTGCCATATGCAAAGGGAAGATGTTACATCCACTATTTAAGGTCAAGGTAAACAAAGCTATCTGGTTTATCTGATTTTATTTACCACTTGCACATGCGCACATACATCACTTTGCAGAATATTAGTGAGTGCCTTGGGTGGTATCTCACAAAGTATAAACCACATTCCCATTTGCAAACCCTTAGTTGCTCTCTCTCTTTAACAGAAAGGTGTGTTTTGAGGATGATTCTCACATTGCACCCACCTACGCTCTGCACAGATCAAAATTATTAAGGTAATATCTTCTGCATTTTCCAGATGGCCTGTACCACTTTCTGTAAATGGTTTAGTAAAACTAGTCGTGCTGCACTCTCCTGTCCCTGATTACCTACCAGAATCAGGAAGATTTTTACTTTTGTTATTATTTAACTTATTATTCTCATGTTGCAGTGAATTTCTTCAATTAAGAAGACCTGGATTACACCTATAATAATTGTATGTCAGCAACTAATACTTAAAAATTTTCTTCTGAAATTTCTCAGCCTTCAACCTAGCATAGGGGTTTTGGATAAACTTTCACCAAATAATACCACTGCTGAAGAGTAGCAAATAGTGCAGGGAAAGCCAGTTCATAGCCAAGAGGTCACTGTATATAGGCAACCATGAAATGGCAACTAGTAGCTGTGCAACTGCACTGATGGAGAGCAGTTTGTCTAGGTTATGGAACAGTCACGGCCACGATGGTACCTGTTGAAGCAGCACATTTCTAAGGAAAGATTTAGAAGGATAGCTAATGGTGAAGTGGAAGCCTGATGACAGCCAGAACACAGTATGGCAGGTACAGGGTTTAGGAGGTAAAGACTGCGGACATAAAGTCATCATATTCCTTTATCTAGTGGTGCCAGGAGGCTCTCCAAAGTAGACTTTGCAACACATGTAGAATCACAGAACCATTTATGTTGGCAAAGACCCTTAAGATCATTGAGTCTAACCTTCATTATCTTCCACAACTATTCTAAATTTCTGGAGAAGAATGGAAAATGTAAGACACCTGGAACTTCCTAGACTCTCCAGCATTTCTGTAATTCTCACTATAAATCAGATATCAAATGTTACGAAGATTTAAAATCTTAGTTTATATACACAAATGTATGTGTGTAAGTATGTGTATGTGCATACACGTAAACACAGGAATTTATTTTCGGTGGTTTTGTGACAGCTGAACTTGCCTCCTGAATTATCTTTGAGTATACCTACAAAAATGGATTTGACAGGGGGAAGTTCTTCCTTCTACATACTGAATCCTAGTAGTTCTTGAAATTGTATTGTCCACGTGCAGGTTCTTGCCATGAGCTAGTAGTAAATCTGTATTTTGCCACTTCAGTCCATTCTTATGCTTGCTTTGTGTCCAGATTAACAGTAAATTTGCTAACCCTATCTGGGCTTAGCAGGCACTATTCAAAAATTGTGCATTTTCATGGGGAGGAAGGATAAAAAATAAGATACTTTTGCTTTTTAGATTGCAACAGATAAGGTTGAATCTTAGATATGCAAGTTAATATTAGGTAAACCTTAGTGTTTAATATTTCTCTTTTAAATGCATATTCTTTAGTTCATTTTATTCCTGAAAACTCACAATAGCCATGAAGTGTTGTCAGTTTAGGCAGCTTAAAGGATTTTTGCAGCATGGAGTTTTGCAGTGAGATTTGCTGAGTTACAGTTAAATGACTGGAGTTACTTGTTAATTATTTGCTTAGATCAGGTAACTTATTATTTTCTGATACAGACAGGAAAATTAATCACAGACTTGTCCTGGAGAGTAGAATGAAATGAGAAGAAAATAGGAAAGAGTTCAGGCGTAAGATAAAACTAAACTATCGTGATATTGATAAGCAAAACTAAACACTCCTGTTCAGTCATCCCCAGGTGATTAGTAATTTCTTAATAAGCCTCCTTGGCAGGTTTTTTTGCAAACTTGCTCATAAACAATGTTTTATATAGCCAGTTAGATAAATTTTACTTGCAATTTATCCACATTTATCTTGAGAAATACCATCTAATGAGATATACATACAGTTTTTTTCACAGATAAACATCCTTGCCTTTGTCATACACAATAAAAGAGTTCAAAAAAAGGTTAACCAGTATCAAGGCAAGATTTGTTTGGGATTTTTTTCAGCTTCTCTAGAGTCTTTCTTTTCTATGTGATGAATTAATTGCAGCAAGTCTTCTAATTTCTGTATCCTATCCCCTGCTGAAAGAGTTATATATTCTACATGTTTCAAAACAAACTCAGTACACTTCTGCCCATGCTAGTGACTATATAACTCTTTGTCCTACGTAAAAGGCTAATTAAATAACTGAATAGTCAGACAAGTCCATTATTTCCAGTTACTCTGTCTAAAAATAAATTTTTTAACCAGAGTCTAAACTGACTCATCACATTCCCGCAGAAAGAATGTTATGTCAAAACACTTGGCTTAACTCTTGCAAGACACTGGTGTGCTTATGCTTAGCTTGACAACTTCTCTCATTTTTATTGTTACGAAAATCAGTTAATGAGAAGCTCGGAGTGTGTTAAAGACTATGAGTTTAAACTGAAAGTATGGCAAAGGGACAGAAAATTCAAAATACTACCGGAATAAAGGAACAGCACAAAAGCATAAAGGCATATATTCTGTTTCAATTACATTTTGGATCAGCTCTTTAAAGTAACAAAATACCTTAGTTTTATGCATCAAATAAATATGAAGATTTTCAGAACAACTCATCTCCTGGGGAGGCATGCATGTAAAATACCCTGGTTTTCAAAGGGACACTTGTCCCTCTGAGAATAGTAATGTATGATGGGATTGAGTACTGCTGAAAATCTGGCTTGTAAAGTGTATCAATCAAAACCAACAATCCAAAGCTTCTAAAAATCCTAAATTGGGCCAAGCAAACCATTACACTAGGTCACTAAGCAAGAAATTTCACACTAAAATTATTGCATTGATTCCTTACAAGAAGAAAGTCATTCTCGGTTTCAGCAAACATGAAAAGACAACATTATCTCCTTGAAAATACAAACAGGTCTGACCTAAGAATCGGGAAGGTCCTGGACACCTGATACCTTTATGGGCAGAGGCATCTGCACTATAAGTGCAGTGAATTCAGATTCTATTGCACATAAAACAGAACCCTCTGGAGAAGGAGCTTAAGTCTGTTCTTTGCTGTATACATACTGATCTGTGCTGCAATTGGCCAGTGTTTATCTCTTAATTTTAACACATGCTAGGTGTGTTCCCAGGTAGGAATAAAACATTAACTACTGTGATTTCAGAGAAATACAGAGATATCTGCTCCCAACATATTTTTTAACAGGGATTTTAATAAGGTCAAAATCAGTAAAAGTCCCTTTTAAAAGTTGATGAAAAATATTAGAAAAATAAGGTGGTCTTCATCTCTCTGATTAATAAAGCCAGAACACTGATCAAGCTGAGCAGGAAAAAATTCACTGGCATGGAAACTATGAGAGAAGCAGTCCTGCGAAGTTGTACTTAATCTCTATCTTAAAAGCAAGTAAGAGGAAACTTTGAAAAGTAGTCATAGGTGCAGTTATGAGTAAAAACACAACACAAGTCATCAAGATCCAACCTGAAAAGTTACGTGCAGATGCAATAGTGTGGGTTACTTGATCAGTTCTACCTTAAATATTATAGATAACAGCTGTGCCTGTTTTCTGGGTGGGTTTTCTGGACATCAGCAATATTCACGTGGCCATATTCCTTGGTTTTAATGTATTCATCTAGGTAGGCTCCATCATTTTATCTAAGAACCTTGCAGTCAGTAACATTATCTCCATATCTGTGATGGAGGGCCAAACTACACTCCTCTTTTTATGAACCGAGAACTGAGGCAAAGGACAGCTAAAGATAGTGTTCGTGACACTTGAGTCCACGTGTCTACAATACAGTCACCTGCATACAAACTAGATGCCTGACTCCCTTTGTATACAATGATCAGAAACAGGCACTTCTAAACAGATTCATTAAACCTATCTTTAGCTGCAGGTTGAACTGAATCGCCTCTCAATACACCAGTTTCTTCCCACTGGTTGTCTAACCCAAGCACTCATGCAAATACAACAGACACCTAGAGTTAGGTGAGGTAAGTCTACGTGAATGATTCCCCAAAATCAGAGAAGAGAGCTGAAGGTGGAGACTGCGGATGGAGACCAACCTCCTGCTCTATCCACCTGAGCACTTTCTCAAAACTGAAAGTATATCATATACCAAATCTGTTACAGGTTATGAATGCCAGAAAAAACCACCCTTTATCACATTTTAAAATAAATTCAAAATATTGTTACACTCCTAGTTCACATAATGGATATCTCCTTCAGCTTAAGACATGTTTCAGAGAGCTTCAGGAATAGTCAGCCAACTGTAACACATCTGTAATCATAAAATGATGGACACTATATGAAGTGATGATTAACAGAATCAGACCCAGGTATCTCTGTGCTTGATAGAAACGGAGATACATGTAACACAATAAAGAAATAAGCTAGGTGAAGAACATTTCTCATTAAAATAGTGACAAAGCAAATGTTAAGTTCCTGTACCTAAATGCAGGACAGCTGTCCTGCATAGTCTCATTTGCATTCCTGGTTCGTGAATGTGTACCCAAAATGCCTGTGACTGGAGAATAGGCCTCCATAATTTCCTTTGGAAGGTACACCAAGCACGCACACAGGCTCAGAGCCTAGCTCTGGACTGGATAACCAAAAATACAAGGCATGCAGAGGACACAGGTCACTTCCTCACCCTGCTGAGACACTATTCAGGTGCATCTCCTGGGGCCAGGACTGTGATGCACTTATCCGGCAGTGTAAGTTCCACTAGAATTTAGGTTGCCCTATCAAAACTACACTCTGTGTTGAACAAAAGGAGAAATCACAACTCATCTGCTAAATCTATCTCAGGAGACACACAGAAGTTGTCGCACTCCAAGGTTTTGGTGATTTTTCAAAAAATGTGGTAAAGATATACATCTTTTCATCTGATTAAGGAGAAAAAGCCAGTATAAACTGTACTCTCTACTGATAAAATGCTCTGGCAACACTCACTACCTAAAACTGATTAATCTTAAAAAAAAACCATTGCTTTAGTTAGACATGTGAGAAAATGTTTAAGGTGACAGTCCACTTTTGATCATTAAGTTCTGTAAACACATCAGCATTTAAAACACATTAGTATTTGAATACCCCTAGCTGATTTGTGAGAACGGCAAAAGTAACCTCCTGTGAAAAGTTGGGCTTTCAACTTCCAAAAAGAAGCAAAATCACAGTAGAAAAGAATGTTCTAATCAGAAAGAACCGCAGAACAAATTTGTTTAGGAATCAGGAAGGCTGAGTCAGTAGCAGTGGTGTGCAAGGAAACAAAGGTGACTTCACTTAGGTAATTAAAAGGTCACTACTGGGTGTATCCTAACTATTTATGTTAAGGTTTTATTACTTATACAACAAATTACTCATTTGAAAACTTTGAGAATCTGCGGGTGAGTGGAAAAAATACCAGTAAGGAGATTTTCTATCTTAAGTGATGTAAGGTCTAGAGTTGGAGACACTGTTGTAGTACACTGACTGCTATACCTAGCAGCAACAACTCAATCGCTACACCAAACAGAATATCAGTATTGGCTGGCTGAAGTGGATGTCCTGCTTGCTCTAATAAAAGTGTGAATTCTTGCTAAAACTTGGCTTTGCCTGGGTCTTTGAATACATACAACTAAAACACTGAAAATTCTTTGTTATGCTTTTTCTGACATATTATAAATATTAGGGATAGGAAACATGATGAACATTTTCTAATTGAAGATTGATGTGACTTATCTAATTTGATCTGCATAGCGTTCTTGGAGGGGAAAAAAAAAAAAGAAACAAAACTACAGCACTGCTGTCTGCTGTTGTCTTGGAACCAACTGACAAAAAAACCCAATCTGATACCCAACCATTCCTTGGAAGTGTGGCAGAAATAATTCGGTATTTCAAACTCTTCAAAATCACCCAATCCTAAAAAGACATGAATAGACAATCCTTGTTGTAGGAGTTTTATTTTATGTAAGTGAAGATGTATTTTTCATTTGTTAGGAGAGAAAAGAGAAGACTCAGAACTGAAACAGGACACTGAGTTATTTACTAACTTCTAAGATGGAAAAGAATTTAAGTGACCGAAGTAGTATTATAGCAGATTGTTGTGCTATATTGTTTTGAAGAGAAGCAAAAAAAAAAAAAATTCAAAAAATTTAGAATTACTGTCTTGATGTTATTTCCTCAAGGGGATCTGAAAAAAATTCAGTCAAGAATTAAGAGATACAGAAGAGAACTAAAAGGTTGGGCATTTGTATGGCACTCAATAATCAGTTTTAATGAGTCCAAAAGAAGGGACTATATGAAATAGCACTATGAGCATGAGGAATTCTGAATGCATTAATCCTTAATTTCAAGGACCTCAGAGATCATCTAGTTCAACTTTCTCCTCAATGCAGGTCAGATCAGGTTGCTAAGGGCTTTATCCAGTCATATCTTGAAGTACTTTGAAGGATGCAGACTGCCCAGCCTCTCTGGGCACCTGTTCCTCTCTTGGGCCTTTCCCCTCCTGGTCCTCAGAGCAGGGACTTTTCTCCTTACATCCAGTCTGAAATTGCCCTGTTTCAACTTACATCCATAGTCTCTTGCCCTCCCAGCTGCACTACAGTGAAAAGACCAGATCCATCTTTTTATAACCTGCCTTGAGGTACCAGAGGCTGTTGTGACGCCTCCTCTCCCAAAACCATCTCATCTCTGAGCTGAAACAGCTCTGGTCCATTAGCTTCTCCTCAACCAAGCAGATGCTCCAGCCCTTGACCATCTTGGTGGCCCTCCACTGAACTTCCTCCAGTTTATCCATGTCTTTCCTGAAAGGAAGAAGGGAGGGGGTGGAGGGGGAAGGAAGCAAAACTGGTTGCACTGGTTTAGATACCGTCTAACAAGTGCTGAGTAAAAGGGGAGAATTACTTTCCTCAATCCTGCTAACGCAGTCCAGGATGCTGTTGGCCCTCTGCTCCTGGGACACACTGCTGGCTCATGCTCTGCTCACTGTCTGCCAGGACACCTTGGTTCTTAGCAGAGCTTCTCTGCAGCCAGTCCCCTAATTCTTCCCCCAATACAAGATTGATACCCAAGTGTCCCTCAGTTTCTCAATTCTCAATTGAATTTTTATTTCCTAAGAATCACAATACCTTTCTAGGCTCCCCTGGTGAAATTACTACAGCATTTTCTATTTTTAGATGTATACATAAATTAAGTTACCATGATGGACTTGGTTTGCAAAGATTTGCTTAGCTGTCTCAAACAGTTTTAATTAAAAGACTGCTATATCTGTTCACTTAGCCAGAATAAGAAGTCAGACAGTCACTTCCACCAGTACTTTTGGACACATTTTGTAGAGCCAGCAGAACTCTTCTACACCTCCTGCTATCTGTCATTCATCTGACAGTGAACAGCATTTCTGCTTCCATCTGCACAAGGAGGGTGTTAAAAGCTGCCATTACAGCTGGAATTAAGGAGCACTAAAGGCTTGCCAGCCATGTTCAGGGCACGAGAATGTACATCTTACAGAAGAAGACTAAAGGCGTTGGTTTGCCCATCTCAGGGAAGTGAAAAGTGAGAGGGAGTTTATTCTACAAATAAATCATGCACAGTAAACATCGTAGGGGAAAAAAAATGTTTAGACAATAAAGCAATGCTGCCATAAGACCAAAGGCATAAATTTGAGGCTGGCAAGTGGAAAGCTTCTAAACATGGCAGGGTTACAGCTCTGTAACAAACCTCCATTCAGGTAGTAGAGGAGAGGAACCTAACTGGTTTTAAGACACAGAGGGAAATTTATGAAAGCTATTATATAGGTTGGTGACACCAGCCAAGTTTATGACTCAGGACCTCTCTTCTAGTCTTATGTTGCTGAACATTTGCATCATGATCTTTTTTTTTTAAGTGGTCAGTGAACAATATCAAGTGTGTTATTCTAATTATGAATTAAACTAATATAAATGACAGAAAGTTAACCTTAGTTTGATAAGCAATTAATAGAATTATGCTCTGACTGCAGCTGATACATAATTAACAACTGCTACAAATGATGTTATCCATCCAATTTGCTCAGATTGGAGTAGCATTATTCTTAGGCATGTTTAGCAAGTTCCGCGGTAATGTGCACTTGAGTGAAGTGCTCTTTACTAACGTGTTTAAATTCACAAAGCTGTGATTAGAATTGCAAATAAGATATACATCATTTCCTCTGCCCATCATTTTCTCTCCTTTAGAACTATCCTTGACATAAAATCAAATTGTAACAAGTCCAAAGGATGTTTGCACAAATTGAGCAAAAGTGACGTTATGTAATTGAACAGTGAAAATGTGCAAAAAATCATCCTGATGAACCAAGTGGGACTGAATCCAAAACACGTGAGTTGCTGCTGAGTAGGAAGGAACAAGAATCATGGAGTTCACTGGGGGACACAGGGAAATGTTCACAGTAGAATTCACATAAGAAAGTAGAAAGGGATTGAAGTGTTGGAGATTTAAGGCCCAGAACTGAAGAATATCTGTTCATTCAAAGCCTAATGAAATTAGTAGAAAAAAATCACCACCTTTCAGGACTGAGTCTTTGAGATCAACACATGTTGGAGTTACAAAGCCCTTAATTAGATGATTAAAGCATACTAATTAAAAAAGGAAGAAGAAAATAGTGGTTCACAGGTCTTCTATTCATCTTTCCCAGAAGGATATTGGAAAATCTGGACTACTGGAGAAAGCAGTAATATACGATGAGGGAGCAGTTGCCTTATAAAGAACATACAAAGCCTTGGGTGAACAATGTAATGATACCATTTGGCAAAAATCTTTGGAGCGTGTATACCTTCCACCAACCTACCACCAATTTCTCTGATTTCATAGATATTTACGTAGTTTTCAGGAGCACATGGTCTTGCCAAGAGTTGCATCTCCAAATGGTCAACATTTTCTGAGAGAGTGGCATGTCAAAATAGCACAGCTAATGATACAGTCTCTACTAAGCAAGTAGGTTACTGAAGCATGACATTTAACTTTACTTACATTCAAAAAAGAAAACAGAGTACAGAAGATTCAGTTCTCCATAAACAGATGAGTGAAGGGTGATTTCCTAGGCTGTTTCCATCCTCACCTCTAGGTAATACCTGCAGCCAGTAAGAGTAAATGAATACTAAACTACCTGCAATGCAAAACAACTACTCTCCTAAAGAAAACTCTTATTTGGATTATAAAGGCTGAGAATACAGTGCTTTCACTCAAGGTACAAAGGCATTTCTGAAGATTAGAGAAACTTCAAGAAAATGCTTAAGTCATCAGACAATGTTCATGCCAGATTTTCTTCCACTTGCAGAATAAAAAAGCATAGAATTTATACAATGTCTTGAAATACTATCTGGAAGGATTACACATAGGGAATAAGAGACAAAATGGTTTTTAAGACTGCAGAACTGTTGACATAGAAGCGTATGAATAAAAGATTCTCTGCTCTTTGGATGACTAACGTTTAGGTACTAGGTAAACTACATAATAAAACAGGATTTGTAGCAGAAAAGCCTGAAAGAAAAATAAGTTTAATTTCACTATGTGGAGAGGGTTTCAAGAAGGGTGAAGGCATGAAGGAAACAAAGGGACATTTTGTAGTAAGCTTGAGAACTACTTTACACCTCTTGCAGTCAGCCTCATTGATTTTTCTGGGGTGCTAAGCTTCAGGTGTGCAGTCACTATCTCTTCTTATTGTATGCATATTTATGTCAGTGCTACATACTAGTTCTATACATTTTTATATACATGTATTCTGCACATTTATGAGCAATTCTTACATACAAACAAAATATACACTGGCCACTCATGAAGTTCTGACAGACAATTTTTTTTCCTGCATCCCAAATCTAACTCTCTGCTATTATGATCCAAATAAGAGCATGCTGTTTTTAGATTTTCCTACTAAAAAAAAAAATATCGATTAGCTTCAGCTAAGACAGAAGTCTTTGCTTTGCTTTTTACTTTACTAGAAACCTTATAGGTCATCACTCTTTCCCTTGGAAGAAACTGACAACACAAAAATTCACTTCTAGATGCAAGAGATAAAACTAACCCCCCTTACTTAGATACAACAGGACTTTAGTCAAGAACAGAGATTCTTACAGTCTAAATTGTAGGTCTGCTGAGGCACTACATTGCTTATTGATCTTGTAAACTGCAGTGCATGCAAAATAGAAAGCAGTAAAATTATTAGCCCATCAGTACCTTCTGTCCTCAGAAGTGATACTGCTACACCAATACACCAGATTGATTCTGGCAATATCAGAAATGAGAGTGTTTTATTTAATAGTTAAAAATATATAAAATTAATTCTTATCTGCATATTTTCACATTTAGACGCTGGACCAGAAACATACCATTTGGCTAATCGTGGAGCAAAAAAGTACTACTTGTAATGACACAGCCTCTCCCACTGGGGCCACTATCAAGGCACATAAAAATCATCAGCTGTACTAAAGTGAGGATGAAGCCTAGAAATGGATCTGTTCTTTAAGTCCCTCTGTGCCTCTCTCCCTACCCTGACTTATCTATGCAAGGTAAATTAGTCTCTCCATCATGCATGATGAGGAAAAGTTGGAATCTCTATGGGAAGCATACACTTTTTAATATACCTCTTTCAGTTCCACATTTTCAGAACTCCCTTACACACCTAATCCTATAGCCATTAGTAAGGCAATAAAACGGCATAAAATGAGCAAAGAGCAATAAAGCAATCATATCCCAGCATGTTTATTTAGTCGTGGTCCTTAATGACAGAGACCTTCGTACCCAGCGATACCTGGAGCTGCTACTAATTCTGCTCTGTCTCAAATCCCTGGTTATCATTACTCTCAGACTTATGCCTAATGTTTTAAAGCCCGCTTCACACAAACCGTGCAAAAAAAAAAAAAAACCCTCACAGAAAGAAAGATTAATTTCATGAAAAAAAGAAATCTTTGAAAATTCAGCCCAAATACATTTTCTGCTACAGCAATACTGAAAGAGTTGAGTCAGGGGAGGCAGAAAGGTGGAAACAGTGGACGCCAGGTCTGCCTCATCAGATGGGTACAGACTGCCCATACTCTGACCTGGCTAGATGTGAGTTAGATGCAATGAAAAAAATGCTGCAAGAACAGCAAATAACAATTTACCGAAGAATCTAAGGACCAATCACAGGCCAGTGATTGGTCACAGTCACAGTTATGGTCACAGTCACAATCACAGTCACAGTCAAAGTATAGTAACTTACTTCCAGTTTGGATATTTCTAGTTTCACGTTTTGAACATCCCTGGCTGGCTGGTTATTTTTTTTTCCTATTTGTGAAAATCAATAAATTTTATTTTTGTAGATTTGCCTCTTTATGTTACATAAAATGTCTGCAGAGTCACTTTACTTTCACCTTACCCATGTGCCATGTATGTTCCAGTCTTTCCTTCCCAACGCTTCTTTCTTTTCACCCTGACCACTTTTCAGTCAATCTTCTCTCTTTGATTTTGTCATTTTGTTTAATTTGTTCCCTTTGTATAAAAATCACCTCCACATAATAAAAATATAAATATCATTAAGCCAACATGTCTTTATACTACTATTGAAATTAAAGAAATTCTTTCATGGACCCATTTTTCAGGATCAAAAAATCACAGTATTTCTGAACCTGGAAGAGGCCACTATTGGATTTCTTATTACATTGTACTAAAATGTCAGCAGATTTTACTTTTTCTTCTTTAAAACCTTCATAACAGATGTTTACAAAATGCCTGTGAGTGCTGTTATCCATCTTCTGTGGCAATTTGAACCGATTGGTCTTCGAATCCCTTCCTTTTTAGTCTGAAAAGAAGATCTGGAATTTTCTTTTAAATAATTTGAGGGGGGGGTTACAACTGCATTTCCCCTGCTGTACAACACACCTCTTGCATTGCTTTTTCTTCTCTTGCTCTATCTATCTTCTCAAGACTTTTCCAGAGATACTCTTTCAGTTAGCCTTTTGTCAGATTTTTTTTTACTACAGATTTCAGCAGTGGTTTGTTCCTCTTTTGTGAGCTCTGGGAACTCCTCCTCTTTCAAATTTTGATGGGCTGCCCAAACGTGGAAGCCCAGGCATAATCTAGCAACTACTCAGAGCAAATAAATTACATGACCCAGATAACATGTGATATGTTGCATTAATATTGTAAGCAAAACATACAACAAGTTGTGTTTGCACAAGCAAGTGCACATGATATATAGAAAATGCATACGGCTTGGCAATGTTGTTCAAACAGCATGCTCTAAATGGAAACTTGGTCAGAAACTACTCTGAAGAAAAACTCCTCTTTTCATTTGAATTTTCAAGTGTCCAAACAGTATATTATTGTGCAAAAAATGGCTTGCTGAAATAAAAACATAATAAAAAAGAGCTATGTGTTGAATTATTTCACTGAGACAGGATCCAAAGTAAAGCACTGTGTATAAATCACATCATTTTGCTTAAAAGTAGAGGAGAACAAAACATAGACAGATAGAGGAAAAAAAAAGACAAAGAAAATAATAGGAGAAAACCAAAACAAAACACTGTCCCTTTCAGGATGATTGAATTTTGTTTAATCCATATTTTACTTTCTGCTACATAATTTTACACTCTTGACAAAGTGTCAGGCAATTGGAAGAGGGTTGGAAAAACATATGCAGCTTTTTGTCAACTTTATGCCTCCCTAAATTTAGAAGACTTTTTTGAATAAAGCAACTAAAAATAAATCAGGAAAAAGTGTCAATAATGGGATCTGAATTATCCAGCAATAAAAAACATGAAAACATTTTAATATATTTAAATAGAACTTCCATAACATAAATAGTGGCAACAAGACTTCACCAGCAATGAAAAAAAGTGATTTGTAGCTGACTTACACAGATGACCTTTTAAAAAAAATTACACTGCCTATATATACTGTGGCTTATTTGCTTACATGTTTAAACTATGGTAAGAACTTATAGTTAAAATGTGGCCAACATACACTTTACTTAATCTTAATAGCAAAATCTGGCACTGAAGTCTTGGATAAGCAAATATATTCACATTGTTATTTACAATTTTAGTTTCCAGAATAAGAATCAATGCCAATTTACCTGGATACTGTAAATAAATTAACAAAATATACAGAAAAAATAATGTCTACAGATTTATATTACAATTTTATTTTCATCACACAAATACAGTGCACCTTTGTGTATAGAGAGAGATAAGAGAGAAAGAGAAGGTTATGCAGTTTGGCTTAGGGACAATTTTATGAAAGACCTATGTTTAAACTCAGTACAGTTATCTTCAGGGGAATGTGCTGATAAGTTAAAAAGTTGAAAAATATGCATTTCTATAAATATAACAGATTTATATCTGGATTTTTTTAAGAATAAAACTTCCAGAATTCTGTAAACATTCACCATACTAATTCTTTGGTCATTAGGGTAATACCATCAGAGATACTTGACGAGAATGACAACTACTAGACTAAGTAAAAAATTTAGTTAATATACACAATTTTTCTGAAAAAGCATCCATGAAATAATGGCACTGAAAAACGAAGAAAAGAGGGACCAAGTTGGTCCTCAAAATCAACAAAAAGTTAGACAATCCAAATATGAAAAATTCTTAATCAAAGTTTAAAAAAAAGTCCTTTAAAACTTTAGCAAATTAAAACATTTTCTGCATAGCTTTAACAATAGTTAGATGCAACACTGAATCCAGCTTCGTATTTACATCCATTTCTGCCAATTCTTTACCACTTCTCTACGAAATAACACATTAGGTCCGGAGTTGCAGCACAGTGCAGTCCACTTGTCCAGCTAGCCAACAAGATCAATCTTTTTTCTCTTCAGGAACTTGTGACCAATGAGGAGCAGATAGATCAGCCAGCTTTTACAGCCTGGGGATGAGATTAATCATGTCTCACATTATAAGTCACTCAAGTCCCTGAAATTTTTCATTCTGTTACCCTTTCATGTCAGTCCTCTTGTTCCTTATTCTTTTCAGTCTCC
>VZSC01007693.1:30644-46032 GCA_013398225.1 Steatornis caripensis
TTTTCCTATGTTAATGAACATAGACTTTTAACACTCACTCTGACAAGTTCATCAGTGAAACCATTGCTCTTCAGAGGTATGCAAAAGCAAATGATATTAATCGTACCAGAAGTGTTAGCAGACTGTTGCTTTATCAAGCCACTCCTCTTGATTTTCCAACATATCTGCATTAAGCTAAACAAATATGATCACACAAAACTTCCAATATTTAACTGAGTGTAGCCATAAAATACATCACTCAGTAACGAAACCCACACACGAAATGTGCAAATTATTACAAAGCAGCACTGCATCTGAAACAACAGCAACATGCACTATCTCCTAGATAGCACTAGAGGACAAAGGACACGATCCCTTTCAGTCTTAAAAAAGGTGTATCATTCAGGATATTTCCTTCAAATGAGCCTGTGAGGAAATCTATCTAAAACTCCTAATAATAGGTAGAACTAGAAAAGAAATTTGAGGCTAGAAATAGTAGTAAATCTAGAAATAGAATCAGATGATGGCTTAATGGCAAGTCTGATAAAAGATAATAAATTTATAGTCAAACCAAGAAAAGAAATTTTGCAGTTGTTTTATGCCATAAAAGGGAAACTCTGCAATTGTTTTATGCCATAAAATATTTATTAATGTCATTAATAATGTTATTATTTATTTTAGTTAAAACATTCTACTAATTATCGGAAGGCATGGTATAGAAAATATTGTGCAACTAGCAGTAGCTAGTTTCCAGGAAATAAAATAAAATTATGAGATGGGATGAGATGAGACAAGACAAGACGAGATGAGAGGAGATGAAATGTAAAGAAATAAGAAGAAACGGTGAGATATACCCCCCTACTGTTGTTCTTTTCATAGAGGACATTTGATCCTCACTAGTGCTAAACTCTGAAGAAGCTGGTGAGCGGAGAGATCTTAGACCTGCTTACAACTCATCTTCTCAACAAAACATCAGTGGACAAACTGAAATGAGAAGCGCACACACAAATCACAGACCAGCAGAAGATTAAGTACCCCCACAAAAAGGAGCTGCAGAGATTTTTCAAAAGTATTCAGGCATTTTAAGATGCAAACACGCACTGTAAGAGAACCCACGGCTCTTGATAAATGGCTGGCCTCATCCTGTTGGGAACCAGCATGCTGAAAAGCATGATTCTCAACTGAGAGAGTAAAAGAGGGAAGGACAGGATTGCTGGCATTCAGAAGATGCTGTGTAAGAGCAGATATTCTGTACAGAGACTTCTCCAAACCAAAGAGGATTCCCTCTTACACATGTGTAGTCACAGTATTCACTATACCACCATTCTCAACAGGAAAGACAACCAGCAACCGCAGCTATTTCTGATGGGTTTGATTGTCCTGTCCCTTTCTGCTGGCAGAGAAGATGCTAAGTTTACAGACAACACATATGATAAGCAGGCTGCATTTCACCAGATGTCTACCTGCATCTTTTGATGCATGAACCCCTTTGAAAATGTACCCCAGCCCTAAGTACTCCCGAGAGAAATGTGATGATAACAGTTTGTATTTGCTAGACCTTTCTTTGTGTTGACCTCACCAGTTGTCAACTAACAGTTAGTTATTAAGGCAGTCATAAATGCTAGCAGGCAATTCTTAGAGCTCAGTTCCAGGTGAACACGAAATCTGTTTTACAAAACAAAGTCTTGGAAAGTATAAACATCAACTGATTAACTTGAAAATACCTTTTTTGTAGTAGATATATCCTGAAAAAGAGCTCAAGTTTTTTGGTTTTTTTTACTCTGCATGGGTAGGAATTTAATGGGCAACGTATACAACTAACAAGTTTGAAATAAATACATGATAAATTTTAATTTAAATGCCTCTAAATCAATTGAAATAACTGAAATAATTTGAAATATTTATAAATATTAACTAAACCCATTTTTCCTCCAAATTGGTTTCCATGTATCTGAACTGCATGTGACTGTACTATCAGCTGTATTCTGCTATACTAAGACAACACAGTCAGTAGCAATTGAGAAAACACATTATACATAGCACTTAGTTTGCCATGAAATTCTAGATGAGTTAATGATAGATAATGGCCTACAATTCATGTGTGACTTATTTTAGCAAATCTCACCGATACAGCAATTCAAGTGCACTGCATCAAGGCTGCACTAAGTATAATCAAATGGTCTTGCGGAAAAATCAGCAGAAATTACAAAACACTTAATATAAAAGAAAGTAACATGCTTAGAAGTCCCGTGAACTCAGTGTTGGTTGACTGTTTTAACACATCTGTTTTATTAGGATTTCCAGTGCAGAGTTTGTGGAGAAAAGAACTAAAGTGTCAGTGCTCATTAGCATCCTGTTCCTTACCCAAAGCTATTGAAATAGTTACAAAAACTTGTCCAGTATCACTGTGATAGCTGCCATCTTGCCTGACACTAAAATGATGTGTAAAGAGTATCTTTGTAAGCTCTCTTTCATCTTTTTAAGCACTTACAATACGCAAAATGTGGATGCACACTAGATGTACCCCGTGGCAGTAGGTTTGCAGCAACAATAAACTTTGCAACCTCATGAATCAATCCGTTTCGAGAAACCTTGATGAATATATTGAATGACAGAAGTCCCAGGAATATCTGTTTATCTGGACAGGTCTATGTGTGACTTCGTTAGCAATTTCCTTTCATTACGAAAGCTAACTTTAAACCTAATCCTAGCCCTACCCTGTGTTTTCTATCTATTAAACAATCATTAATCCAGGAAAAATTATTCCATCTTAACCCATGATAGCTTTATTTCTTTAAGTGCCTTTCGAAAAGATTTGCCAAAGGCTTTTTGGAGAACTAACTATAGTGTTACAATGTCTAAAATCACAACCAGAAAGCACTTTAAAGCTCCTAAGCCTTACATACCCCAGCTTTGCTACTTGTTGTAAGGATGAGGTCTGGAAGGCCACCACACCCCTTGCTGCCCTCTCACTGCCTTCCTCAGCAGGACAGGAGCTATGGCATTTGCTTGCTCTCTCAAGACAGGACAATTGGCGACCAGGACGCAGGGAGCACACAACACCAGGAGGTCCATTGAGGCACACCTATGGCAATAACTTACCCTTTTACCTATACCTAGTGTCTCCTTGAAAGAACTGCAAGCTTATGCAGTGCAAACTTCCAATGCAAAAAATCTTTTTGTTAGAGACTTAAACATTTTTTTTTTTTTTGCATTGAGCTCACACTATACTTGCGCAGATTTCATCTGCAGCCCTTTTTAGAAAAAATAATATAAAAATTGCATGGCATTTACCATTTTCCATGACATTCTAGTCCTTTGATACAGGGTACAGGGTGACATAACAGACACAGACTAGTGAGATTAGTAAACATGAATCTTTCTGTAAAAAGACAGTTGAAATAATAATACCTTCAAATACCTTCCTACTTGTGAACAGCGTGAAAGTAACCTCTGTTTTACCAGTACTATGTGCAAGAACCTCATGTGGAAAATTTGAACAGGTAAGACGACAGAAAACATTTAAGGTAGATCAAGAAGAATCCTGGCTCCCCCTCTCCTGACACCCTGCAGACGGGTCCCACACCACCACGGGAAACCACCTCACTGCTGGTCACCCCAAATGCAGCCCAGCCACCTCAGACTCTAGATGGCAGCTCTGTCTCTGCAGCCACTGCCGAACAGACCAATGATACTGGACTCACCTAAAACCAAAAACTCCACTCTGTGATCAAAAAGCCAATGAAGTTCACAAAAAATAGATGCTGGTGCCTGATTATTAAAAAATGTCTGCATTTATTTGTGGTGGACGATCCTTTTTTTATATGATGCAGGTTATTTAATTTTTGTGGTTTGGGGTGGTTTGGGAAATACTAAAACAAAGTGAGGTAAAAACACACATGCAAAACAGATACTAGAGAACTTGAAACAACTTTTGCTGTGAAAAACATAAATAAAAATTCAGGAAACACATAATCAGACCAAAAAGAAAATGGAGTAAGACTTGTCTTAAGAGATCTGCCTAAACTAGCCTATTTCCATGATAAACTATAGCCTGAAGCTTAAACTTTACCATTACTTAGTTTTCTCAACTATCTTTATTCACATAATAGCAATACAAATCTCCTGTGTAATCATATTGCTGAAGTATATGCTTTTAATTAATAAACAGCAGACATCATAATTATCTAAAGTTGAATTACTGGTTTTACTTGATATTACCTGTCCATTCTCTTCAACAAAAATAAATAGGAACAACAGGAACGTTTCAGTGGAAATCTAAAGATTCACGGCTTATTAGACTCACTTTTTGTAAATTACTTAGAGTTTGACATAATGTAGTTAATTCACACACTTAAAGATGGGCCCTCTACAGAAATTTTAGCTTTGTTAGTAATGGCCACTTCTCAATAGGAAGAATGTACTTTATCTAGATACAGAGACTAAAACAGTTCAAAGTCCCTTATTAGCAACAGCTTCCCCAAGAAAAGCCTGCATCAAAATTTAACACCAACACACTATTTCTTCCAAGACCAGGCATTATTTTCATCAAAAGAAAAATTATCTGTAAGAGTATGAGTAACAGTGCTTTCTGGTTAGTATGTGTACAAGCAATATGCTTTCATTATAAGGGTAAAGAGAGAGATTTTTGTGGCAGGGCGGATAAGCAATATGGACAATTTTGCAAACCGAATTATTTCAAAACCAGCAATGAAGAAGTTAGGTGTTTTGAGATTATAATTACTTCATGCAATGGGTTTATGCTCATTTTTTAAAATGCACACTTGCATGAAAAGAGACAGTAGCCTTGACTAGGTGAAGATTTATGAGTGCTATAGACAGCATAGCTACTTTTATGGCTAAGCATGTAATAGATCCTAAGCAAACACTGATAAGTCCTCTATTCTTCTGAGAAGTATCCACCCACCAAGTGTCCTGGCATTGGAAAGCCCCACAGTTTTGATAAGAATAAAGACAAGCTAACTGTAGAAAACAACTTCATTTCTTAAGTCACTTGAAAACATTCATCAAACGTTTTGCAGGCAAGGGCTGTGTCTTCCTCCATTACTGGATAGTGACCACTGCATTTTCAGTCCTACTGAAATGTATATATATACGTAAAATATATATACACACACACACATAAAATATGTTTCTGTATATAAGTATACATGTGTGTGCATATATCTACATATAAAAAGTTAAAATATTGGAGAGACTTGTTATTGAAGCAAAGAGTAAAAGTCTACTTTCAAAAGGTTTAATTGTCAAACATCACTAAAGATAATTCATTAAACAATAGTTGAAATTGGAGTGATTGAGGTCTCAAAATACCATTCTAGTCTAGTTTATTACCTACTATCTGGCGTGAAACCAAGAGTAGGGTTACTGGGAGTGTCATGCTCCCTCATCAGTACCTCCCAGTGATCACATATGGTCCATCTCTCAAGGCACCATGGCATTACTCCTAGCCTCTGAAGTGTAACTTAAACTACAGCAGTGTTCTCGTAAAGGCAAGAAGACTTAGGGAAGTTAACAGAGTTGTTTGTATCTATGATGTTTGTACTGCATAAGAATGAGAAAGTGAACTTAATGAAAATACTACCCTAGTCAACTTATTTATCTCTTATGACAATCATTCTTCTCACACGTATTAAGTATGCCTCATCACCCTCTTGCTCTAACTATGGTGACTAATTAACTTCACGGTTTTTAAGGAAGGAACTTGGCAGTCCGACTTGGTTGTTTAACAAATAACCAGCTGTCCCCAGAGGACTCAAAGGAGTCACTTCCAGCCAAGTTCCTTTGGGCCGGGTATAAACATCAAACAAGAAGCCACCTCAGCAGGTGGCAGCAAGAAGTGTGGGGGGACAGGACTGGTAAAATGTCATCAGCAAATAAAAAATCTGACTTTACACCATTTTGCAATGTTCGGCCAATTTATTATTGAGACTGCTATGGTTACAGCAGACATTGTGGGTTTTGAGTATACTTTATGGCTCATCAAAGTTATGCATTAGCCTCCTCTAACACATTTACTTAACACCTCCAAACATTCAGCCATCAGCTTTCCCAAAACAGTAGCAGTGGTACTTTCAAAGGAGGACAAGCTAATTAATTTTACACACACACACCCCCCCAAGTGTGGTATGTTGCAAACAACAACAACAAATTACAGTATTTCAAAAAATTGAAAGTTCTCCTTTCTTTGCAAATTGTCACCCTGGCAAACATGTGCATCGAGCAAACTCTTTTTCAAAATATAGCCCAGTTTTGCCAGAAAACTCTGCATGTGGAAAATGAAGCCAATTTGATTTATTTTGGCAAATAAAGAAGAGAAGGTGCTGTGAAAGTCAGGTCTGCAGTAGAAATATTAACTTTACTGATAATACTTTAGCAAGCACTAAAGATCCTAGAGCAAAGGCTACCTTTTTATTAGAGCAGCAAACAGCAGTCAGCCTCATGAGACCAACAAGCATCACTGTAATATATGAAATACATAGTAATGGTTCATATCAGTTTGGGGTCTTCTCTGAACCTCAGATGTAGGGTAAGTTAGAAGTCAGCAAATTAAATTACTGGTTTTTAAACTTTCCCATCATATATTTTTATATAGCTCCATAGATACTTCTAAATTAAGGCAGCTGTCAACAGAAGACTTTATGCAGCACCAAAATGGAAGAGTGAAAAAATAGTGTAAGATATCACCATTTGCTTATGCGAGAGAAGTAAGAGCTTCATACAGTCACATTACATTAAGCGTTCCTCACTAATGAAGTAACTGGTAGCTGAAAGTGCCACGATGAGAATGAGGTTATTGTGTGCCAGACTGAGAATAGTGGTAGAGTGAAAAAAAAATATCCAGGGTAGTTGTAAACAACCGTGTATGGGAATCTAGTGGAAGTAACACATAAGTTTAAAAGCAAACAAACAAATATAAAAAGTACACTTCTGCAGAAAACCTTAACAAATTGACAAAACATGACCAACTTGTTAGAGACCTCCTAAGTTCAAAGTTGATGAGATTTGACTATAATGGACATTTTTTTCAGGTAGTAAAAGCGAGAACATAAAAAAATCAGAAATACTGTCCTTCTTGGGTGCTCAGCCTAGGCTTGTTCGGCTTGCTACAGAGCTCCGCATTCCCTAGGGCGCAGCGCACTCCCTTGTGTGCCGCGCTTTCTCCCCGAGTGTTCATAAAAGAGTTAAAGGAAGCTTTACTGAAATTAACTCATTATTAATCAAAGGCAAAATAATTCTCTTCCAGCAACATGGGAGAGGAGGGGACAGTTATTTGGAAATTGGACAGCCCTGGCAGCGCTCCTGGCTCTTTTAGCTCAAAACAGTGCATCACTGTCAGTGCTGCAGCGTGATTGCATCGAGCTGACTTTATTCTTCTGTTCACAAAGATGTACTGCACATGTCTTAGATCAGTCACAACTTGCCCCAGTGATTCTAAAGGAAAAAGGAAGAAAAATAAATATACTATTATTCTATATTTAAAAAAAAACAATCAAACAAAACCAACTCGCAGAACACACAAATTCCTTTGAGTACTGCTGATTTTCCTGTGCATTCCAACATCTCACGGTGCTCTGACGGCAATGTTGCATAGTAAATAAAGTAAAAAGAAATCTACTCTAACGAAATCTATTTATTATTCCTTTAGCTGTGTTACATTGGCAAAAAGATGGACTCTGGTTTGCTTTCTTTGGCCTGTGGGATCACACCATCACAGAGCCTTCCACACAAAGTTACAAGAAAAAGCAGGATTTTTTTTTTTCTTTTTTTTATCAAGTTCTTATAGTGTCTAGGTTTTCCATCTCAACTGCTCTTGTTCAAACTAAATCTAGTTCAGGAAAAAAATCCCCACCTCATTTCCCTGAGAACCTAGTTATTTTATCTACCTCAACAACCAAGCTACTCTACCTTGTCATTTCAATTTTCACATATTTTCTCTTTGTGTATTAGTTCTATGATTCAATGAAATCTCATCTCTTCAGCTCACTGCTGTAAGCTACTGTCTGGAACAAAGCTCTCTCTCAAATTCAATCTCAAATAAAATGAAAAAGAGAAAATCACAAATGAGAAAGTGGACCACAACCAATCCTATGGGTCCCATTCTCACATGGTCTGCAAGTTATTTTGCTTCATCAAGTAAACCTGAACTACAGGAGGTGCTATCGCCTCTCTCATTGCCGAACGAGAAAGTGTTAATAAAAACAAGATCTCGTTCCGGGGACATTGGAGTGTCAACGTTAATCACTGATTTGGCTGAAATACACTTTGTGATCTTAAAACTGATTTCCAGATGAAAGACAAACAGCTGAAATGTTATTATTTAAATAAATGGGGATGCAGAATGTCACACATCTGGTGGAATTACTGTTGCTAAACTATGATTACTATAAATAGTAATTATTTACTGTAATGGTAACACCTAGAAATCGTTTGTGCTCATCTGAATTTTCTCTCAGACGTTTAAAAGCCCTAGTAACCAGGAAAGCAAGAACAACCTTTACATTTATGTCGTCTACACCTCTGAACCAAACACTGAGCTGCAGAGGATCTCACAGTTTAAAGAGCTTTTAGACAGGGACAAATTTCTTTTTGTTTCAAAATTTAGGACATTTATTGCACTTTCTTATACGGCCTTTTAAAAGCTTTGTAGCTACTGTCTTTGACTCTCAGCATGCGTTTTTTTCTCCTATTCTTACGCCTTCAATAGCTTTGTACAGAGCCCCACCTGCTAAAGCCTCCTCAAGAAAGCTCTAATAGCTGTAACTCATAGGACTGGACTATGAATCTTTTCCTTCAAAAGAAAAGCTGGAAAACACCAAAAATAAAGCATTTCTGTAGGAAACATTTATAAATGCTGGAATGAGCCACTATACATGAACCTAGGAGTTAAAAGGACTGAGCAAAGAATCTATTACGATTCTCTACAGTTAAAAAATACTTTGTCATATAATGGTGGCTGCAAGTAATTTTTGCAATCAAGAACAAGTAATTGTCTGCATCTGTACTGTGCCATTGTTGAGGTACAAGCTAGGCAAGCCCACAAAATTGCTTCAATTGAACTACATTGAAAGGGAGTTAGCACCGAATTAAAAATTGTTTCACACAATGAAAGTGCGTTTTAATGAAAATTATGAAATTCATTCAGTATTCCTTACATCACAGTGATTTTATATTGGTATAACTCAATTAACTGAAGTTTGGTCAGCAGAGAAATCAGCAAGAATGTACAGAATTGGTGCAAAAATTCCCATATGCCACATGATAGCAGTCACGTACTAATAATAGCATACTGATCCTGATGTTCCTGGAGTCTCCATGACTATTAAAACAGTTTCATTTTGTTGAAAAGCTTTGAAATCTTTAGTACTTAGAATTCTTTATTAAGCTGCAAATAGGAAATTCACACCTATTTTTTACTTCTTCAGTTAACTTCTAAAAAGTTAGGTTGCAATGAAAAATTGCCAGGATTTCTCCATGACTTTTCAGAGTCATAAATCTTTCTTATCGAGTTTACCCTGATGTGATTCCCATGAGTGTGCCTATGGTATAGAATGAGACATTAATGAACTTGACAAGCTGCAACATATTAGTAGTAACTCTCTAACGTGCGTATGTATACACACCTTATAATACATACACGTTTCTCTTATCGCTTCAACTTTCCCATTGTAGTACTGTAAGATAAATCTATTGCTATTACTTTATCTGGAAAATGGTCATTTTTCATGTCTCAACATTTTGTTTTCTTCTAAGCAGAGAATCCTTCCTTTGTGGACTCCTACAAGGCTCAGTTCTGAGCCCTCCGTTCTGCTCTCATCCAGGTCATCACCTTACCACTTCCTAAGCACTAAACCTGAGGTCATCAGTCACCTATAATCTTAACCACCACACCAGCTTCAGTGATGCTTATCTATAGACACTTTAACACCTGTTAAAATATCTCCTTCTCCTTTGTCCCTGGCATTCGAGTAAGTTTTAGGCTTATGACACCAAAGCCTGAGATGTGCCCAAACAAAGCATCTCTTTCATTATTTACCCTTTCTCTCTACTCTTTATCTGCTGCTTCCATATTTCATCATTTCAGCATCAATCTGGTTCTTCTCCTCCTGCATCTCATCTGCTTGCAAACTGCCTGCTGATTCCTGAAACATTCTCTGTATATAACAATTTCCTTGGCATACAGCCAGGGTCTGCTTTTTCTTCCCCAAAAACCAAAGGCAACAGCTTACTCAGAATCTCAGACCTAGCAATGGAAAGTTTTGCAGACTTTGTCCCTTTTCAAAGATGCCCCCAACTAGAAGTCCAGCCCTGTTCGGTAGCTGCTATGATTGATACCTGAACTGTGATCTTCCTGGCCATAGAGACTCCAGGTGCTGGAGGCCAGTCACTTCATTTCATCCTTTCCAAACATGAGATGGGAGAGCAGAACCTTTGGAAATATGCCCTACACACATCTTCACCAAATTCCTCATCTTGACTTCCATCTGTTTTCAATTCAGCTACATCTCCTTCTGCCCTAACACCAAGCGCTCCAGCCCTACAGATGTAGAGACTGTAATCCATTCTCTAATACACAGAATGATGCTCCTGCTCCTTGTCAACAAGTAAGTTACAAAAAAAAAAAAGAATAAATTTCCTCCAACTATAAGCCCTTCCCTCTTCAAAGTATTTGACTGGAAGAAATCCACAGCAATGCAAGAACTACTGCAGCTGCCCACCAACCAGCTACATCTAACACAGCCAGCTGTTCTTGTGTCTTCAGTAAAAGTTGGAGTACTCAAAACACACAAAAAAAAGAAAATAAAAAGAAAACAACAACAAAAAAGTCAAACTCACACATGCACACACAAAACCCCCAGGCATATATGATCAGCCTTTGTACAGACAAAATTACCTTTGCATACTATTCTTGTTTATTAGTACTCAAGTCTATAAATAACTTGCACACACTCCTGTTCATTTAGCTAGGGTGAGGCAATTCTGATGGAACTGGAAAGCTATACTAAAAATGGGAGAAAAATATGTAACCAGAAAAGAGAAGTTTTACCTTCATATAAGTTAAACAATTTACAATTTTGCTTAAATAAAAATGGGCATAGTTCTTCTTCTTTAGAGACACAAACGAAGTTTGAAATGAGCTATTTGGACATAGGTATCAACACAAACAGAATAGGGATCAAGGCTCAATCGATAGGCATCAAGAGCCATCAATAAATTGCTCAGAGAATTTAAAATGTGTGGGATGCGTTGCTTCGTTACAACTAACTCCATTTCTTAACATAGCTTACTAAATATATTTTTTTTTAAGTAACAGTCTACAGTAAGATTCTTACAAGTGGGACATCATTCTAAGATGTTCTAAGTGAAGTTTCTAGAAATTAAAAAAAAATCTATTTCAAAAAACAAACCATTGAAATATTTATTGCTTTTAGCTTTATTTTAGTGGAGATTATTCTTAAAAAATAAATTTAAATTTAAATAATAAAAATAGTTTGCTTAATCTAAAATTCCTAAACACTGACTGCATGTTGGAAATAAATATAAATACAGTAAAAATTAATTATGAAAGCAGGAATTGTTTAATAAAGCAGCTGTTAAAGGCTTTGTGTTGTCTTACAACTATGTTTAGTATGGCTGCATCTGCTTTGGTATTGATGCACGTTTTACTACACAAAAAAGTAGGTGCCACTGTACTTACTTCTTCACACATTCATTACATATGACATCAATATTTTTCTAACAAAAACAATGCCTGTCTTCAGTTTTTTCTGTAGGTCGTCATCGACCCTATCCCATTTATTTCACTTGGTGTAATTCCCACAGGGTTGCTGCAAGGAATTTCAAAGATTCAATATCATGAAAGGTTGTCAACTATGCATAAAAGCAAGTAAGTGACCCTTTCTCACACTATAATCTGCTCAAAGAACTTCCAAAACACTCACTGGAAGTTTTATATAAAAGTTAACAATATTCTTCTATGTCTTTCCTCTCAGCAACTCAATACCTTTTGCTTTAAATCTTGACTGTTCTTAAGTATAGGGTCTGTCTGTAAAACAACTTCTGCACCTGCTCACATTGACCATCCACCTTCTAATGTGCGATTGCACAGAATCTTTAGGAATGCATTTAATGTGGTACATTTTGTTCCCATGAAAGCAATGTAGCAGATGAAAGAAAGAAGAAAGGTAGCAGTGGCATCATACTACCTACAGCACACTGTGTATCATCACTAAGTGTCTGAGAGACCGCAGTTTAAGAACCACTGCTCTGCTTAACTATAAACACAGGTATTTATAGACTAGCAAATATATTTAGTGCTGTAAACATCCCCTTTTGTTGGAAAAATCCAATTACATACACTGTTTAATATTAGGTGGCTGGTTTGTTTTCTTTTTCTTTTATTCTTTCTTAAATTACAAGGCTAATGAGGCATACAAAATTATTCTAAATGAATTTAGGAAAGGATGTAAGGCTTGCTTTATGGGAAGGTTATTGATTTTCAGCAGGAATCTAACTATGTCACATACTAATAACAGCATTAAATGTTTTGTATCAAGGCAAGAAGGCAAGCAATTTGCAGGCTCATATAATTCACACATTTACTCCCAGCCATAGAAAATATACATTCATCCAAATGCTGTATCTAAAGCTTGAGATACACTGTACGTAGTTCCCAGTGTTTCCAGCTGGAAGGTACCCTTGTATATACACAAGCTCCTCTTGCAGTTCTAATATAACTACACCGACTCCAGGGTCAGGGTTATCTCAAATAGCCAACGCTGGGTCTGATCCAAAATGGGTTAGAATTTTGAATTTGGTGGTATTAGGATCAGGACACAGAGAAAAAGGTAAAGATGAGGATGTTTGTCTTCCTTGGAACTTTAAATCCAAACTGTAAGGGAAAGCATGTCAGCTGAAAGAAAGGGATTCCTGCAAACAGCAGCCACTAGCAAGCCACAGATTTTTCTTGATATCTGAAAAAATACATCTTGACCTACAAGGATTAGAGGAAATGTTGAATTCTTTATCTAGTTAAGAGCAATAGAGCATCTTTAATTTTCCAGGATCACAAGCCGCACTTGTGGTGGGCAGATGTATACTTTGCACAGAAGAGCACCGCACAATCCGTTTTCCAGATTTCTAAACAATTAGTGGGTTGATGCCAGGACTCCCCAAAGTTTCTGCTTCCAGTTGTACTGGTCTGAGGTAGAACAGAGCTCTTAAACTGAAAAATAGAAATCTATTACTTTGATCATCTAAAACTACGAGACAAGGCAGACAAAGAAACTGTCTTCATAGTGACTTCCTAGAGCACATTGTCTTTCTGGGTTTGATAACATGTTTAGTTCTAAATTTTGCTCAACTAATGAAATACTTCTGTACCAGGAGAGTTTTTCCTTCGTGACCTTCCCTGGACAGCCGAGGTTTAATGAGTACCTTGTAGGCTCGAACCTCTCTACAATGCCGCTTATCACCCTCTTAGGGAAAGCAGGAGACCAGCCTTACAAATTCAAGGCTATTAAATGCAAAAGGAGACCATAAAGGGTTAAAGGTTTGCTGCAATCTCATAGATATGTTCTTCAGGCTGTTTGACGCTGTTCTCATTTTCTACCTGCCAAGGTTTTTGCAATTCATACATGTATCTTAATTTCAGAATGCTCATTTACTCTCTCTGGTACCACAGAAACTTGGGAATGATCATCGGCAGTGTTCTTTATTTTCTACCCTCTTTCAGCTTCAAATGCATCTTGAGAAATAAATTATTTGACCTATTGGATTAAAATAAGATAAAAACTCCACTGTTCAGTTATGTACTAACAAAATTCATGGTAAAATTTCTGTTGAAATTTGAATCCCTTTCTCAGCCAGAGCCTGCAAACTGCTTAACAGTTTCTCACCCTTGACATGTAAGCCTATTAATTGAAAGTTTCCTAGTTTTGCTCCTTTATTAAAATGATCTTTATAGACTTGCTATTGGAAAAATTACTACACTGGAGTTGCTTGTTCTCCTATTTACCACTATTCAATGTGATGTTAAAAATGAGAAAATAGTTGCCCTCAGTCAATTTTCGAGCAGGCAAATAGCCCTGCCATTATACATCCCCCAGTCAGCTTAGTCTTTTTGGCAACAAATGACTGATTTTGTTGACAGAACAGTTTGTTCAAGTCTGGCTGCAATACTATAAAACTTCAACCTCGGCTGTCCTCAGAACCAACCATTCCTTTCAATGAGGACAGCAGAGGCAGGCACGCTCCCAGACCTCAGCCACGGAAGTTCAACATCCAGTAGATCAATGCAAGGATCCCTGTATTCAGCAATTTAAGCAACTATCTCAGCTGTGGACAAGGATATGTATTAAACCTGGCACCTTTGTTATGGGGACAGTGACCTTCAGGAGAGGTGGGAGATGAAGTGGGCAAGCAAGGGGTACTAATGTCCTAAGCTGCCTGGTTGTTTCAGTTGAGCCTGAAAATGGAAGTGAAATGCATCAGCCTGCGTCAGGGAACTTGTACGGTTTCTTCTCCGCTCTTACTTATCTGCAAACAAGGGCACCTGCATGAAGACAGAAAAATTTGGCTGAGGAGATGGACTCCAAATCAATCCAAAAGCTCAGACCAGACTTGTGTTCTGTCAAGTGCAGAACGCACCTACATTTTAAAATGTATTATGGATTGTAAATTCCTAGGAGCTGGGACTCGGGTTGATCCCATTTATGTTTTACTCCCAATGCTAAATAACAGTAGCTAAGGAGATACAGACCCTGTAAAGTACTTTTTATTTGAGGTAAGTTCTTTTCATCTTGACTGACTTTAAACCAAAAAAAGCCGTAACCAACCAACAAACAAACGAAAACCACTCACAAAGTTAGTCTAATACACCTGCAATTACCTTAATGCATTTTACATTTTTACAACTAAAACTTCTTCTCCCTAATCCTGAGGCTACTTTTTGCTCTTTGGGGAAATTCCAGTGGAGGCTTCCTTTTATTTTTATTATTATTATTACTTTTGCAGATAGTGTTTTGACTTTGATATAATGATCTGATTTTCCATGCAAGCTTGGATGTCAACACCAAACTCCTAAAAGAACTGGTTTGTATCCCTGTATCTTATCTAGAAGATTCTGAAATCAAACATAGCAAGAGAAATCTCAGATGAAAACTGAGTGCCTTACTTTACATTTTTCAGCCTCATACTATTACGCCCAAAGTTACTTAAATTACTAAGATCGAATCTAAAGTTCTGCCTCAAACTTACGTCAGACCAAGTTCTGACACTTCAAAACTGAAGCAAATTAAAAACCATTGTCTCTAAGTTTCCCTAAACCACTCGTTAAAATTACATGTTTAATATTAATATAAAAAGTCACTGAAGCTCAGAGTCAGAT
>VZSC01007693.1:56750-79847 GCA_013398225.1 Steatornis caripensis
GCCACCTAGCGGCGCCGGGCCGCGCTGCACGCCGCCCGCTGCCCCCCGCTGCCTGCGGGCCCCCGGGCCCCGCCGCCTCCGCCACCGGGCACGGTGAGGCCGCGGCGCACCAGAACCGCTGGGAGGCCGCAGCCGGAGCGAGGAGGGAGCTACCCGCCGCAGCCGGTAACGACTGCCTTTAAGGGAGAAAGTGAGCAAGATCCTGCGATCCTGCTTCGAAATGTTGTCCGCGAGGCGCCCCGCGGGTGGCAGGGGAGAAGGAAACGATCGGCAGCCGAACGGTTTCACGCTGCCTGAATGCTTCCTGCACTTCCCCCCAGTCCCCCTCCCTCCCCCCCCGCCCCCATCTTGACCCTTTCACCCCACAAGTATTCATCATGTAGATAGATCGCTAAATAGAGTACAGGAGCCAGGGTCTCCGTCCTGTTTGTTCCACCCGACCCAGTGATCCTACCAATTCCTCCCTCGGAAAACTCACGTCCTCCGATCGTGCAAGTAGAGGGTGGGGGGCCCATCGTAATCATCTAGGAGATTGTCATTAACACAACGGTAGTGAACGTGTGGAAGCACAAATCATGTTCACCGTGATCGTTTTTCTGATTAAAAATCCGGCCAGGTTAAGGCAGGAGTAAGGGCTCGGAAGTACAAATGCAGTTACTGATGTATTGAGAACAAATATAATGAAAATGATACCCCGGATGAAGACAGGAAGCAGATATTTGGAGATATTATTTCAATCTTGTTGCTTAATCCAGGCCATGTTCATGGTTGCTTTGTGCAAATGGTGATTAATTTCTTTCCAAAATACAGTCAAGAGATGCATGCACGAACAAAAGACAAAATGAAAAATATTTCGCAGTTATTGTAAGTACTTCAACGCACCATATCTAAAAGCACTGGTTATAGCAGATCAGCTTTCTAAGGATTTGTTACTTGGTCCACGCTTGTAAAGTGTATTGTTCTGTCATTATTTGGTACCTTTAATGTGATTTAGAATATACCTCATGCTTATCTGTAAAAATGATCAAAAGGGTTTATATGCATGGCAATTTCAGCTTAGAAGCATAGAATCACAGAGTTGTTTCAGCTGGAAGGGACCTTAACGATCATCTCATTCCAAGCCCCCTGCCATGGGCAGGGACACCTTCCAGCAGGCCAGGTGCTCAAAGCCCCATCCAACTTTCCCTTGAAGACTTCAAGGGACGGGAGCATCCACAACTTGTCTGGGCAACCAGTTCCAGTGTCTCACCACCCACACATTAAAGGACACATATCTGCTAGTCTACACGCTCTGTCCAATATGGGCCATTCTGAAATGATCCTTACTCAAGTGAGGACTTCTCCCTCTATCTTTGATTATGCAGTGGTAGCCTTAGGCTGCCTTCCATGAGATACAGGTCTTGGGAGATGCCTTGGAAACTGTAGAATAGCACAGGATGTTGCTGTTGAAATACATTTAAACAGTACCAATGTGAAAACACAGCAAAACAGAAATAGGCTAGAACAGAGATTAACAGGATGAGCATGCATCTGATACATAATTTGTACATAAAGTAGTTCCACCTCATTGATTCAGTTAGGGATGATTGAATTCAAAATGTAGGCAGGGCAAAAGAAAATGATCTTTTACTGATAAGTGGGTATAATTCACACTGCGTATACTGATAAACAGTGTGTATATGTTAATATTGACAATGTAGGCACAGCATATGAAAATCATCTTTTGCTGAGAGTTGGGAATAATTCAATCTCCATGACATCAACTGATGAAAACTTCTGCAATGTTTTTGGTTGAGCTCTGCAGGTAAAAAGCACCCTAGAAGTCTAATGAACCATTCAAACAAATTCCATTTGTCTGGGTTAAAAATGGTTACAATTAAGTGGTCTATCTGGGCTATTTTTACACTCACATAGATGCAGAGAAGATGAAGAGATTCAATTTTGCCTAATTCTTAAAGTTTACCAGCTATTTTTATAGCATTCCAGAATACATTGTGCTTGGCACTCATTTAAATAATTGCAGAATAACTTTGGAGCTCATTTTGAGTGTTAAATTGTTTAAAAGAATGTTTTAAAACTTCTTCCATTTGTAAATCACCAGCTTTTCTTTTCAGTGAAGGTACAGACTCACAGCAACACTAGTGTTTTTATTTACTTTTCTTAGTTACCCTTCACATTCTCCTTAATCCACGCATACAACAGTAATTCACAGATCACCAGCCGAAGAGCACTGCTTTAGGAAAATGCAAGCCAACTCCTCCCAGATGGTTTCAGTTGAACTGGTTGCACTTTAACCGCTTCAACACAGTCGGCTGAGAAATACATGGCTCAGGTCTTTACTGCAGAAGGAGGCTTGAGTGTTGACCACAGCAACCGAGGCTGAAGGGGCTGAGCCAGGGGAGCACTGAAGAGCCCTGCTGGTCCCACCCGTGCTCTGAGTAATTCTTCCTAGGTTGTCCACTCCCTAGCTGCAAGCTGCCGGTTCCTAAGATCTGTCACCAAGCATGTCAAAATGATCCATCTTAACTTAAAACTTATGTCAACTAGTTTGTTTTTTAATCAGATGATTCTAACAGTACCGGGCATGCATGCAGTTATGATAGGAGAAATGAAGGGGGGTATATAATGTTCAAAATACAGATCAAAAGAGGACAGGCAGCTTGCAGCAGCAGATGAGTGGCTGTACTCTGGGTTAACTACAGTGTTGGAGATTTTGAGTATGTAACTTTAATTACCCTTGAGGGGGAGAACCTCTGTCTGTCTTCAAGTTCTGAAGAGGTAGCACATTTTATGTGTACCTCAGCCTCATAGGTGCTCATGTAATTACCAAACTTATCAAGAACCCAGCTACAGTTGTGATTCTTGTATATTGCTCATGCTCTGTACAGAGAACAGCAACATTCAGAACATGCAATTAAACCCTACCATGCTCACATTTATGTTAATAATAGAAGCCAATTTTCATTTCTAAGACAATAAAAAATAGAGAAGAATGGCATTTTAGTAAGTTTGTCTTAACACTGCTATTTAGATCTAAAACTCCACATTTACATTTTCAGTAAGAACCCTGTGATACAGTGCAGTCTCCCTTAAGGTTAATCTACAGCCTAATTACGGTATGAACATTTTTATATTCTAGATGATGAACCTAAAGTTGTTCTTTATTTAAATATTTTTCATAAAAATAAAAACTTAATAAAAATCTGTTAAAGCAAACATCACTTAAGATTACTAAGAGACAATATATTTACCTATTAAATCATTTGTGAAATTCAGTCACTAACCCCAGGAAATATGTAAAGGTCACCATAAAAAGAACCGCACTCCAGAAATTACGTTGCACTGTATGAATTAATACTTATTAATTTTCACTGTATTTTCTCATACTGATTTCTAGGAACAAGCATTTTCTTTGAAGGAAAGGGTGACATTGATGCATGCTTTTGCCAGCCTGACAGTAGGATGTTTTCGTGAAGTACTCAAATTTTTTTCCTAGAAAGTTTGTTTGTGTAGTTTGATAACATGTTAACATGAGTGATTTTGCAAGTGTCCACATTTCCCTGAGAAAAGGAAACAAAAAAACAATTTAAGTTGGGATGAGGTGTCAGTTAGAAGAAGCTGAATGCATCAAACTCATTCCAAAATAGTTGTTTTAAGAGTTATTGGTGGCCTCTGTAAGATAAAAGATGTAAACCAAAAGATGCATACTGGGAAAGAGTACATTTAAAGGAAATTCTTTCCCCAGTGTGGAATACATTGGACCCTCTGACAAAGATGACCTTGGGGAGCAGCTGCTTCTCTATTGTCTATGGTACCATCATCCTGGAACAGCTGATCTATCTTTGAGGGATAATCTACATAAATGTATTTACACATTTGTATAGATCGACTACTTCCTCTGCTTTCTCAATAGATTTATTGTGTGATATTTTGCCAAGTTTCTTAGGGTCTCTGTTTTCCAGTTCTTGATTCATGTATCTGGTATAATGGGATGTTCCCCATGCTGAGACAAATAAAAGTTCTGGGGAGAAGGCCAGACTCACACAATAAAGGCAAGAGGCCCCAGACTCCCTAAAGATGAAGCTGCGTGCTCCACAGGTCTAGCACAGAAATTCAGGTAAGTATACAGAACATGTATGGAAGTAGACCTAAGTTATATATTTCTGGGTGCTTGACATGAACCACGTGCACTGGAACCTACTTTTTCCAGGACCTGTATTGCATCTGAACTAGCAATGTGCATCAGATTCATCTTCTGTTATTGTGTTTGAGCCTCAAGGCTGGAGATTTGTACTATGAAGTGAATTTCAGACTTGGTTCTCTACTGGAGCATCACTTCCTGATGCCCTTCATCATACAGTGTTGTATGAAACAGGGAAGGGGATTCAGAAATGTGAACCTTAAATGAGCCCTATAATTGAAGAACATTTCAGATGAAGCTTCTTGAGAAATCTTGCTTTCAACAAGTCTCTCATCCTGACTTGTGAATGAACAAAAGTGATCAAATCAAGGTATTGGACTGAGTAGGCTGGCCAAGTAAACTCTTTTCAAGGGAAGAACAGCTATGTACATGCTTTAGAATTACTGTCAAAGTTCAAACAGGTGAATTTACACCAATTCAGTTATGTTCATGTTTCATCTTATTTTTTTGGCATTTGACTATATCTAGAGTAAAATGTATAGCTGAAATACATTTATGCAGCCCTCTTGTGGTCCTTAATTATAAGTGTGCTACTCACAGAGGCAGAACATTTATATATGCACATAGATATTGGAAGAATAAACTTTTTCAGTAGATGAATCCCCTTTCCCTGCTTTCATTCAAACCCTCTAATTATAGTTCTAATGCTTTGTGGAAGGAAACTTAAAGAAGAAATTATGCCTTTTCTTAATTTCATTACTTTGCATGTAGCAATTTTAACAATTTGAAGTCCAACTCCCTACAGTAGTTTCTGTGGCTTATATTTTGTGTGTGTAAAATGTAAACTCTATTTTATTTCTCTGTAAATGTCAGGAGAGTATAAATCAATAATAGAGTGGTAACTGTGCAATTAACTCATGTAACCCCTGTACCTTCATATTAGCATCACTGAGAATGGTATTACCCTTTCAGTGACCTCAGTAAAAGCAATAACATCCTTTTCTGCTAAAGTTAATTTTTTTAAGTGAACTTAATGCTCCTGAAAGGTGATAGATTGACAATCCTGTAAAGTGAAGTTCCTTATTTGGTCATTGACTAGGTACTGTATGGGTAGTATGTAATTCTACAAATTATCTAGTGATCCAGCCCTGTCCCAGAAGGATGAGAATGGAGTCTGGTACTTCTTCTTTCACCAATTTCATTGAAGCATCGTAACTTAGATGTCAGTTGTCAGGGTAGTTGTTGATGCAGTTGCTGTCAGTCAGCAAGATGAGTCGTAATTCCAATTCATTTTCGGCAAGCAACCAGACATTACTGTAATCTGTCTTGATGGAACGTAGACGGCCACCACAGACCTGCAAGCGTGGACTCCATATCCTCCATCTAATCCCCTAAACTGTTTCATTTGCAAATTGGCATCAAATAGCAGTTCAAAAGGCATCAGGATATCCTTGAAACAACTAAGGAAGTTAAAGGCAGTGTAATAACCTTCTGTCCAGGTGGTAGTAAAATTTCGAAAGCTTTATGCTTACTGGGGAAAATGAAGAAAATTCAGCAAACGAGCAAGTGGAAGATAATTTCATTACTTTCACAAGTGTACTTTAGTGTACGAATTTTAAACCATAGTATAGTACCAATCAAGTCTGTGTATATTTACCAGAAGTCTGAAATGTAATGACAGTCTGGGCCTTGTGACTGCAAAGATTTTTAGTCAGTTGTCCCCACTGCCACAGGTCTCAACCAAAGAGGGGAATGTCTCTGTGCCTGTCTCTCCTGTCTACAAGGAAAATATGCAAATACTTCCCTATCTCAGAGCAGTATAGAGTACAGACAAATATAGAGAGCTTATGAATTGTTCTGATACAGTGGCAATAAGGAAATCAGATATGAGGCTGAAGTAAGGCCATGCCAGGATTCACCCTTTAATGGTTGAAGGGTCTTTCTTTCCTTAAATGCAGCTGCAGGGAAACATTTGAAGAGCAATTAAAATGTCACCTGTCTCTGATTCGTTTCTTTATAGGTGTAGTTCTGTATTTCTATGTGAACACGGAACTATTCTCATCAAAGAGCAGAGGAGGAGAATAGGAGAACCAGAGCTGCATCTACGGCAGTGGTCTGGTGTGTTGGAGGTGTTCTTGTTTGGGTGAAAACTTGTCGTCTCTCTGTACTTGGGTTCATATGTACACACTCTAGTCCAGCGAGGATGAATTCAAAGTAGTTTTCTTCTCAGTGTCCTGCCAGGCCACCATCCCCCGTGTACCCACTTGCAGCGTGCACATGAGGAACCCCAGGAATTTGCATTTGACACGTGCACGGAATTTTGTCAGCAGCGGTGAGGCACTTTGGGCTGTTGGTGCAGGGGTTTTCACTGCATTGCCTTTTAAGTTTAGATATATGGACACATGTAGGACTGGCAACTGGCATGAGCTTTACTGCCAGTACACACGCAATGTGGTCCTACAGTCCTAGAAGCACAGCAGTCTGCACAAAACAAACTCCCTTTTTGTCCTCCATTAGTCAGTGGTGTAGTTGCAACCAGCAAAGGGCTTGTCCTCTGCTTTCTGCCCCCAGCAAAGAGTTTTGCCATGAACGTTGTCCTCTGCTTTTCCAGGAGAGGTGAGAGTTTTGTCCCTCGTTTCAGTCTTTTCTGAAAAATAGGTACAACCAATGTAGTTTTCATCAGGAGCAAGTTTAGGCCCTTGGAATATATCTATACTGAGGGATCTGGGAAGGACAGGGGTCAACAGTCCTACCTCTTTTCCTGTGGTTTTATGGGAAGGAAGTTTGAGAGGTTAGCCTGGAAATGAGCTATAGTGCTATCTATGCTTTCTACACCATCCCTTAGTAGACACTGAAGTGACAAGAGCTGGAGGGTATGCTGGACATACTGCACATAGTCAGAAGTGCTTGTAGTATTTCCATCATAATCAAGTCGTACTATCTTCTTTACAGTGAACTGTTCTTTGCAGCTCTCTTAGGACTGAATCTGGTGTTTTGAAACGTGACAGAAGTAAATATTTGGACGATAGGCTGATAGGATTTTTTAAAATGTTGCAGAGACTTAGACATATCTTTCACTAAATGTATTGGAGGATGTATTTCCAACCCCTGAGATAGTTTTTAAAAGATTTTCCCTCTGGCTTAGTGTAATATGCTCTTATCTGGGGTAAATTCAGTAACATGAATTGCAGAATGCGGTTGTGCCAGGTTACACTGATGTTTTTCCTGTGGAATGGCTGTCTGGGATTACTTCAGGACATTTGCATATGTGGCATCTCTTCTTACATTTAAATCCAACCACTCCTCAGTGTGCCATCTCATTAATTGTACACTGGAAAAAAGAAAACGAGAACACTGTGACCTGTGTATGTGTAGTACTTAGTGAGAACCTAGGGAATTATTTAATGAATTAAATCACCTCAAATATTTCTTCTACATTCTTGAATAGCCCATCAGATCCCATATGCCTGTAGAAATTGCTATAGGGCTCAGGTGGTCCCTCATTAGCTATAATGCCATTTAATTTCTTCCATCTTTATACTGGGAGTACCTTCAAGTAAAGCTTATGAAATAATTCTCGGTGGCCATAATTAACAAATGAGGCAGAGGTAGGACAAGAACCCACATTTATGACTGCAGAACTGATCCATGTCGGTGGCAGACGTAGCGGTGTTTACCCAGTGACAGCAAGCTAGTGAACTCAGCTGTCGTTGGCAGTACCCCCTGCGGGGACAAAGGTAATGCTAATTAAAACTTACTATGCACAAAAGGGCCATTCCTAATGAACATGTACTGATGAGACGTTTAGCTGTGTCTCTTGCATCTTCAAATGCATTGAAAGAGGCTTTCATGAGAGATTTCTCTTCCCAGGAAGGGTTATCAATTTTCCTGAAGGATTTCAGTCAGTACCTTTGCTTTCTATGTGGAGTCACGCAGTGACAGGCAGAGTGTGCTGAAGTTGAAAGTGTCTATTAAAAGTATTGTCATTTTGCAAGAAAGATTCAGCCAGCCTGAGTTTTTGAGTGATGTTGTCATGAAGTGCTCTGAAGGCAGGAGAAGAGTTTCTCCCTTCTTTCCAGCTTGTCATGGGGGTTGGAAGAGATGACCTGTGGAGGTCTCTTCCAACCTAATGTACTCTATGAGTCTATGATAACCTCTGTGAAGGTTAACTAATGCGATAAATCTATATGAAAACAAGTGAGCAAATTTCACAAGAAATGTAATGCTACCAAAGTCAATGGTAAAATTCCTCTTGCCTTCAAGGGGAACAAAGCGACTTTTGTGTGTGGTGGGACGTGAATTTTTTGCACTGAATACATTATCGAATGTACAGGCAAATATTACCATATAATTGTAACAATTGTTTATCATAACTCTGCCCTGACACGTACTGACAGCCATAAGCATGCTTTGACTTACAGATCTTCTGTAAATACTTGCTGTGGTTCACCACCAGGTCATACTGCAGCCAAAGAATCCTATTACATCTGTCTTTAACTTTTTGCTGTGGGTTTGCATCTGTCCTCAGAGCAAGACCAGACCTGAGACTTGCAGCACGTTCTTGAACTCCAAATACCGGGGTGCGCCTGGTGTGTTTGCATGGTGGAGAGTTGCCAGGCTGCTTGGCATAACCCTGTTTCGCAGCAGTGTGCATGTGAAAAGGCAAAAAGTCTTTATTTGGCTTCGAACAGTAATTTGAGGTATCAGCATATCAGCTAGTATTATTTACATAACCAAACGGAGTTAGGCCTTGACTGCTACCAAAATTCAAAGTATTCACTCAGTGCCTGAGAGAGCCTTTGAAAATCCTTGCTGTTTGCAGCAATATCTCTTCTCCATACTGATGAATGCGCTGTGAAAATCCAGACACAAGGATACAGTCAACAGGAATAACTGAAGCTGCGAAATAAGCCTGTTTACTGCGGTTTTCACTGTCACAGGCAGAATTTCACGTTTCAGCTTTGCAGAAATAGCAGGCACCCTGAAAGCGTTTTCACTGTTAAAGGAGATTTGCGAAGTCTTTGTCAAACGGGGAATAAAATTTTGAAGATGATCACTTGCATTTCTCACAGGAAACACTAGATGGCCATGTGGCCTTTTTCTTCTTGCCATGTTAAAACTTAATTACGACAAGGCCCCTGTGGTGTTCTTGATGACTATAAATAATATTATATCAAGAATTTGCTCTAGAAAATTTAGCCCATGTTATACTGATTGCAGCAGGGACAGAATTACACGATAGTATATAGTACCTGATAACTACACAGTGTCCTATGTGAGATGCAGTAAAAATTTTTAAAAATATCTTTTTATGAAGAAAAGATAAATCTCCGTTACTTTCCGAAGTAACACTTCAAGGTACATTCTGGTGGTGTAACATAGCTTATTTTCAGAAAAAAGATTGCTTCACGTTATTGCTTCACATATCTCTATATTGCTAATCCCTAAATTAAGAGGCATTTCATAGTTATCAGTCTATAAGAAGACCTGAATGCTATGGATAATTTGCATTCTCAAAGCACAGGCATCTTTGAGAACAAAAGTTACATTAAACAAAATGTTTCAACATCCTCACATATATTGTTCTAGGATGAAATTTGCTTTATCATTTTTGTAATGCATACGTTTTTTCTGCAACTGTAACTTCTTAAGATTATTTGTAAACTTTGAATTGTTGAAAGGAGTTTGATGGAAATGATTATCCTCCTCACATTTCTGTAGAAGTATCATTCTTTCTTTGAAAAAGTGATATTGTTTCTAAATTCCTAGTAACAAAATAGGACACTAGTCCTGCTGTTTTTAACTTTTTAACAGGGCCTTTGACTTCCACAGGTTGAATACAGTTCTTACAAATTCTTTTTTCTTCCCATGCTTTCATTATCCCAAGCTATCTATATGATAGAAAGGATAGAAATTTTTCATCATCTGCTTTTGGTTCATGATATAGTAAGACGGAACCTTTATGGAAATGGTAGATCCATTGCCCACAGAACTCCTAGCACTTAAATGCAGAAATGATAAAAAATGCATTATATATAAATTGGAAATACCTGGTAAATTATAAAATAATATTTATCTATACAAGTAAGTACTGACATTCTCTTTCTCTCTTACAATAGGCATTCAAAAAAGCAACAACAAACTATTTATTCACAGAAAATCTACTGCAGACTCTGGGACAGCCTGATGAATTTCTTTGATGTTGCCTACATTACTGCACATTCCTGAGTTGGTTAATAATGTGAATTAAGGTCTCTGAAATGTTCTCCCAAATGTTATCTCTGCTTATGCAGAAGATGAGTACACCTTCTTTAACTTCTTAGGCTGCAAATTAGTTTAGATATTGCCTAAGCAAGGTAAATCCTGGTATTACTATGGGGGATTAAAAATGCATTTCTTACTTAGGATACTACTGGTTACCTATACTAAATGCCATTAAGATGTTAGATCTTTATGTTCTGCCCAAAGATTTGAGGCGTATATTTAAAGTAGTTTTCTGGATTTTAGGCAGATGACTTGTTCTTCATTTATGTTAGCCTCGAGTGGCAGATCTTTATTGACCATAAATTTCTGGCACTCTTATAGTGCAGCTGCTTCACGTTTAATATTTGGATGGCAGAATGCTCAATAGTATTGAAAGCCAAGGATTTGGATTTGAGTTTAATGCACTGCTTATTACTCTCAAAGAGCTATTTATTTCAGGGGGGATCAACTATGTATGAAGGCTGTTATATCAAACAGATGAGCAGTTCTCTGCTGTAGATAGGACAAATCCTTGTTTTAAAATCTTCAGGACACATACAATGCTACCCCAGATAGTTCCCATTACCTTCTAATGGGTAGATCTGGGCTCTTGTGTTTTTTTGTTCTCAAAATGCGTTTAGCAGCTGTGAGCAGCTTTCAGTCAAATTCCAACGCACTTCAGCAGGCAACCCTAACCTTGTTCATGTTCAGTGCTGACGCTTCTTACAGCAGGAGGCTGGCCTAGATAGACTCCTGAATTCCCTTCTACCCTGAATTATTCTCTCATTCAGGAATTTAATTTGCATACCTGAACAAACCTTTTGAGACTTTTTATGACTTCCTACCAGTTCCTACCTTTTTTAACTATCTATGATTTTCTACCTGTTCTGGGAGAAAGCAGAAATTATGGCAGATTTAGTTTCCAGACTGTGAAGTTGGCCCCTAAGCCTGCATTTATGCTGTGAAGAAAACAGGGCTGGAACATGGAGCTGAGCAGTGGATCACAACCGTTCTTGCTATTTAACGTTTAGCATACATGTTAGCACAGCTTAGCCCCCTCCCAGCTAGGGATTTGCCTGCCAGCTAACAGACAAATGCCTGGTTATTCTTGCACAAGGTGGCTATTCCCAACAGGCCGTTTCCAAAAGGTTCTATAGATATAGCCATCTTGTTCCTGTAGGGGAAGAGGATTTTTTCCATGGAGATGTGAGCTGGTTAATGTGTCTTCTCTTCAGAGCCGAGCTTCCCTGCGTCTAGTTTGTCTATTAGGATAGATATAATCTCATGCTCTGAGGATCATAGTGAAATGTCTGCTGACCTCAGAGCAGGCACCAGACTCAATTGCAAGTACAAAGTCATTTGGAGACATAAATTTGTAGGAGTTTGAAGGAAGAGTATCACTTATGGAGAAGTAGTGGGTCTTGGGGGAGCCCTTCATTCAGAAATTTGATTAAATATGCAGATTGTCTACTGATGAGCGGTTTGCTCAACAGTGTAATTGCTGTGTGAAAGTTAAGGATGTTTGGTAACATAGGAACAAGCTTAACTGACAGTCATTTCGCCCTGCAAAGTTTCCTTAGATTTCTTTCTGTAGCTGACTTCAGTAAAGATGGATTATGCTGGAACCTTACCGGAGCTATTCTCACTAAATCTAATCTCCGCCTGCTCTATTAGGACAGTTGTTTCCAGGACTGGTTTATGTTGCTTGAGGAGGAAGCCCTCTAACAAGCTATGATCAGCACTATAGTGTCAAGTATATTGACTGCTAGATGATAGAATTGACTCCTTGCTTGCTTACAAGATCATAACTTTTCCAAATTTATATTCTCTGGGTGGCTTTCCAGAGAGATAAGTATTTGTAAAGAAATTTGCCAGATCCTTCCTTTTGGTCCAAAGTTCTTAAGGACCTTTGAAAAGGCACCAGCATGTCCAGCAGCCTTCTGTAGAGTACTATCAGCAAGTCCTTGCTTTATCTCCTATACCAGAAAGGATACTGAAAATATAAAGGATGTCTGGCAGTTTGACGTGTTTTAACAAGTTGATTATAGTCTTGACTTTGACAGGAATTATTTACTGGAACCTTCATCTTCCTGATATTTATAGGATTTGGATTTACTTGCAGCAGCTTGTGAGTTTCTTGATTTGCAGAATCAATAGGTGGAAGGTTATGCTGCCTTGCAGAGTTGGTGACCTTTGCAATGTCTTGCTACCATGTTTACGAGCAAGTTTTGCTATGAAAATGTTACTGTTTGACTCAAACTCCTCTTTTTGGTGACCCACAGGAAGGAAATGAAGCCTGAAACAAGCCTATGGAAGGAACAGGAGTCAAAATATGAGTTTTTTGTGATACCCTTAAAATGTTCTCAGTCTGCATTTTCCACTTGCCTAATAAACAGAATGTGTAAGCTGACAAATGTCAGCTTTTGGCACTGGCTTTGCAGTAAAACATTGAATATAATGCTCTTCTGTGGAACTAACTGGAACGCAGGAAGTTCCACCTGAACATGAGGAAGAACTTCTTTGCTGTGAGGGTAACAGAGCACTGGAACAGGCTGCCCAGGGAGGTTGTGGAGTCTCCTTCTCTGGAGATATTCAAAACCCGCCTGGATGTGTTCCTGTGCACCCTGCTCTGGGGGAACTTGCTTTTAGCAGGGGTTTGGACTAGATGATCTCCAGAGGTCCCTTCCAATCCCTACCATTATGTGGTTCGAAGAACAGTCAAGCTGGGTGTAAAATGGAAAACCTTGTTGTCCCATGGGGTAGAAGTTGGACCAGGGGAGAGTGGAAACCAGATCATGCATAGAGACACATACAACATAAAGTAAAATTATAGCACACTTTCCAGGTGCTAACCTAAAATGTTACTTGTTTAGCATCAAAATAACCTGGTATTGTATTTCTGGAGAGGCTTGTAAACGTACTTTTTCTTCAGCATGGCTGATATTTCCATGTTTTGTGTACAATGGAGATTTTTCAAATCACTGACGTTGTAGTAGGATGGTTTAATAAACTTACAGTGTTGTAGCCATTGATTCTACATGGAACATCTTGCAGGTGCTCCCCGCATGGAGTTCAAAAGTTATAAGCACATTCATATTTAAGTCCATAAAACGGATTACTTGGGCAGATTTCCCAAGCTTGCAATTTACTTGTGTAGCTACTCTGTAGTGCAGGTGGCACTTGGTGGTAGTAGAATGTATACATTAATCCTGAAGCGACAGCCTTCTATCCCAGTTAAGTTTTGTGAAACACCGGGAAATCAATGTTTTCATAATCACTGACACCTCGCATGTGCTTTTTATTTTTTTCCTGTTTTTAATAATATCTCACCATATGGTCCATAATTCCACTTCAGGATGCATTGTGACAGATTTATTACCATATACTAGCTGAGAGACTCTGAGAATGTTCCACTATTATCAATTATCTATGTTATAACCACATAACTCAAAATCACTGGCCACCCAAAACATCTTACAGATATTTCTAATAAACATTACACCACTTCAGTAGTGATGATGCCAGCTGAAAATTCAAAGCTGATAGGTTAAAGACTGCGATATAAATAAACAAACAGCATCGTCTACATAAAAAATAGAAAGGTAAGAATTCCACACTGCTGTGTGAAAGCAGGGAAATAAATCTCTTGCTTCAGAAATCCATCCCAGTTTATTTTACATTCTTATAGCGCATGCTGATATAGTACAATGTATCTACTTTCCCACTGCCTTTTGTGTTTGATTGTGGGATTTCACTTTTGCTGCACAAAAATGATTTTAAATGGTAAATGATCCTGAGGAAATTAAATTTTAATTATGTAAGAAAAATCATCTGCCCCAATATTGCGTGAACTGATGGTGAGAGGTTTGAATGAACAAGTGTGGCAAACCCATATTCGTGCAATTATACAAACTGAGAGGATCCAGCCATAACTATCATACTAGTAAAGGGGTTGGGAAACTTTTTTTTTGTTAAAGTGTGTCCAAATGCTTATACAAATTAATGTAATTCTTGGTATTCTGAAATGTTTGAGGTATGATTCGACTTGGCTTTCCCAGCTGAATATTCAATCTTTATCAAATTAACTCTCAAACTAGTTCTGAGGTCTTACTATACTGTCTGCTTTGCTTTATTGATTACTATCTGTGTGCCTTAAAATCTCAGAAGTAAAGAAGATTTACCTGCTGCACTGTCCAAGAGTCATCCGAGGATATGCGCCATGGTGTGCACTGTTGTCCCAGAGAAGTACCCTGTGGGCAGAGCTGGCAGACTACTAGTTTTTAATTGCACAATTACAGCGAGTTACTATAAATATTGAATGACAATATGTTGTCATCTTTTGGATATCCGAAGACTATGAAGTACCATAAAAAAAAAGCCATTTTTCTTCTGTGTACTGACTCATAGTTTAACATACCAGTATGGAAAATCTCTGCATCCAGATTATATTTCCCAGTTCAATGTTTAACATTAAAATTAGTCAGCTAACTTTATGATCTGTTGCTCTTTGTAGTATTCAGCTTAAAAAATATAGAATTTTATTTTGTTATTTTTTACAGGTCATGATATTTCACAGTTATAGGCATTTAAAAGCTAAGAAACTCCAGCTTTTCGCAAGGAAAAACCAGCAACTTTTAGCAATGTCTGTGGCAAATTAATATCCAACAGACTGTAATCATATATCAACGTAAGCTCATACCTAAGCATTTCTAGTAAGAAGTATATAGGTACAAAATAAGGAACAAAGCAGCACTGGAAAGGAATATTGGTATGGAATTTACCAGTTATTCAAACATTTGCAATAAAACTTCCATCTCCCTCCTGTCAGACTAAAATAACCCTGGGTTTTGGAGCACGATTTTTAATCTAAATAATATTCTCGGTTCACTTCACGAAGCAGCCTTATGAGCAATTCTGTGGGAAGAACTGATATGACACACTGAGATGTAGGGTAGGAAAAAGTAGCCAGAGACGAAGGGAATGGGATGAGAGCTCTTAAAATATCCGTCTCCTGTAACAACACATATTGAAGTGCTTGAACATACTTCGTTCAAGGACCTTATAAAATGGGCATGGTATTATAGGTTAAGCTGCTTGTGAAGCAAATAAAGCTTTTTAAGAAAATGAGCTTGTACTAAGAAACATGAGCACCACTATCCTCAGACCATGGGTATATAGATTGTGATGTTGTATCCTCTCTGTAACAGACAGAAAACACTGATACAGGCCTTCTTCCACTGCTTGCAAGAGCTCTGGTGTGTCGATGCAGCTCTTTCACGTTCATGCAGGAGGTGTCTGTCTCAGACAATGCTGAGCTACCAGTTTCCTAGCGGGTTCTCCTTAGAACATACAGACTGTTTTCAGTGACAATTTCCACGGCACCTTTTGAGAAGATTTTGACACAAAATCCTTCTACGGTCCCTAAGACATTTGACAGATAGCATGGTGAGTTTTGGTATTATAGAAGGTGCTATGAACAAGACTGAGAAACTCATGGACTACTGACAGATGGACTGAAAAGACCCTGGGTCATATATTTGTATTATCCACTCTAGCCCACCATGATATTTTCTAGGAAATAAATTTTTCATAACACTTCCTTCTTGGAAGACCCTCCTCATGACTTTTCTGTTTCAGTGGTAAAGGGAAACTGCATTCATTATTTATACGGAAATTATATTTATAAATTATTCTTTATGCCAAATTAAAGACTATTTCTACGAGAATAAACTCTACCTACACTTTTTTCTATATATTCAGATTCAGGCATTCTTCCTTTGGGATCTCTAGAGTTGCGGAATTTCCTCATTAAACATCCGCAGGCTGAGACATCCATAACTGAGCCACAATGAAACCATCCTTCAGAGTAGGAGGAGCACTGGAGGAAAAAGACTGCAGTAGCATCGCACTGTATCTCTTGTCTTACTGGTTTTGCTGCTTCTTCCTTAATGATTTATTTTTTCCATTCTTTGCCTCTTAGAAACCATCTAGAATTGAAAACATCCCTGAGTCACCTACTCATTCTGAAGTATGTCCAGCAAGCAATATGCTATCTCTTGAATTTTTAAAGAGTGTGTTGGCGTTAAATCTTGTGTGCTTCTTGCTTTTATTACATTAATTGTTATGGATTATGACTGTGGGTCAAATTCGTGAGAGTGCCAAACATAGGATCCTAGAAACTTCAGGCTAGAAGGAACCTCAGGGGGTCTCTAGTCCAGTCTCTAGCTCATAGCGGAGTCAGTTATGAGATCAGATCAGGGCTTTAACCAGTTGGGTCTTGAAAACCTCCAAAGATGGAGACTGCGCAACTTCAATGGGCAACCTGCTTCATAGCCTAACTGTCCACACAGTGAAAATTTTTTTCCTTATGCCCAGTCTGTGGCTTTCTCGTTTCCTTGTGCCCATTATCTGTCATGCTCCAGTCATGCACTGCTGAAAAAGGCCTTGCTCCGTCTTCTGGTTGATCTCCTTGTACGTGTTGGAAGAAAGCTATTAGGTCCACCTGAAGGGAAGAATCTCTTCTCCTAGGGCATGCTTCTCATACTACAATCATACTGCTGTTGTTGGCAAAGCAAATTGCATGGCAAAAAAACTTTGTCATGGGGAAATGAAACATTTGCTGTTGGCCAGAATTGAAGAACTGAGCAGGAAAAATATGCCAGTGTGTCAGCTCACCAGAAGGCAAAGGGCTAAATGCCTATGGATTTGAGGCAGAGGAAGGCTGGGGGTCCTGTTGTAGAGAAGGAACAGGTTTTTACAGAAAGGCATGGCTGTTGTGAGCATTTCTGAAAATGTCATAGTTCTCATAAGAACAGATTTGAAGAAAGGGAGTAGGAAAGATCTTATGTTGCAGGGAATTATCTCTGCATTTTTTATCATAACATTTGCTTTGCTGTCTCTCATATCACTAAGTGTCACACTTTGCAGGAATGCATCCACGATAAGTAGCAGAATATGACTGCATTTCTGTTGCATTGGGTACTCATATGTTCTTAACTGCCTTTATAGGTCAGTGAGCACTGTTTCAGCCTTTGATATTGTCATACAGTATCCTGATCTTGTATTTATGACCTCAGTTGACCTGTTTTTCCATGCATTGCCTCTTCAATCTTTTTAAAATGATCCTTCACTTACTGCTGTCTGGGAGAGCTCCTGGCAGTCAGTATTTTAAAGACATTTTGTGTCAGAGGGTGGGCATAGACCATCACACTTAATAGTTACCAACAGAACTATCCTTCATGAACGTGGTCTGGTCCGCTTCTGAAGCCATTTATAATTTTGGCTCCCAAACATCCTGTGGTATCGAGTTCCATGGTTGAATTCTCTCCTTTATGCAAGCATTTCCTTTTGTTTGTAAGATAATTTCTTTGCATGTTACTTCCTCTTTGCCTGTAAAAGTTTTAGTCATCATTCATTTTTATACACCTCTATCACAGCCTTCCTCAACTCTATTCCCAGCTGAAGAGTCCTAGTTTACATAATTTCTGTTCAGCTGGTTGAGAGTAGTGATTATCTTTTCTTTCTAGTTTTTCTAGTTTTCCTGGAACCTGTTCACAGTCAGCATACTATTCAAGTTGTTACTCCATTGCAGACCTAAACAGTGGTATAAGAATATCTGTTTTTAAGGTTGATGAAGAGCTCAATTACATGTCTTTCTTGATAAGACAGCCTTAAAACTCTCGTCAGCTGAAGAATGCTTAGATATATTTTTCCCTTCCAGTCGTGTCTCAGGTTTATTCCTTTGCAAACTGCCTTGATTAATTCTATTATCTCTGCTCAAATGGACGTTTTTGTGCCTCTTACAACTATTTGCTTTTGGTTTGATAAGCCAAACTGCTTAGACATGATGGATGATTCCATGGGAATTGGACAATCTATCCTATTATTTTAAAACCCTCCTTTAAATTTATTTCTATTTCGGTTATTCTAGCAAATTGATATGGCAGATTTTTTATAGGATTTTGTCTTTTAATTTATTTCATGCTACCCAAAACGAATTTCAAGCAACTTAGTGTTTTTTCATACTGCAAAATGAATCAGCTCTTTCGTAGTTTTAATGTATTTTATTCCAGAAATGCCCAGAGCTACAGATATCTCTTAGAAAGCTGGTAAACATAAAGCTAAGATAAAGGTTCTTTAGCCTCAGTATGAAGGCCCTCTAACTTTTAGCCATACTGCTTCCAAGCAAACAAATCGCAAAATCACAGAACCACAGAATGGTAGGGGTTGGAAGGGATCTCTAGAGCTCATCTAGTCCAACCCCCATGCTAAAGCAGGTGCCCCTAGAACAGGTTGCACAGGAACGCGTCCAGTCGTGTTTTGAATATCTCCAGAGAAGGANCCTCTCAGTCTTCTCTTCTCCAGGCTAAACAGACCCAGGTCTCTCAGCCTTTCCTCATAAGAGAGATGCCAGTCCCCTAATTATCTTTGTTGCCCTCCACTGGACTCTCTCCAGTCATTCCCCATCTCTCTTGAACTGGGGGCCACAAAACTGGATACAGCACTCCAGATGTGTCCTCACCAGGGCAGAGCAGAAGGGGAGGATCACCTCCCTCCTGCTAGCCACACTTTTCTTAATGGACCCCAGGACACCATTGGCCTTCTTGGCTACAAAGGCACATTGCTGGCTCATGGTGAACTTGTTACCCACCAGCACTCCCAGGTCCTCACAAAATTGTTTTCCATCAGGTCAATCCCCCACCTGTACTGGCACATGGGGTTGTTCCTCCCCAGGTGCAGGACCCTACACTTGCCTTTATTGAACTTCATCGCGTTCCTCTCTGCCAACCTCTCCAGCCTGTCCAGGTCACGCTGAATGGCAGCACAGCCTTCTGGTGTGTCAGCTGCTCCTCCCAGCTTTGTATCATCAGCAAACTTGCTGAGGGTACACTCTGTTCCTTCATCCAGGTCGTTGATGTATATGTTGAACAAATCTTCCCTAGTAGGCCAGCCTGAAGTGATCTATGATAGTTTTTAGTTAGATGCCCCTCTCAAATGTTAAAGCTTTACGACTGAGCCTCCCCTACATGGTTTGCAAAATGTTACACTCTCGGGCATGGGGATGTTTAAACCATAACTTTTGTTACCCTTGATATCTAAAAATAAACACAGTCTTGACAGCCACCGTCGCATCTAATTGCACTCTGAGAGAGCAAATTCTTGTGCTGCAGAGGACTCTGGGGCAGATACTGACCCTCTCAACCTTCTCACAGAAAAACTAATCCATAAAGAAAATTTTGACCCTACACTGATTCAAAACTGCTACAGATTCTCTCTGTCTGTTTTAATTAATGGGCTTACTAGGTCTTATCACATGAAATGACAAGTAGAATATAATTAGTTATTTCTAAAAACTGAAGGTAGTTTTGTCTCATTTTTTTAGAAAGAGTAAATCTAGTTTGATCTAGCATTTTTTTTATTTCAGAAATGTCGGCTATTTCATTTGATCATGTATTATTTTGGGGAGGTTTGGATACATTTTTCACAGTCAGTCAACTGGATCTGAATTAGTTTTATTTAAAGAATTGCAATCACTCTGCTCAATATCCAGTTGGGAGCAGCAAGAATTATTAATATTAACCAGTACAAAAAAAAAGCTCCCATTCCTTCAAGGACAGAGAAAAAAGACACTTTAGTTGACATTTGACCCAGCTGCACTTAACTAAAAAAATTAAATGCAAAAACATTTCACATTAAAATGGAGTTAAAAATAAGGACATATGTATTTAGGAAAAGGAAATTAATGAAACATATTTTTAAAATTTCTAGCACTATGTGGATAAACAAAGAAAAACACTAGGAGCTATGCTCCACAGGTTCTAAACAAGTCCTCAAGATGTTAAGAAAGCACACTCAGTGTTACAGTTTCTGGTTTATTTTTTCACAGTGTAACTGGCCTATAGGGAATTCCCAGGGGATAAAATAGATTCTGCTGCACTTGTTGTTTCTTTCATAATCAGGAGAAGAAACATCATAAAATGCCATAACTCCAGCCTCAGACTGCTCAGAAGTTTGCTGCTCTAATTAAAAAGTGAATGTTCCCAATGTTTTGCCAAATAAAGCTCTTTTATAACAAATAACCTTTTGATGGGGAAACCACACTGTTTGGACACCAAAAAGTAATTTTAAGGCTTATCTTGCATCTGTGCCATGGTAAATACAGGCTAGAGCTTCTTGCCTTTCCTCTCTTTACTGAGGATTCAAAACAGACGTATTTCAGCAACCGGCTTGTACAAATATTCTACTGTAAATGTAAGTGCAGTTTGGAGTGACAAATTCTCTTCTAATAACATTTTTTGAAGGATTACACACACTCATACATTAAGGGAATGGTTCTATAGGATAAGGTTGTGGCACTTTTTCTATTATTAACATAACTTTGCACTGCGTTTAACTGCCACAGAAAAGCTCCTTTTTGTCTAACTTTTTTTGGCCTTACTCATATGTCCTTTTTTCTTACTTTTTTTTTTTTTTTAAGTTTGAGGCCATTCAAGCAAGTTACATTACAAGGGACCCTTAAAGGTCATCTATTCCAAACTCCGTGCAGTGATCAGGGACACCTTCAACTAGATCAGGTTGCTCAGAGCCCCATCTGACCTGACCTTGAATGTTTCCAGGGATGGGACATCTATCACCTTTCTGGGCAACCTGTTCCAGTGTTTCACCACCCTCATTCTAAAAATTTTCTTCTTTATATGTAGTCTGAATCTATCCTCTTTTAGTTTAAAACCATTACCCCTTGTCCTATTGCTACAGGCCCTACTATCACCATCTTTCTAATAAGACCCCTTTAAGTACTGAAAGGCCACAAAAAATGCCTCCCCAGAGCCTTCTCTTATCCAGGCAAAACAATTCCAACTTTCTCAGCCTTTCTTCATAGAATAGATGCTCCAGCCCTCTGATTGTTTTTGTGGCCCTCCTCTGGACCCGCTCCAACAGTTCCATGTCTTTCCAGATATAGAGCTTTCCTCCACAGCCACTTAACTTCTTGGCTTAAAAGACCTCTGGTACTTTCTATCAGCTTTGAGGTTCCTGTTAGGGTAATTGAGTCTGATTCCATATGACTTAAGATCTAATGGCACAGCACCTGTCTTGAATATTTTTAGCTCATATCCTCAAATTCCTTGGTTTGATTTGGTTCAGTCCTGAACCATGAACTCCTGTTAGTAAATTAATTGAATGCAAAGTCGTCATGACAAGATGCTGAGGGTCTTCTTGCGATCACCAGGAACTGACATCACATTGTGAGAAACATTCAGCAGCTTGCAGATTTTCCTCTTGAGTTAATAAAGGTGACGGCAGCTATGCCACTAATAAAACAACATATCACCAAGATGAGCTAGGTAACCCCATGTCTGGGGGGGTTGCCAGCAGTCCAAAATGTTTATCACCTTCTGAGGGGCTTTTTTGATGTGTCAAGGTCCACGTGCTTGTGATACTTGCAAGTATGTAATGTTATTCCCAGAAACTTGAATGCAGTAGACAGCATCACAGGCGATGTTGATTTGTCAGCCTGGTAGGTACACAGTAAAAGGGAAGAGATTGAGGTAGAAAATATTTTTATATTCATGCATCTTTATATGCTCTTTTATTCACAGGCTATATTAAATATTAAACTTCCGATGTTTTATTGCCACGACAAGACAAGAATTGCAAACAGCACAGAACTACAGGTAATTCATTTTTATGACAACTTTTCAGTGTGAATGAGGAATAGCAAACATAAGCCATTCTCATTACTGTATTCTCATTGTCCTCTATAGATGTCACACCCAGGGCAATCTGTTCTTTTTTTTTTTAAAGAATTATTTTTCATATTAGTACATGCTCTTGAGCAGACTAGCTATCTGTGCTGGCCACTTCCAAAAACAAATGTAAATTATCCTTGCTCAGACAGTTCAAGAAATGCATGTCAGCAATGAATAATAGTTATGAGTATTTATGAAACATATAAATGCTTCAGAAAAATTAAAGCTGTTCTGTAAATTCTGGTCATTCAGATTCTATTTTGATGTGCATGCAAATTAGTATACAGTAAGGCTGTTGTAATGTATGGGGTTTTTTTAATGAATTGCAGAATATAAATATGAGTCATAATTAGAGCTCTTGGGAACAGCTTTACCTAAATCTAATTTGCTGACATGCCATCATAAGGTCAAGTAAGTCTTTAAAGAAAAGAACTCTAGTAACCTGAGATCAGAGACTTCCAGATTTTTCTTAGCTTTGTACCATTGCATATTCATGCACATGTTCAGCAGAAAAGCTAACCCTTTTTGATAATAATTCACAATGCCCTGCTGTTACCACTGGCTGAAACCATTAAAAAATATATTATAAATTAATATGCATTTCTTATACCATGACTTTGGTTTTATCTTTGTCTTTGTCCTTCACAGAAAAATAATTTTGAGGATTTCAGAAAGATAAGAGAAATTCTATAAACTATTAGCTTTTCCTTCTGATTGCACTTCTTCTTTACTTCTTATACAAAATTATTCATAAAGCTCAATTAATTTATCAATAGCATCCTCATTTCCTTCAGCTGCAATTCCTGTTTATTTGAGTTCATGTGTTACTTTTTATAACAATAAGGTACTGGCACCTATCACTTTACAGATGGCTGTTCTGTACAGTGGCAATGTTTTGGCAGAAATGAATTTTTCTCTGTATTATAAGAACTTTAACTTCAGAAAATAAAGCAATTAAATGTTGTG